>OX442436.1:2598322-2725783 GCA_949361645.1 Spongilla lacustris
AAGACCAGGTCAAAAAAAGAGGTCCTAGTAGATCCCCTTGCTGAACTCCAGATTCAGACTGCAGATGACCCATTGTGCACCATAACAAAGGATGTTGCCCATAGCACCAACAGGCCCAAGGGAGTAACTCTGGAAATTGATTTTTAACTTCGATCAATAGAGCTTGACGTGACACCAAATTAAATGTGTTCTTCAGATCTACCTTAAGAACAACAAATTCAGTGTCATACACATCTCCTCAGCCCATGAGCAATTTTCTCTGTGCCAGAAGGGCATGCCACACCAAACTGATGTGGATGAAAAAACTCTGCTGCCTTGCATTTCACTGCAGCACACAGACACTTTCCTGTCAGGCGGCAGAGGGTTTCTCCAACAGCAATGGGCCGAACATCCAGGGGGCAATCAGGCTTAGATTTATTCAACGCAGTCAGGTTTCCACCAGTGAGGAAGACAGAAAGTTGAGATGGGGGCTCTTCCTGATGCAAGAAGATGAACAACTGCCTTGAGAGAAAACAGAACTGCCGTCTGAAAAGGAGAGTCTGCTGCATCAATAAGATGCTGGACACGGAGACCAGTAGGCCCAGCAGCAGTGAGTTTAGGAAATGATCTCAAAATTGCCATTATGTTAACACTATAGCTACTGAGAATGCTAACATCAAATTCAGGTGCAGTAGGTGTTATAGGATGTTCACACTTGGGGTGCTTTGTAAATAGCAGCTTCCATGTCTCTTCAGAATTTGGTGCAACACCTGATGAAACTAATGCCTTGCCATAAAGACCACCTTGGGCAAGGGAGATAGGGAGATACTGAGATCACCTGTTGTTTTGAAGAGCTGTCCTTGGCATGATACAATTAGTTGAATGGTAAAGCACCGGCCCTTGCCATCCTCCACAATTCACTGAAGCTATCCTTTAACCAAAGGTCACAAAGAGCCTCAATGGGGACTGGTTTATTAGGACGGCCTCCTCGCTTAGCACTTGGAAGGATGCACTTTGGAAGCATTAAAAGCTTCAACCAGGAATCTAAGGAGTTCTCAGAAACAACCCTCTGTAAGGATGAAGAGAGAGCTCTTGCGAAGGCATGCTTAGCTCGGTTAGGAATAAGTCGTATGGTGGCACATTTGAGGCTGAAAACCTCCTCTAGGGAAGGTAATACATCTGGTGGAAGAGCAGCACTGGAGTTTAAATTATAGGACTGGCTACCAGGGGAGGCTAATACATATGATGTAGATGATATACATTTCAGACTGTGTGAGGACTGACGGAACAAGGTAACCAACTCTGAACAATGATGGCAAGTATAAAGACGTTTTCAACCAGGTGTTAGGGACATCACCAGGAAAAATCCCTTTGGCATGACTGGTCATATGGGAGTGCCACATGGATGGAGCAATATGTTCCTTACACCCTTGTACTGCACATGGTTTTTCTTCTGACAGCGATCCTCTCCAGGTGGCTCCCATCTTAAAATTTAATTAACTGTAGCTATAGTGTGTTGTGTGTATTACGCGTATTGTAAATATAGTATATGTTTTTATTTGATATATAATTATTGTTTCTATGCATACCATTATGTTATATAAAGTTAAAGTAGTTATGGATCAATTCATAGAGGGATTAAAAACATTATTTGTGCATTGTTTTGCCATACTTTATCCACAACAGATTGAAATGATATTTTGTTTATGTATCAAAGTTTGTAGAGGTTAGTCCCATCTTGTATAGGAATTCATTTTTTTGTCTTCTTGACGTGAAATTGATTTCCAATGAGATTTAGAAGAGCAAGCTATCAGTTTTTAAATGAGGCAAACGGTATGTCTTGTCAAGGTACATGTGCATACGTGTTACCAACATTATCTTCCAGATGGAAAATTGTCACATGCGCGTTTAACCCAGTCCATCTTAATGACCCAACTGCAAGATTCCCAACAGCTGAAACTTGCAAAATGGAAATGAGGGGATGATATGGTGGAAGCAGTTATAGGAAACAATGGATTTGGAATGTTATAAATTTTCAAGTGCGCATTTGAATTGATGAGTGGGTTATTCTCTGCATTTGTTTACTAGCTCTGTTCATTACTAGCCATCATGTTCATTATAATTATAGAAGCATAGATATAAGCTCTTGTTTTAAATCTACCAGGAGCTACAAAGCGAGCTAAACAATCTCATTTATGAATTTACAAAAACGAACAACCAACTGAGATTACATTTACTCCAATCACTAGTAATGAGATAAAAGGATATCTTCAAGTGTTCAACATGACTGATTAAATCTCTTCAATTCCAGTTATTAGTGCCTGCAATATTTCAGCAAAGGCTGCAGCACTGGCCTTCAACAAGGAATCCATCTAGGTTCTGGTTCTTAAAGACTTTCATGATTCCAAATTATTGTTTGACCTGAATAACAAAGATATGAAAGAGCTCTCTGTGGTACCTTATGCACACTTCTAGCTCCTTGCACACACACACACACACACACACACACACACACACACACACACACACACACACACACACACACACACACACACACACACACACACACACACACACACACACACACACACACACACACACACACACACATGCACGCACGCACACAGAGGCTGGGTACATCAACATTTACCATTTAATTGTTTTTAAAGGTGCAGATGCATGTACAAAGAGATCTACTTAGATCAGTTGGATTGCTCTACAGATGAGAGGTAAAAACTATCAAGTTAACCGAATAGCACACCTTATAAATAAACACACCCAAGACAACACTGCACACACTTCACAGACGTACACACACATGCATATGCAAAGAGATTGTGATAACCTGATCAGTGGACTGAGCGCACACACACACATACATTTCAGGTTTGACTAGTAGAGACAGTTGGTTTCCGTTCCGTGGTGCCAGAAGGGTGGCCGGAGACGGACGCATAGTGTGGTAGGCCTATTCGATAAATCCGGCTGTACCCGTCACCTAACCCCGATGAGATCCTTCAATATCAATGGTAGCTGCGAGAAATAAAGCCCGGAATCAGCTGATTAATACGTGTGGCCAATATTAGAAGTTTGGGCCTGTGCACGACCAATATTTGGGTCCGGAGTCGTCCACAGAAGTTCTAGTGTCTGTTTCGGCGCTAGCATGATAGATCACTGCCAGAATTTTTTCAGGCGCTAGCTATCCGATCCAGATGAGCATTTCTATACAGTTTTTAAACTCAGAAATCTTGTCAGAAAAAAGTGTCCCGTTTCCGGTAACGGCCTTACCCTCTCGACTCTAAAAAAACGTAGGTCCTCAGCGGAAGTACTTGCAAGGCTCGCAGTAGCTTCAAACATCGTCTAAAGAGTTGAACTACTTAGTACACTGAGTTTTGTGGCAATTGATACCGTTCCGACTAATTTTCCAAAACGTGAGTTCGACAAAATAGGCCAAAAAAGTATCAAATTCTCACGGAACCGGTGTTAAAAAGCAATGCCCCACCTCCTACGTGGGTCAGCAAGTGCTAATTACATGTTTACATCCAATGTGGTGCGCAGCAATTAGCACAATCGTACAGACAGACACCACTACGGGCTGATAAGAATTTGACATGCAATGCCATTCTGTGAGTTAGGAAACGGAGACGCACACGTGTGATTACACACGCAAAAATCAAATCTAAGATTACAGCTCTCTCGGAGCTAATAGCCTACAGCAGCATCGCATCCCAAGCAGCACACAGTAATATGTGCGCATATCTGATTTTGTCTTATAGCTAGCTACGTAGCTAAGATCCCGTGGAGCCAAACCAATGCTATGTATGGGTACTGCCTGTGCCGGATTAAAGGATACTCTTGTGTTATGTGAAGTGCCATTTAATACTGTAAGGAAAGCCTCATGTCATACATATGTAAAGGGTCAGAGAGCATTCAAGCCTCCATCCAGTAAAGTGATATGGTGGTGCTTTCAACGTGAGTTTCTAGCTGTGAGTGTTATTAAGGTTAAAGGTACTCTCTGCTTAAACGTACACCTGCAGGTTTAGATGATAGCAAAGGTTGCAGTTTAAAAGAAAAGTGGGTACAAGCCTTATTCCTAGTTCCAGATCATATAGTGTGTGCTGTTGCTTAATTATGTGTCAAGTGCGTATCTCAAAGCTAATGTTGCAAGCCTCCAGCAAGGTTTTAGATAATTTGTTTTTCTAAAGAGAAGGTGTGCATTACTTTCAATGTTCATCCCAGATCTTTTTTTGTTGCTGCTTGTGTATGCATGGATGGCTCTCTTCTTTTTAAACAGACAGTTGTGATATGAAGAGGTGCTTTTGTTAAAAATCGCCAGCTAATGTTACAAGCCACCGGACAGGTTTTTGATGATTGGATTTAAGAGCAGTGTCACTGTATCCAATTGCGAGCCTGTTAGCTAGTTCCCAGATCAGGGTGTGCCTAAATTGGGATTAGATGAATTTTGAAGACAGCTGTTTTAGGTGAGGTGTGCTTGCATCATGTTTGGAGCCTTTCTAGCTGTGTTAACTGTGGCCTTTGCATAATTAGACTCTCTGTTTTTTTTTTTTTAACGTGAGGGTGTGTTTAACTGTCTAATGTTGACCAGTAAGGATTGGGTAGGGTTGTAGCTAGTTTCCAGATCATAATGTGCACTGATGCTTACATGTATGTAGTGAGAGGCTTTAGTATTTAAATGAGTCATGTTTTTATGTTAGGGGCCAATGCTTTCATTTTAGAGTATCAGCTGATATGTAATGCCTCGAGCTATGTTTTAGATAATATATATCACGGAAATAGTGCCGTTAGAGAGTTTGAGCTTTAATTTCAATTCATAAAGCTACGAGTTTATTAGCAGATGACAATCACTGTATGTCTTAAAGTGAGCATCATGTTTTGGGCCTTGCTGTTAGCTAGATGTAGTTCCCAGTCTATGATATGTGCCCCGGGGACCTGTTGGAAGAACACATCGACATGGTTACGTGACAGGGCATCAGCAACTCGATTCTGGGTGCCCGGTATGTGCATGGAACCCTCGTAACTCGAACTGGTACAGTGCCTCGAAGTAGAAGAGGCACCTCAGTAGATGCGCGAGTCGTTCCTCTTTAGACGATCGAGAGGCCAGCGTGGCTACCACCGCTTGGTTGTCGCAGTAACAAGCGACGCATTGACCGCGCCACGTAGCCGCGGCCATTATTATGGGTAGCATCTCTTTCACCGATATCGGCAAAGGGGCGGCCGATCTGCTCCAGTGAAATTGAAGCCAGCGCTGGTTCCAGAACGCGCCACATCCCCACGAACCGGAAGCGTCCGTGAACAACGTGGTGGACGGTGTGATGCCATCCTGAGGGCCGGTTCCATTCCAGTTGGCGGCAATCATGCGCCACCATGCGAGGTTGGCACGAAAAGCTCTGTTGAGCCGGATGACGTGTCGGTCGTTCGTCGAGGAGTGATCATGCGCCTCAAAAATGATCTGCCCGGTCTGATGACTTTGCAGGCGTGGTGAAGGAGGCCGACGAGGGACTCCAGTTCTTTCCTTCTGCACACTTTCCTCTCACGCCATGTGTCCAGGGTGTCCTGAATCCTGGTCAGCTTGTCTCTTGGCAACCGGAGGCTCCACGTCTCTGTATCCATGCAGCTCTATTCCCAGGAACGTCAGGCGGGTTCTCGGGCCTTCGCATTTATCCAAAGCCAGGGGAACGCCCAGTTCCGCGCAGGTATCCACGACAATCTTTAAACTATCGGCACACTGAGAGGAATGGGGCGTGCCAAGAATGATGAAGTCGTCAAGGTAGTGCGCAATGTGGACGACGCCCCTCCGACGCAGAATCCATTCAATCGAGTCTGCCACTCATGTCAAGAAATTGTGGACATCAATGCATAACTCGGCTTACAATTGTGATTTTAAAAATCTGATTGCACCATTAAACTCACTAGGTACTTTAGAGATTTATCACGTTATTAAAACAGCTAATTAATTTATTAAAATATATTTTTGTTATTGTCTTGTAATACGTTAATTGTATGTCTGCATGGCAGGAAAGTTAGGAATAGCAATCGCTGTTACATAAAATCCTTCCGAACTAATGCTATCGTCGATTTTAGTGATCTAAGCATACGCATGCGCAACTTAGTTTTACTCGTGCCCCTGCCTCTGGATACATTCTGGAGGTCACGTGATATGTTATTTAACCATTTTGACATTTGTGCATAGCTTAGTCTCGTTCCCAGACCATATTTATTGAGAATCACTGTCAATAATAGGGTCTGGGAACGAGACTTAGGCATGGCTAGCCTTTTGGCGGAGGGTTGGGTATCAAGCCTATATTTGTTAGTATTGTGGATATAATAGCACTACACTCGATCGCTATCAATAATTCTTGGTATACGCTAGTCTTGCTAGCCTGTATATCGTCGATCAATGGCTAGCCACAAGGGCGGATCCAGCGAGGGGGTCATGGGGGTCCGGACCCCTCCCTCAGGACCCATGATGAATATAATTACTATTAATACCCCAGTCACGTGTGCATAAAGGTGCTCGGTGTATTGTTCCTCGACGACGCGTCGTTGAAATCGTCGCTTTGCATTCTTCGTATATCATATAGGCGTCGGAAGGTAAATTACGAAATTTAACCTGGGGGGGGGGGGCGGAGCCGGCTCATTTAACTTCATACAATGACATCGTTCGTGCACGCGACAGTGACATAGAGACGATATACTATCTCTGGTGACGCGTAAAATTGCATGCGTCGCCTATGTGATTCCCGCGATTTTTTTTCTATGACTCACTTGACCAGCATTTTTATATACGTGCCAAGAGCTAGGTGGTTTTCAAACTGCTGGGTATTTAGGTCCGCTGAAGATTTATGCAGCTGATGTACAGGGGACGAAATAGAATACTGTCCATTGCTTGAAGTAGGTTATCTGAGTATGATGCAAATTTGAAGTGGCTCAAGTATCGAAGTAACTAAGCGCACGTACAAATCTGACAAAACTGACAGATTAAACACACCCATTTAAAATCCACATAAGCCTGGGAAAAATAACTTAAGTTCAACTGAGTGCAAGTGATCCATGCAATCTCTCTATGGCACAAAAAAATTGCGCGCGCGAAGCGCGCGCCCCTCACCTTATCTATTATTCATGTCGGATCTCCCCCCCTCGCCGAATTCCTGGATCCGCCACTGAGCCAAGGTCGCTCGCGCTCACTTCCATAGCAGTCTCGTTTCCAGACCCAATATACGCAGCTGCTCTGCTACGTATACGAGGTGAAGTCTGTCCTGTAGTATTTCTTTCCAACTCCGCCGGAATGTCGGCCAAGGTATACGACAAGGATGAACAGCCGTAAACGTAACTTATAAGTAGATCACATACATGCACCTGTCTGTGTAATTTGCCCCTACAAATACTAAGCAATGGCACAGAAAAGGATGCCATGATGATGCTCTGATATGTCATCAATGAACAGATCGATGGCATGAAGGCACAGCTAGGTAGAACTACACGTATGTATACTACCATGCATGTGAAACGTTTACACAAATCACCACATGCCACCACCCTAATTAAATAGGTGACCACAAAGATGTTGCATCAGCTACAATGTACATTCTGTTAATACCAGCCCTTCTAGAACCTTCCACAATTATCACACACAAACACAACCAATAGATAACCAAAAAAATACACCATAACTGTTACATCATCACCTACATGTATTACATACATCTGCAGAGCCATGTACATATAGCTGGACCACACAAAGCCTTCCATTTGAGTTGGGTGCTGAAGTGCTTTCACCAGGTGCATGTTGGAAGGGTGGCTGGCACAGTCCATGAAATGCAAAACTTTGAGTCCAGTCCTCCCAGGTCCATACCAGGTGGTCACGTAGGTAAGCCTCCTCTCCTGGCAGACAACTGGTGACTGTCCTGTGTGTACAACCAAACCCTCAGCCTCAAAAGGTAAAGGTGGACAATTGTAGCCACTTTAAATTGGTCCTACATCTACATGCATGTAACACGTATTACTTTCTCAGTTTTATAGACATCTTCACTTAATTTGATTCATATATCCCAGTGGCTGCATCTGGGATGCGCTATCAAATTCCTTATCTCTAGGGAGAAGGGCTTGTATTATCTTTCCCTTAAAACTGTCCCAACCAAAGCTTACTCTTGTTCCACAAGGATATCTCCCATCCATGCATGCACCTTCACAAGGCTCTCTCCTCTACCTCCACAAGGCTATCTCACAAGCTGGCTACCTCCCTCCACCCAGAGCATTGCATAGCAGCAGGCTGTACTGCAATGATTAAATGATTAACAGAGAGATCACATGCTCAGTGTGTGTGTGTGTGTGTGTGTGTGTGTGTGAGCATGTGAGCGTGTGTGAGTGTGTGAGTGTGTGTGTGTGTGTGTGTGTGTGTGTATGTGTGTGTGTGTGTGTGTGTGTGTGTGTGTGTGTGTGTGTGTGTGTGTGTGTGTGTGTGTTTATATATGTATCACATGATACCTATATGGAATCACATGATCATGTGCTTTATGAGGTACTATAGGGAAATCCACACACCTGGGATATGAAGGCAGTTACAGCCAGTTAGTGGTGCATGGACCACGGAAAATGAGGAGGTGTTGCCATAGAGAGATTCCATCTGGAGGGTCGTTGTCGGCTCATACAGGAAACCACTCAGTAATCCGTACGCGAGAAGATCGCGCGCTGACTACATCCGCCACTGGGCGAGGGACCGGAGCTAAAAAGAATAGTTACGTAGTAAAATCATTGCCTCGCACATGATAATATTTTTGGGCACATAACCTTATATGGCTCGTCTTTGTCCCGTATCAGTATTTCGCTTGTCCGCTTCAAATTCTATATAGAACGATAGCATTTACAAATGTGGATATGCACGCACACTTTTGAAAAAGTAGCAACAGAAAACGCACGTTTCCCAGCTGTCATACTCATAGAGCCATATCACGTGGTCGAATATAGAAAGTTATAGGGCCTTACTTCGCCATAAGTGTCTGTGATGCCTTGGTTTTCCTGAAATAGACACGTACGGTAGTAACGTTTAATGTCCATCGGATAGACATAGACCACTCTGCGTTTGACAGACCATAATCTTGAAACCAGGCTTGAAACGGCCTAGCTATAGGACTTTAGAAGCTCTATATTAGTATCCCAAGCCAACAAAAGCCCAAACAAAGAACATACCAAATTTGCGCGCAGTGGAGTTTGTTACTTCCAACTGGGCCAGAACTGAACGCCATAGTTTTATTGTCATCCGCGGGCGGTTTTTAATTATTTTACAACCAAACATGTACCCTGATGACCAAAAGTGCCCCAGGAACCCAGGGAAAGAAGCCTATGGGCATATTAACTTGCTAAAATGTTGCCTGGATCATTTTAGTATCTTCTGAAATCTGTATAACTAACCTTCCTATCTTCAGTTCAGAGTAAAATGAAGAATAGTGATGAAAAATCATTATTAAAATAGCCATTTTCCATACATCTCTATGGGAATGTACTAATTCTTCTGAGGAACCCAGCAGAAGGGGCTTAAAATTACACCAACCCAGTAGAGTGAAAGGTTTTTATGCTATCCAACATTTGAGTCCTGTAAACCTTTACTACCGGCTTTCTCTGTTATATGGCATTCAAAAATTAACTTCATCCCATACATTCCTATGGACGCGTGCGCGGGAAATGTGACGGACGTTTGCAAAATTGGCCAGGAATTGCTAATGAGCGTCCGAAATTTCTCGCAATGTGCTGTTTAGATCTTCGCCGCCGATCTTAGGCCAAACGGAAGCATCGCGTCGCAGTACACGCTTGCACCGGGATTAGGCGGTAAGCGGCCTGGATGTCGATTTTTGCCAGCAACGTGCCTTGCCCCAGGCTAGTAACGACTGCGGCCACTGCGTCCACGGATATGTAGCTCAGCGAGCAGAGAGCCGGACTGATGCCGTCGTTTACGCTGAATCCCTCCGGAAAGGACAGGTCGGTAATTAAGCGCCATTTTCCCGTATTATGTCCTTTAGGGACTACCCCTATTCGGCTACAGTGCGTGTAGCGAGCCACGTGGCTAGGCAGCGGCCCTAGGAGGCGATTTGCGCTCAGTTCTGCGTCAATGTACGCCGAGACGACGCTGTCGTGCTCGCCAACCGATGGGAGATTGCGGGTGGCTGAGCGGAGCGGTTGTCGGCGGTCGAACCCAACCCTGAATCCCTCGGCTAGCCCGATTACGATATAATCTCTGTACTGCCTGTCTGGATGGTCCTTCAGCGTGGCCTTAAATGCTTCGGTTCGCAAAGGGGAGGAGCCTCCGAGTAATGGTCCAGGTATCTGTGCATGGCCCCGGGAGCGGCATGAAACTCTGGAGCTGCATCAGGTGGCTCGTGTAGGCGTACGGGGGAGCATCCGGATAAGTATATCCACTATCTGTTATCACCTCATGATGTCATGCAGCTGCTTAATTTGTTACTTGTATGCGTCAGTGTGCCTGTCACGCAAAAATTGTACCGGGCGAAAATTGTACCGGCCGGTACAATTTTCGCAACCAAAATTGTACCGCCCGGTACAATTTTGGTTGCGAAAAGTGTACCGGTGTCGTAGTGCACAATGTCCCCCCTAAAATTTGTGCCCCCGGACGTTTTGCACTAGAGTACAATGTCTCCCCGGATATTCTGCACTAGTGTACAATGTCCCCCCGGACAATCTACACTAGGGCAAACTGTCCCCCTCCAGGGTAAAATGTCCCCCCTCATAACATTTTATTTCATCTATGACAAGGCTAGGAAATGTTTACGGCAGTACACGGGATCGCGTTGACGCCATTACTCAGTAGCTGCATGTCGTTCCGCCTCTTGAAATGCTCATTGTAACCAATACTGACACACATACACGAACATTTAGAATTTTAGTATTAAATTCCTTAACGAATACACAGCTCTTATCCTTTCCGTGTCGTCAAAGCACTCATTGAAACCAATATTCACACACATATATACATCTACATTATTACTGAAAATTCCTTAAGGAGTGGTGATTGATATACTTCATGGCTGAAATCTCATCAGTATGAGAGATTGAAATATATTGAGATCAATAGGATCATAGCCTGAAACGTATTGTCACATATCAGGAAAGGCTATTCCCATCGTCAGTTCATCTGTTGCGTTATAGTACAACCGATCAGTCGGGTACCCAGACTAAAACCCATCCTAAAACCATGCATCCTGCGTCCAGGGTGGGAATATTGTAAAAACCTTACTTGGAGGGGTTTTGTCGAATGTTGACGTATGAATTGAATCATTGCTTCAACATTCGACAGAACTAGGGTAGAACCACATGCATGTATTCCCATCCTGGACGCACAATCCGGGCAGGTTGGTTTTTACGCTATATAAGGACGGGTCTTTGTTAAAAACCAGCCTGTTGGACGTTTATAACTGCATGCCTTTGTTATCCTATAGGTAGGACATTGCGCCCTAGCGTGGAGTGCCCGGGGGGGACATTTTACCCTAGTGGGGGACAGTTTGCCCTAGTGCAGAATGTCCGGGGGGACATTGTGCCCTAGTGCAGAATGTCCGGGGGGACATTCTGCACGGGGGGACAATCCGCCCTCCCACACCGGCCTTGCCAAAAGTGTACTGGGTAGTGAGAAAGGACCGTTAGCTATATATAGGATGTCGGATAACGTATTCTGCTAGTTTAATACGTGTTGTACACAGTTCGCTGAAATAAAAACTTGAACCTACAGTTATACATGTATATAGTTGGTAATTCTGACACTATAGTGCACTTCACTGAACATAACATGCGTCGATCGGTATTGTACATTCCAAAGTAACACTTGCTATATATAAAACACACTACAGTTAAGATGGGATTCTACGGAGGATGGCTCTGGCATTCGCTCTTGTTAGGCAAATGCTCATGTTTGCGAAAAGCTCAAAAGATATCTGTGCCATTGGCAGAGACTTGTGTTTAATTAAAATTTTATTAATCAAGATTAATTAGTTTTCATAACTGCATGCAATTAACCGCATCAAGGTGTAGCAATGTTAAGATATCAACTCTGAAACAAAAACATAATTTTCTCATCACTACAACTCAGCGTACGCTACGGAATCTATTTCAATTCGCGTACGCATGCGCATTGCGCACAATTATTAATTCTGGATCATGATGTCATCTGGATGCCACACCTCCACCTAACTTGGACACGTAGCTCCACCGTCGAGTCGTGTGCAACGAAACTGCCACACCATTTCTTTGCACGACGGTCCACGATGCGGTTGCTATTCCTCTGCTACATCTTGTACACGCTAAGTATCTCGATTTCTTGAAAATCAAATTTTGCGGTTTGCCGTTACGATCGCCTTACGTCGTACGGCCAGTTGAAATCATGTATGGTGCGCATCAATTTAGCAAGGACGAGACAACGAATCTTTTAAAAACGTGATCGGTCCGATTTATCAGATTCTATCATACGTGAGTTAAAGTGCCGTACAGCTGTATTAACACAAAAACAAACACACACGTACACACACATACACACGCACACACAAACACACACACACACACACACACACACACACTCACACACACACACACACACACACACACACACACACACACACACACACACACACACACACACACACACACACACACACACACACACACACACACACACACACACACACACACACACACACACACACACACACACACACACACACACACGCACGCACGACCAGGCACGCACAGAAAAACACAAAACATGCCCGTAGTTTGTTCAACTGTATCTCCGTAACGGATGATGTAGAGATTAAAGAACAATAGCTACCGGACTCCTCTATGCCGGTGCAACCCGAATTTGACGCGTTTTGAATATTAGTATAGGTGGAGAAATGAGGAATTCTAACCTGTTGTGTTAGCGATCTTTGCCATGGAAAATCACTACAGCTTCAAAATGGACACGAACATTGAGAGATGATGTGGAAACAAGTGTACGAAATATGAAAGGAAAAGGTTGTACGGTTGCAAAGATGTGTTGTTTAGTAGTGTAACATCACTAACATGCAATTTATAACACCACAAGCCAGATTTTGCTGGACGCTGTCCCATTTATTGCGCACTATTTTAATTTACGTGTTTCTCTTCATACTCGCCGGCTATATGCATGGGTACAGTATGCACCCAATACTTGGCCCCCACCATATCCGTCTCCAAACTACTCTTCTATGTCTCAGTATGTACGAGTATGCATATTAGTCCGCACACATGCATGTCTGGATACGTATCTGCATACCATGGCGTGGGCAAACTCTGCATATCACTGAATACGGTACTATGTAATGCATGCAGTGGCATTCCACCTCACGAAGGCAGAGGCAAATACCTTCGTGTATACAGCTGGTAAGTCATAAAGGCGAAATTGTTCTCGCGTCATCCACAACATGTATATGTATATGTATGAACCAAGCGTTAACGCATTAAAATATGTATGCAGGCAGCTGCAGTTTAATCAATGTCACTTAAATCCTTGTTCAGCAGTAGAATCCAATTGCATCTATAAAGGCTCCAGCACGACCAAAGATCCCTTGGAAGTTGTTGCATAATACCGTTGTTACGGTACCTGCAGTGCTTTGTCCGTACGGACCAAAAACTCTATCGTGTGTAGTAATGAAGGTGAGCTGGTTGACAAACCGACTGCTTCGCACACGGATTATATCTATCTTTTCATCCGCCCTTAGAGAGATCGTGCGGGGCAGTGAACCACCACCACCGCCGAAACCCCCCGAAACTTGTCCCCCATCGTGGTCAAGTCGAATGTTGTGAATATGCTGACCAGATTGAAGTGTTATCCTCCAGACTCTGCGCCCACGCCCCCCGTCGAAGCTATTTCCTCCACCGCCACCAATCGGTCCAACGTCATCTTGATCTCTGAATGGTATTATATATATATGTTCTAATTAAACAATCAAATGCATGTGAATTCTTATATTATACGTATAATTCTTACGTCACATCGGATTCAGCGGCCTTAGTAAAATCGCTTTCTTGAGCATCCTGGGCACTGCAGATACCAATGAGAAGAACGACAAAACTCACGTAGTTGAAACACTTTTGGCAGCTTGGAATTTGATATTCTTACATCTGTTCTTTGATTCCTAGATCCAGTGCAACAGCCACGTACGCTTCATTGGATTCAGCGGCCTTAGTAAGATCGCTTTCATGAGAATCCTGGGCACTGCAGATCCCAATAAAAAGAACGAAAAAACCCACGTAGATAAGCATCTTGAAACGATTTTGGCAGCTTAGAATTTGAGTGCTTACTTGCGTACAATTCCCGCCTTATATATACCCTTATGATGCATTGTTAATGCTGCATGTGTGACAATTGACCACAGCGCGGTTGCCCTGCACGTGCTCTTTGTATGTTATTAGACAAGGAAATAGCAATAAGACGAAACTGTAAAAACAAATAGGATGTCGAACAGTCGATATAATATCGCGGCACTGAAAATGAGTTTGAGCTGTAGCTACATGTAGATGGCAGACGCGGGTAGGGAAGAGTGTATATAGGATAACTTTAGACATTTTCTGAAAGAGGAATCAAGAATATACCGTAGGGTGTGCAAACTTTTTAATACTTAATCGATATTCACTGGATCGAAAATTAGATTTTTACGAATCCGGCAATACTTTAAAAAAATAAAATAATAATAATAAAAAGACAGCCGGAAAATTGACTTTTCCAAATAGGCTTTGTCTCCTTGACAGCAGAATGTACCTAGGTTATTCAGGTTTCCTGCTCACGGTCACACTGCATGCATGCAAAGCTGTTGGGGCAATGCACAATGCAATAACTGCATGCATGCACGTGCATATAGCATATAGGGTTGCTCACACTACAGAAACACATGAAAGCAAATGTGATTAAGTCTTCCTCTACTACATAGTCCTATTTACTACTTATTCAAAGGAAGACACGTACCACATTTTCAATATTTGGTTCATACAAAGTAGTACATAATCCTACTTGCTGTACTACAATGAAAGGTTGGTTGTGCCACATGCATTCTCATGAATTGGTTCATACGAATATAGTATAGGAAAGCCTGCAAGAACAAAACCAAATATTGACTAGCTGCATACTGTCGGATTTGCAAAAGTGGGGACTATTTGGCGTATTTTTGCGCACCTGAGGTACCTGGTTGTCCCTCCCCCCTCAAAATGTTCACCCGGACATTCATGTCTAGGCACCGCTGTCCCTCGGACATTCTTTCCTATATATAAGCACCATTGTCCCCTGCATGGACAATTATGCCTAGGCATATATGTCCGCAGGGGATATTTATGCCTAGGTATAGTTGTCCTACCCTAGGCACCAGTGTCCCCCCGGGGGGGGGGGGGGGGGGGGTGGGGGGAAACTGGTGCCTTGGATAGAATGTCCTACACTTCAAACACGGGCGCTCAGGTAGATTAAGGCAAGACTTTTATTTTATTGAATTTACGGGGCCCGTGGGTACGTTGCTTGGTTTCAAATTGATAATGGCAGCTGCTGCGTATGAACAATACACGTAGCTGTAGATAAGCGTGTGGAAAATAGCATTCATTAGGGACTAGTTCAGGGAACAACTATTGCTTGTTTTGGTGTTTGGCAGCGTATCACGACCGCAATTTGTCGAAATCGAGTGACACGTGCAGCTGTCGATCAGGGGGCCGCGTATAGAACCTTAAGGTAAGCATATATAGGCTTTGCCGGAGGGTATGCCAAAGGGTTTCTGGGTATTTTATTAGTCGGATCCACTCACTGAACTGTGTAGAATCCATTTTGGGATTGGTGTTTGAAGAAATAACTACTTGAAGCATACTGGCAAAAAATAACAGTTAGAACCCAAAGTATACAGGGTCCAATGTTCACATTGTTCAGGCTTCGATCTTATCCGCGTTAGTCGATTCGCTAAACAAGTACCTCTACCAGCATCTTTTGGTTCAAAACAAAGCTACAACTGTCTACTATGTTTTTGCTGATTGGGGTTTAGCGAACCACTTTTGCAAATCCAACAGTATGCAGCTAGTCAATATTTGGTTTTGTTCTTGCAGGCTTTCCTATACTATATTCGTATGAACCAATTCATGAGAATGCATGTGGCACAACCAACCTTTCATTGTAGTACAGCAAGTAGGATTATGTACTACTTTGTATGAACCAAATATTGAAAATGTGGTACGTGTCTTCCTTTGAATAAGTAGTAAATAGGACTATGTAGTAGAGGAAGACTTAATCACATTTGCTTTCATGTGTTTCTGTAGTGTGAGCAACCCTATATGCTATATGCACGTGCATGCATGCAGTTATTGCATTGTGCATTGCCCCAACAGCTTTGCATGCATGCAGTGTGACCGTGAGCAGGAAACCTGAATAACCTAGGTACATTCTGCTGTCAAGGAGACAAAGCCTATTTGGAAAAGTCAATTTTCCGGCTGTCTTTTTATTATTATTTTTTTATTTTTTTAAAGTATTGCCGGATTCGTAAAAATCTAATTTTCGATCCAGTGAATATCGATTAAGTATTAAAAAGTTTGCACACCCTACGGTATATTCTTGATTCCTCTTTCAGAAAATGTCTAAAGTTATCCTATATACACTCTTCCCTACCCGCGTCTGCCATCTACATGTAGCTACAGCTCAAACTCATTTTCAGTGCCGCGATATTATATCGACTGTTCGACATCCTATTTGTTTTTACAGTTTCGTCTTATTGCTATTTCCTTGTCTAATAACATACAAAGAGCACGTGCAGGGCAACCGCGCTGTGGTCAATTGTCACACATGCAGCATTAACAATGCATCATAAGGGTATATATAAGGCGGGAATTGTACGCAAGTAAGCACTCAAATTCTAAGCTGCCAAAATCGTTTCAAGATGCTTATCTACGTGGGTTTTTTCGTTCTTTTTATTGGGATCTGCAGTGCCCAGGATTCTCATGAAAGCGATCTTACTAAGGCCGCTGAATCCAATGAAGCGTACGTGGCTGTTGCACTGGATCTAGGAATCAAAGAACAGATGTAAGAATATCAAATTCCAAGCTGCCAAAAGTGTTTCAACTACGTGAGTTTTGTCGTTCTTCTCATTGGTATCTGCAGTGCCCAGGATGCTCAAGAAAGCGATTTTACTAAGGCCGCTGAATCCGATGTGACGTAAGAATTATACGTATAATATAAGAATTCACATGCATTTGATTGTTTAATTAGAACATATATATATAATACCATTCAGAGATCAAGATGACGTTGGACCGATTGGTGGCGGTGGAGGAAATAGCTTCGACGGGGGGCGTGGGCGCAGAGTCTGGAGGATAACACTTCAATCTGGTCAGCATATTCACAACATTCGACTTGACCACGATGGGGGACAAGTTTCGGGGGGTTTCGGCGGTGGTGGTGGTTCACTGCCCCGCACGATCTCTCTAAGGGCGGATGAAAAGATAGATATAATCCGTGTGCGAAGCAGTCGGTTTGTCAACCAGCTCACCTTCATTACTACACACGATAGAGTTTTTGGTCCGTACGGACAAAGCACTGCAGGTACCGTAACAACGGTATTATGCAACAACTTCCAAGGGATCTTTGGTCGTGCTGGAGCCTTTATAGATGCAATTGGATTCTACTGCTGAACAAGGATTTAAGTGACATTGATTAAACTGCAGCTGCCTGCATACATATTTTAATGCGTTAACGCTTGGTTCATACATATACATATACATGTTGTGGATGACGCGAGAACAATTTCGCCTTTATGACTTACCAGCTGTATACACGAAGGTATTTGCCTCTGCCTTCGTGAGGTGGAATGCCACTGCATGCATTACATAGTACCGTATTCAGTGATATGCAGAGTTTGCCCACGCCATGGTATGCAGATACGTATCCAGACATGCATGTGTGCGGACTAATATGCATACTCGTACATACTGAGACATAGAAGAGTAGTTTGGAGACGGATATGGTGGGGGCCAAGTATTGGGTGCATACTGTACCCATGCATATAGCCGGCGAGTATGAAGAGAAACACGTAAATTAAAATAGTGCGCAATAAATGGGACAGCGTCCAGCAAAATCTGGCTTGTGGTGTTATAAATTGCATGTTAGTGATGTTACACTACTAAACAACACATCTTTGCAACCGTACAACCTTTTCCTTTCATATTTCGTACACTTGTTTCCACATCATCTCTCAATGTTCGTGTCCATTTTGAAGCTGTAGTGATTTTCCATGGCAAAGATCGCTAACACAACAGGTTAGAATTCCTCATTTCTCCACCTATACTAATATTCAAAACGCGTCAAATTCGGGTTGCACCGGCATAGAGGAGTCCGGTAGCTATTGTTCTTTAATCTCTACATCATCCGTTACGGAGATACAGTTGAACAAACTACGGGCATGTTTTGTGTTTTTCTGTGCGTGCCTGGTCGTGCGTGCGTGTGTGTGTGTGTGTGTGTGTGTGTGTGTGTGTGTGTGTGTGTGTGTGTGTGTGTGTGTGTGTGTGTGTGTGTGTGTGTGTGTGTGTGTGTGTGTGTGTGTGTGTGTGTGTGAGTGTGTGTGTGTGTGTGTGTGTGTGTGTGTTTGTGTGTGCGTGTGTATGTGTGTGTACGTGTGTGTTTGTTTTTGTGTTAATACAGCTGTACGGCACTTTAACTCACGTATGATAGAATCTGATAAATCGGACCGATCACGTTTTTAAAAGATTCGTTGTCTCGTCCTTGCTAAATTGATGCGCACCATACATGATTTCAACTGGCCGTACGACGTAAGGCGATCGTAACGGCAAACCGCAAAATTTGATTTTCAAGAAATCGAGATACTTAGCGTGTACAAGATGTAGCAGAGGAATAGCAACCGCATCGTGGACCGTCGTGCAAAGAAATGGTGTGGCAGTTTCGTTGCACACGACTCGACGGTGGAGCTACGTGTCCAAGTTAGGTGGAGGTGTGGCATCCAGATGACATCATGATCCAGAATTAATAATTGTGCGCAATGCGCATGCGTACGCGAATTGAAATAGATTCCGTAGCGTACGCTGAGTTGTAGTGATGAGAAAATTATGTTTTTGTTTCAGAGTTGATATCTTAACATTGCTACACCTTGATGCGGTTAATTGCATGCAGTTATGAAAACTAATTAATCTTGATTAATAAAATTTTAATTAAACACAAGTCTCTGCCAATGGCACAGATATCTTTTGAGCTTTTCGCAAACATGAGCATTTGCCTAACAAGAGCGAATGCCAGAGCCATCCTCCGTAGAATCCCATCTTAACTGTAGTGTGTTTTATATATAGCAAGTGTTACTTTGGAATGTACAATACCGATCGACGCATGTTATGTTCAGTGAAGTGCACTATAGTGTCAGAATTACCAACTATATACATGTATAACTGTAGGTTCAAGTTTTTATTTCAGCGAACTGTGTACAACACGTATTAAACTAGCAGAATACGTTATCCGACATCCTATATATAGCTAACGGTCCTTTCTCACTACCCAGTACACTTTTGGCAAGGCCGGTGTGGGAGGGCGGATTGTCCCCCCGTGCAGAATGTCCCCCCGGACATTCTGCACTAGGGCACAATGTCCCCCCGGACATTCTGCACTAGGGCAAACTGTCCCCCACTAGGGTAAAATGTCCCCCCCGGGCACTCCACGCTAGGGCGCAATGTCCTACCTATAGGATAACAAAGGCATGCAGTTATAAACGTCCAACAGGCTGGTTTTTAACAAAGACCCGTCCTTATATAGCGTAAAAACCAACCTGCCCGGATTGTGCGTCCAGGATGGGAATACATGCATGTGGTTCTACCCTAGTTCTGTCGAATGTTGAAGCAATGATTCAATTCATACGTCAACATTCGACAAAACCCCTCCAAGTAAGGTTTTTACAATATTCCCACCCTGGACGCAGGATGCATGGTTTTAGGATGGGTTTTAGTCTGGGTACCCGACTGATCGGTTGTACTATAACGCAACAGATGAACTGACGATGGGAATAGCCTTTCCTGATATGTGACAATACGTTTCAGGCTATGATCCTATTGATCTCAATATATTTCAATCTCTCATACTGATGAGATTTCAGCCATGAAGTATATCAATCACCACTCCTTAAGGAATTTTCAGTAATAATGTAGATGTATATATGTGTGTGAATATTGGTTTCAATGAGTGCTTTGACGACACGGAAAGGATAAGAGCTGTGTATTCGTTAAGGAATTTAATACTAAAATTCTAAATGTTCGTGTATGTGTGTCAGTATTGGTTACAATGAGCATTTCAAGAGGCGGAACGACATGCAGCTACTGAGTAATGGCGTCAACGCGATCCCGTGTACTGCCGTAAACATTTCCTAGCCTTGTCATAGATGAAATAAAATGTTATGAGGGGGGACATTTTACCCTGGAGGGGGACAGTTTGCCCTAGTGTAGATTGTCCGGGGGGACATTGTACACTAGTGCAGAATATCCGGGGAGACATTGTACTCTAGTGCAAAACGTCCGGGGGCACAAATTTTAGGGGGGACATTGTGCACTACGACACCGGTACACTTTTCGCAACCAAAATTGTACCGGGCGGTACAATTTTGGTTGCGAAAATTGTACCGGCCGGTACAATTTTCGCCCGGTACAATTTTTGCGTGACAGGCACACTGACGCATACAAGTAACAAATTAAGCAGCTGCATGACATCATGAGGTGATAACAGATAGTGGATATACTTATCCGGATGCTCCCCCGTACGCCTACACGAGCCACCTGATGCAGCTCCAGAGTTTCATGCCGCTCCCGGGGCCATGCACAGATACCTGGACCATTACTCGGAGGCTCCTCCCCTTTGCGAACCGAAGCATTTAAGGCCACGCTGAAGGACCATCCAGACAGGCAGTACAGAGATTATATCGTAATCGGGCTAGCCGAGGGATTCAGGGTTGGGTTCGACCGCCGACAACCGCTCCGCTCAGCCACCCGCAATCTCCCATCGGTTGGCGAGCACGACAGCGTCGTCTCGGCGTACATTGACGCAGAACTGAGCGCAAATCGCCTCCTAGGGCCGCTGCCTAGCCACGTGGCTCGCTACACGCACTGTAGCCGAATAGGGGTAGTCCCTAAAGGACATAATACGGGAAAATGGCGCTTAATTACCGACCTGTCCTTTCCGGAGGGATTCAGCGTAAACGACGGCATCAGTCCGGCTCTCTGCTCGCTGAGCTACATATCCGTGGACGCAGTGGCCGCAGTCGTTACTAGCCTGGGGCAAGGCACGTTGCTGGCAAAAATCGACATCCAGGCCGCTTACCGCCTAATCCCGGTGCAAGCGTGTACTGCGACGCGATGCTTCCGTTTGGCCTAAGATCGGCGGCGAAGATCTAAACAGCACATTGCGAGAAATTTCGGACGCTCATTAGCAATTCCTGGCCAATTTTGCAAACGTCCGTCACATTTCCCGCGCACGCGTCCATAGGAATGTATGGGATGAAGTTAATTTTTGAATGCCATATAACAGAGAAAGCCGGTAGTAAAGGTTTACAGGACTCAAATGTTGGATAGCATAAAAACCTTTCACTCTACTGGGTTGGTGTAATTTTAAGCCCCTTCTGCTGGGTTCCTCAGAAGAATTAGTACATTCCCATAGAGATGTATGGAAAATGGCTATTTTAATAATGATTTTTCATCACTATTCTTCATTTTACTCTGAACTGAAGATAGGAAGGTTAGTTATACAGATTTCAGAAGATACTAAAATGATCCAGGCAACATTTTAGCAAGTTAATATGCCCATAGGCTTCTTTCCCTGGGTTCCTGGGGCACTTTTGGTCATCAGGGTACATGTTTGGTTGTAAAATAATTAAAAACCGCCCGCGGATGACAATAAAACTATGGCGTTCAGTTCTGGCCCAGTTGGAAGTAACAAACTCCACTGCGCGCAAATTTGGTATGTTCTTTGTTTGGGCTTTTGTTGGCTTGGGATACTAATATAGAGCTTCTAAAGTCCTATAGCTAGGCCGTTTCAAGCCTGGTTTCAAGATTATGGTCTGTCAAACGCAGAGTGGTCTATGTCTATCCGATGGACATTAAACGTTACTACCGTACGTGTCTATTTCAGGAAAACCAAGGCATCACAGACACTTATGGCGAAGTAAGGCCCTATAACTTTCTATATTCGACCACGTGATATGGCTCTATGAGTATGACAGCTGGGAAACGTGCGTTTTCTGTTGCTACTTTTTCAAAAGTGTGCGTGCATATCCACATTTGTAAATGCTATCGTTCTATATAGAATTTGAAGCGGACAAGCGAAATACTGATACGGGACAAAGACGAGCCATATAAGGTTATGTGCCCAAAAATATTATCATGTGCGAGGCAATGATTTTACTACGTAACTATTCTTTTTAGCTCCGGTCCCTCGCCCAGTGGCGGATGTAGTCAGCGCGCGATCTTCTCGCGTACGGATTACTGAGTGGTTTCCTGTATGAGCCGACAACGACCCTCCAGATGGAATCTCTCTATGGCAACACCTCCTCATTTTCCGTGGTCCATGCACCACTAACTGGCTGTAACTGCCTTCATATCCCAGGTGTGTGGATTTCCCTATAGTACCTCATAAAGCACATGATCATGTGATTCCATATAGGTATCATGTGATACATATATACACACACACACACACACACACACACACACACACACACACACACACACACACACACACATACACACACACACACACACACACACACACTCACACACTCACACACGCTCACATGCTCACACACACACACACACACACACACACACACACTGAGCATGTGATCTCTCTGTTAATCATTTAATCATTGCAGTACAGCCTGCTGCTATGCAATGCTCTGGGTGGAGGGAGGTAGCCAGCTTGTGAGATAGCCTTGTGGAGGTAGAGGAGAGAGCCTTGTGAAGGTGCATGCATGGATGGGAGATATCCTTGTGGAACAAGAGTAAGCTTTGGTTGGGACAGTTTTAAGGGAAAGATAATACAAGCCCTTCTCCCTAGAGATAAGGAATTTGATAGCGCATCCCAGATGCAGCCACTGGGATATATGAATCAAATTAAGTGAAGATGTCTATAAAACTGAGAAAGTAATACGTGTTACATGCATGTAGATGTAGGACCAATTTAAAGTGGCTACAATTGTCCACCTTTACCTTTTGAGGCTGAGGGTTTGGTTGTACACACAGGACAGTCACCAGTTGTCTGCCAGGAGAGGAGGCTTACCTACGTGACCACCTGGTATGGACCTGGGAGGACTGGACTCAAAGTTTTGCATTTCATGGACTGTGCCAGCCACCCTTCCAACATGCACCTGGTGAAAGCACTTCAGCACCCAACTCAAATGGAAGGCTTTGTGTGGTCCAGCTATATGTACATGGCTCTGCAGATGTATGTAATACATGTAGGTGATGATGTAACAGTTATGGTGTATTTTTTTGGTTATCTATTGGTTGTGTTTGTGTGTGATAATTGTGGAAGGTTCTAGAAGGGCTGGTATTAACAGAATGTACATTGTAGCTGATGCAACATCTTTGTGGTCACCTATTTAATTAGGGTGGTGGCATGTGGTGATTTGTGTAAACGTTTCACATGCATGGTAGTATACATACGTGTAGTTCTACCTAGCTGTGCCTTCATGCCATCGATCTGTTCATTGATGACATATCAGAGCATCATCATGGCATCCTTTTCTGTGCCATTGCTTAGTATTTGTAGGGGCAAATTACACAGACAGGTGCATGTATGTGATCTACTTATAAGTTACGTTTACGGCTGTTCATCCTTGTCGTATACCTTGGCCGACATTCCGGCGGAGTTGGAAAGAAATACTACAGGACAGACTTCACCTCGTATACGTAGCAGAGCAGCTGCGTATATTGGGTCTGGAAACGAGACTGCTATGGAAGTGAGCGCGAGCGACCTTGGCTCAGTGGCGGATCCAGGAATTCGGCGAGGGGGGGAGATCCGACATGAATAATAGATAAGGTGAGGGGCGCGCGCTTCGCGCGCGCAATTTTTTTGTGCCATAGAGAGATTGCATGGATCACTTGCACTCAGTTGAACTTAAGTTATTTTTCCCAGGCTTATGTGGATTTTAAATGGGTGTGTTTAATCTGTCAGTTTTGTCAGATTTGTACGTGCGCTTAGTTACTTCGATACTTGAGCCACTTCAAATTTGCATCATACTCAGATAACCTACTTCAAGCAATGGACAGTATTCTATTTCGTCCCCTGTACATCAGCTGCATAAATCTTCAGCGGACCTAAATACCCAGCAGTTTGAAAACCACCTAGCTCTTGGCACGTATATAAAAATGCTGGTCAAGTGAGTCATAGAAAAAAAATCGCGGGAATCACATAGGCGACGCATGCAATTTTACGCGTCACCAGAGATAGTATATCGTCTCTATGTCACTGTCGCGTGCACGAACGATGTCATTGTATGAAGTTAAATGAGCCGGCTCCGCCCCCCCCCCCCAGGTTAAATTTCGTAATTTACCTTCCGACGCCTATATGATATACGAAGAATGCAAAGCGACGATTTCAACGACGCGTCGTCGAGGAACAATACACCGAGCACCTTTATGCACACGTGACTGGGGTATTAATAGTAATTATATTCATCATGGGTCCTGAGGGAGGGGTCCGGACCCCCATGACCCCCTCGCTGGATCCGCCCTTGTGGCTAGCCATTGATCGACGATATACAGGCTAGCAAGACTAGCGTATACCAAGAATTATTGATAGCGATCGAGTGTAGTGCTATTATATCCACAATACTAACAAATATAGGCTTGATACCCAACCCTCCGCCAAAAGGCTAGCCATGCCTAAGTCTCGTTCCCAGACCCTATTATTGACAGTGATTCTCAATAAATATGGTCTGGGAACGAGACTAAGCTATGCACAAATGTCAAAATGGTTAAATAACATATCACGTGACCTCCAGAATGTATCCAGAGGCAGGGGCACGAGTAAAACTAAGTTGCGCATGCGTATGCTTAGATCACTAAAATCGACGATAGCATTAGTTCGGAAGGATTTTATGTAACAGCGATTGCTATTCCTAACTTTCCTGCCATGCAGACATACAATTAACGTATTACAAGACAATAACAAAAATATATTTTAATAAATTAATTAGCTGTTTTAATAACGTGATAAATCTCTAAAGTACCTAGTGAGTTTAATGGTGCAATCAGATTTTTAAAATCACAATTGTAAGCCGAGTTATGCATTGATGTCCACAATTTCTTGACATGAGTGGCAGACTCGATTGAATGGATTCTGCGTCGGAGGGGCGTCGTCCACATTGCGCACTACCTTGACGACTTCATCATTCTTGGCACGCCCCATTCCTCTCAGTGTGCCGATAGTTTAAAGATTGTCGTGGATACCTGCGCGGAACTGGGCGTTCCCCTGGCTTTGGATAAATGCGAAGGCCCGAGAACCCGCCTGACGTTCCTGGGAATAGAGCTGCATGGATACAGAGACGTGGAGCCTCCGGTTGCCAAGAGACAAGCTGACCAGGATTCAGGACACCCTGGACACATGGCGTGAGAGGAAAGTGTGCAGAAGGAAAGAACTGGAGTCCCTCGTCGGCCTCCTTCACCACGCCTGCAAAGTCATCAGACCGGGCAGATCATTTTTGAGGCGCATGATCACTCCTCGACGAACGACCGACACGTCATCCGGCTCAACAGAGCTTTTCGTGCCAACCTCGCATGGTGGCGCATGATTGCCGCCAACTGGAATGGAACCGGCCCTCAGGATGGCATCACACCGTCCACCACGTTGTTCACGGACGCTTCCGGTTCGTGGGGATGTGGCGCGTTCTGGAACCAGCGCTGGCTTCAATTTCACTGGAGCAGATCGGCCGCCCCTTTGCCGATATCGGTGAAAGAGATGCTACCCATAATAATGGCCGCGGCTACGTGGCGCGGTCAATGCGTCGCTTGTTACTGCGACAACCAAGCGGTGGTAGCCACGCTGGCCTCTCGATCGTCTAAAGAGGAACGACTCGCGCATCTACTGAGGTGCCTCTTCTACTTCGAGGCACTGTACCAGTTCGAGTTACGAGGGTTCCATGCACATACCGGGCACCCAGAATCGAGTTGCTGATGCCCTGTCACGTAACCATGTCGATGTGTTCTTCCAACAGGTCCCCGGGGCACATATCATAGACTGGGAACTACATCTAGCTAACAGCAAGGCCCAAAACATGATGCTCACTTTAAGACATACAGTGATTGTCATCTGCTAATAAACTCGTAGCTTTATGAATTGAAATTAAAGCTCAAACTCTCTAACGGCACTATTTCCGTGATATATATTATCTAAAACATAGCTCGAGGCATTACATATCAGCTGATACTCTAAAATGAAAGCATTGGCCCCTAACATAAAAACATGACTCATTTAAATACTAAAGCCTCTCACTACATACATGTAAGCATCAGTGCACATTATGATCTGGAAACTAGCTACAACCCTACCCAATCCTTACTGGTCAACATTAGACAGTTAAACACACCCTCACGTTAAAAAAAAAAAAACAGAGAGTCTAATTATGCAAAGGCCACAGTTAACACAGCTAGAAAGGCTCCAAACATGATGCAAGCACACCTCACCTAAAACAGCTGTCTTCAAAATTCATCTAATCCCAATTTAGGCACACCCTGATCTGGGAACTAGCTAACAGGCTCGCAATTGGATACAGTGACACTGCTCTTAAATCCAATCATCAAAAACCTGTCCGGTGGCTTGTAACATTAGCTGGCGATTTTTAACAAAAGCACCTCTTCATATCACAACTGTCTGTTTAAAAAGAAGAGAGCCATCCATGCATACACAAGCAGCAACAAAAAAAGATCTGGGATGAACATTGAAAGTAATGCACACCTTCTCTTTAGAAAAACAAATTATCTAAAACCTTGCTGGAGGCTTGCAACATTAGCTTTGAGATACGCACTTGACACATAATTAAGCAACAGCACACACTATATGATCTGGAACTAGGAATAAGGCTTGTACCCACTTTTCTTTTAAACTGCAACCTTTGCTATCATCTAAACCTGCAGGTGTACGTTTAAGCAGAGAGTACCTTTAACCTTAATAACACTCACAGCTAGAAACTCACGTTGAAAGCACCACCATATCACTTTACTGGATGGAGGCTTGAATGCTCTCTGACCCTTTACATATGTATGACATGAGGCTTTCCTTACAGTATTAAATGGCACTTCACATAACACAAGAGTATCCTTTAATCCGGCACAGGCAGTACCCATACATAGCATTGGTTTGGCTCCACGGGATCTTAGCTACGTAGCTAGCTATAAGACAAAATCAGATATGCGCACATATTACTGTGTGCTGCTTGGGATGCGATGCTGCTGTAGGCTATTAGCTCCGAGAGAGCTGTAATCTTAGATTTGATTTTTGCGTGTGTAATCACACGTGTGCGTCTCCGTTTCCTAACTCACAGAATGGCATTGCATGTCAAATTCTTATCAGCCCGTAGTGGTGTCTGTCTGTACGATTGTGCTAATTGCTGCGCACCACATTGGATGTAAACATGTAATTAGCACTTGCTGACCCACGTAGGAGGTGGGGCATTGCTTTTTAACACCGGTTCCGTGAGAATTTGATACTTTTTTGGCCTATTTTGTCGAACTCACGTTTTGGAAAATTAGTCGGAACGGTATCAATTGCCACAAAACTCAGTGTACTAAGTAGTTCAACTCTTTAGACGATGTTTGAAGCTACTGCGAGCCTTGCAAGTACTTCCGCTGAGGACCTACGTTTTTTTAGAGTCGAGAGGGTAAGGCCGTTACCGGAAACGGGACACTTTTTTCTGACAAGATTTCTGAGTTTAAAAACTGTATAGAAATGCTCATCTGGATCGGATAGCTAGCGCCTGAAAAAATTCTGGCAGTGATCTATCATGCTAGCGCCGAAACAGACACTAGAACTTCTGTGGACGACTCCGGACCCAAATATTGGTCGTGCACAGGCCCAAACTTCTAATATTGGCCACACGTATTAATCAGCTGATTCCGGGCTTTATTTCTCGCAGCTACCATTGATATTGAAGGATCTCATCGGGGTTAGGTGACGGGTACAGCCGGATTTATCGAATAGGCCTACCACACTATGCGTCCGTCTCCGGCCACCCTTCTGGCACCACGGAACGGAAACCAACTGTCTCTACTAGTCAAACCTGAAATGTATGTGTGTGTGTGCGCTCAGTCCACTGATCAGGTTATCACAATCTCTTTGCATATGCATGTGTGTGTACGTCTGTGAAGTGTGTGCAGTGTTGTCTTGGGTGTGTTTATTTATAAGGTGTGCTATTCGGTTAACTTGATAGTTTTTACCTCTCATCTGTAGAGCAATCCAACTGATCTAAGTAGATCTCTTTGTACATGCATCTGCACCTTTAAAAACAATTAAATGGTAAATGTTGATGTACCCAGCCTCTGTGTGCGTGCGTGCATGTGTGTGTGTGTGTGTGTGTGTGTGTGTGTGTGTGTGTGTGTGTGTGTGTGTGTGTGTGTGTGTGTGTGTGTGTGTGTGTGTGTGTGTGTGTGTGTGTGTGTGTGTGTGTGTGTGTGTGTGTGTGTGCAAGGAGCTAGAAGTGTGCATAAGGTACCACAGAGAGCTCTTTCATATCTTTGTTATTCAGGTCAAACAATAATTTGGAATCATGAAAGTCTTTAAGAACCAGAACCTAGATGGATTCCTTGTTGAAGGCCAGTGCTGCAGCCTTTGCTGAAATATTGCAGGCACTAATAACTGGAATTGAAGAGATTTAATCAGTCATGTTGAACACTTGAAGATATCCTTTTATCTCATTACTAGTGATTGGAGTAAATGTAATCTCAGTTGGTTGTTCGTTTTTGTAAATTCATAAATGAGATTGTTTAGCTCGCTTTGTAGCTCCTGGTAGATTTAAAACAAGAGCTTATATCTATGCTTCTATAATTATAATGAACATGATGGCTAGTAATGAACAGAGCTAGTAAACAAATGCAGAGAATAACCCACTCATCAATTCAAATGCGCACTTGAAAATTTATAACATTCCAAATCCATTGTTTCCTATAACTGCTTCCACCATATCATCCCCTCATTTCCATTTTGCAAGTTTCAGCTGTTGGGAATCTTGCAGTTGGGTCATTAAGATGGACTGGGTTAAACGCGCATGTGACAATTTTCCATCTGGAAGATAATGTTGGTAACACGTATGCACATGTACCTTGACAAGACATACCGTTTGCCTCATTTAAAAACTGATAGCTTGCTCTTCTAAATCTCATTGGAAATCAATTTCACGTCAAGAAGACAAAAAAATGAATTCCTATACAAGATGGGACTAACCTCTACAAACTTTGATACATAAACAAAATATCATTTCAATCTGTTGTGGATAAAGTATGGCAAAACAATGCACAAATAATGTTTTTAATCCCTCTATGAATTGATCCATAACTACTTTAACTTTATATAACATAATGGTATGCATAGAAACAATAATTATATATCAAATAAAAACATATACTATATTTACAATACGCGTAATACACACAACACACTATAGCTACAGTTAATTAAATTTTAAGATGGGAGCCACCTGGAGAGGATCGCTGTCAGAAGAAAAACCATGTGCAGTACAAGGGTGTAAGGAACATATTGCTCCATCCATGTGGCACTCCCATATGACCAGTCATGCCAAAGGGATTTTTCCTGGTGATGTCCCTAACACCTGGTTGAAAACGTCTTTATACTTGCCATCATTGTTCAGAGTTGGTTACCTTGTTCCGTCAGTCCTCACACAGTCTGAAATGTATATCATCTACATCATATGTATTAGCCTCCCCTGGTAGCCAGTCCTATAATTTAAACTCCAGTGCTGCTCTTCCACCAGATGTATTACCTTCCCTAGAGGAGGTTTTCAGCCTCAAATGTGCCACCATACGACTTATTCCTAACCGAGCTAAGCATGCCTTCGCAAGAGCTCTCTCTTCATCCTTACAGAGGGTTGTTTCTGAGAACTCCTTAGATTCCTGGTTGAAGCTTTTAATGCTTCCAAAGTGCATCCTTCCAAGTGCTAAGCGAGGAGGCCGTCCTAATAAACCAGTCCCCATTGAGGCTCTTTGTGACCTTTGGTTAAAGGATAGCTTCAGTGAATTGTGGAGGATGGCAAGGGCCGGTGCTTTACCATTCAACTAATTGTATCATGCCAAGGACAGCTCTTCAAAACAACAGGTGATCTCAGTATCTCCCTATCTCCCTTGCCCAAGGTGGTCTTTATGGCAAGGCATTAGTTTCATCAGGTGTTGCACCAAATTCTGAAGAGACATGGAAGCTGCTATTTACAAAGCACCCCAAGTGTGAACATCCTATAACACCTACTGCACCTGAATTTGATGTTAGCATTCTCAGTAGCTATAGTGTTAACATAATGGCAATTTTGAGATCATTTCCTAAACTCACTGCTGCTGGGCCTACTGGTCTCCGTGTCCAGCATCTTATTGATGCAGCAGACTCTCCTTTTCAGACGGCAGTTCTGTTTTCTCTCAAGGCAGTTGTTCATCTTCTTGCATCAGGAAGAGCCCCCATCTCAACTTTCTGTCTTCCTCACTGGTGGAAACCTGACTGCGTTGAATAAATCTAAGCCTGATTGCCCCCTGGATGTTCGGCCCATTGCTGTTGGAGAAACCCTCTGCCGCCTGACAGGAAAGTGTCTGTGTGCTGCAGTGAAATGCAAGGCAGCAGAGTTTTTTCATCCACATCAGTTTGGTGTGGCATGCCCTTCTGGCACAGAGAAAATTGCTCATGGGCTGAGGAGATGTGTATGACACTGAATTTGTTGTTCTTAAGGTAGATCTGAAGAACACATTTAATTTGGTGTCACGTCAAGCTCTATTGATCGAAGTTAAAAATCAATTTCCAGAGTTACTCCCTTGGGCCTGTTGGTGCTATGGGCAACATCCTTTGTTATGGTGCACAATGGGTCATCTGCAGTCTGAATCTGGAGTTCAGCAAGGGGATCTACTAGGACCTCTTTTTTTGACCTGGTCTTGAACTTACTAATTTCTGCTATCACTAAAGATGAGGATTGTTCACATCTTCAGTTCGATGCCTGGTATCATGATGATGGAGTGCTGGCTGGTCCCACATAGGGCACTGGCATTGATCAAAGGTATTGGTCCATCACTTGGCCTCTTTGTGAATGTGAGCTCTTCAGCCAAAGTGATCTGAGATCTTTCCCATCTGACATGAAACAGTCTCGCAATCCCAACATTGAGATCTTGGGAATTCCAATAGGTGACAAAGATTTTTGCTCAGCCTTTGTCTCCAGGAAAAGGTTAGAGGCAAAACCCCTGCTTGAAAGACTTGAGGAAGTTGGTGCAGTGGACCCTCAGGTTGCTTTAACGCTCTTGCGTATGTGTGGCAAGTTCTTTCGGCTTGCACATCTAGCCCATGCCACTGCTGGAGAACTCGAGAAATACAACGGATCTGGAATGTGCGAAGTAGAGAATTGGCAAAATCAGCCTTTTATCTCATTAAGAGAAGCAGCTAGGAAACAAGCACCTTGGAATCATTTTGTGACCAATGCTTGGAAGTGTACGACCGGCTGCCTAAATCGCAAGTGTCAGTGTGTAAGGAAAAATATAAGCTGTAGCACCTACTGCCACAAATCGTCACCATGTTCAAACTGTACAACGTACGTTTTTTTTTTGTTTAAATTTAAATTGATCAAAATGTACCATGTACCAAAAAATTTTCAGCAGCGTAACTCGCAAGATTATTGAAGATGTTCACACTGCCATTTGTGATGTAGATTTTGGCCCTTGGATCAAATTTTGCGCCCATATTCAAGGTAAGTCTAAACGCAAAATTGTGCATTACATGCAGTATCTCATTTGTATGTGATGATATAAATGACTTTTTAGGTAGTAAGGAACTGAAAGATGAACTGCTCTCATCACAGAGATTGGATTTATGGAGATCAGGCAGTACAATGTATAACCGCAGTTGCAGAGAGGATGAAGACTTAGATGTACATGTAAGCATCGTGAACTGTAATTGTTTTTTGCATGTGTTGTACTTAATAACACAACCCAACCTTCACTGCAGCTTTCCAAATACATTCATGACTCAACGGAGTATGGACTGTATGTGAACACTCACGTATCACTTTGGCTTCATTCTCGGAGTTTTGACAAAAAGCCATCGCTTGTGCAAGCCTTGGGATTTGTCATAGTTAATGAAGATATACATACACAGTTTGATGCTTTTGTTTCATCCATGCCATTACTTTCCCAAGGCTGCTACCTGCAGTGTGTTCCATTGCTGCAGTACTGGAATACGCACATGAGGCCTATTCCCGCCACCATTGTGCAATTGTTTGGAGATGAATACCTCTTCCTTCATTATGCGGATGTGGATACTCTATGTGAATGGGTTTTCAAAGCAAGAGAAGAATTTGAGAAACATGATGAATCTGCAGAAGACACTGCTGAACATCCTGTGGAGTCTGAGTTGGAGGAGGGCAGGAAGTCTAAGCGCAAATGCACCTCAAGGAAGCCAAAGCTCTGGATGAAATTTGGTGAATTTCAATTGTATGAAGCAGACAGGTAACATTGTAAAAATACGTGGGTGATTATATAAAACATTTATATGTTCAGATCTATTCTTGAAAACAACCAGTCCTGGTTGAATGACAACATCATAAATGCTGCGCAAACCCTCCTAAAGAGCAAGTATGGTACACCAGGTCTCCAGAATACAGTACTCGCCGCAGCACTCCAGGGCTGTATAGTAGGTGGAGAAGAGTTTGTGCAAGTGTTGAATTCTGGTGGAAACCATTGGCTTACCATATCTACTATCGGTTGTCCCTACTCTACAGTCAACATATATGACAGCATGTGTTGCACTCTACCAAGTACCACACAAAAGCAGATATGTGCACTGCTTATGACCCATGAACCAAATGTAACCCTGCGTTTCATCAATGTCGACAAGCAGAATAATGCCAATGACTGTGGTCTTTATGCATTTGCATTTTGTGCAGCTCTCTGTTCCGGAGATAATCCACAACACATCACCTTCTCTAACACTGACATGAGAAAGCATGTGTTGCATTGCTTGATGCAAAATGAAATGGAACCTTTTAATGGTAAGATGTTAAAAAGGAAGAAGATGGTAAAGGAGACACAGCTACTTGAAATCATCTGTACATGTCGGAGCATAGAGGATGGTAACATGGTGGAATGCGACGTTTGCAAGGAATGGTTCCATCAAGGGTGTATAACTGTACCAGAAAATGTTTGGAACACGCCTTCAACACCATGGATGTGTGATTCATGCAAGGATAGTTAAATGTACTCAAGGAACTTGCCTTTTTAGATCTGTTTTTTGTGTGCGCTCGTCGTTATTTTAATTTGCTGCATGCTATTTATTTCCAAATCATTAAATTTTCTGAATCTGCACTGTTAACTCATTCAAAACCGGTCAACCCGCTTTAAAACGAGTCAGTTTTGCATATTGGTTTTAAAATCGGTCGACCCATTTTAGAACCGGGTGACCGGCTTTAAAACCGGTCAACCCGCTTTAAAACGGGTCAGTTTTGCATATTGGTTTTAAAATCGGTCGACCCATTTTAGAACCGGTTGACCGGCTTTAAAACCGGTCGACCGGCTTTAAAACGGGCGACCCGTTTTAAAACGGGTCAGGTTTTAAATTGGGCCGTAACATATCCACTAATGGCTAACAAAAACTATAGTAGGCACTAGCCTAACCATGCGCTCAACAGCATCTGTAGCTACTGTAATATGTACATGGATCGCAGCGGATCGTTCACTGTAGACTATTTAGTTGAAACGAACACGAGTTAACTCACGTGACGTATTACATACACCATTACGATCGTAAAAAATAAAATTAATAAATAATTCCCTACATGTATAGAATTCCCAGGGTCGGACGCAGGGAGGGGGGGGCAAAGGGTAGAGGGTAAGGGAAAGGGGGTGGGGGCGTCGCCCCCTCCCGCTCCAGCTAAGGGATATATATGGGGGAGCGCTGTAGCTCCCCCACTGGGGTCGTTCCAGCCGTTCACTTTCTCTCCAGCACGCTTCAGCTCAGGTTAACGGTTACAGGTTAACATAATAGTCTTATTATTTTTCATTGATCGCGATCGATGCACAAGTGATATGGATTAACAAGTACATGTAATCCATATCACTAGTACTGACTACTGTGCATCGCGATCAATGAAAGGAATTAAAAGACTCGACGTAGAATTATTGAAAACGGCCCAGCCAAAATACATGTAGCCGGCCTAGCCGTAGGGGAATTATTTAATTAATAGCTAAAGTATGTAATACGTCACGTGAGTTAACTCGTGTTCGTTTCAACTATACTGAACGATCCGCTAGCGATCCATGTAAATATAAGGCCTACAGTAGCTAGAGATGCTGTTGAGCGCACGGTTAGGCTAGTGCCTACTATAGTTTTTGTTAGCCATTAGTGGATCAAAATATAGCGGCTGAGCTCGGCGCCCTGACTGGCCCCTGAGCCCCTGACCTACGCGATATTTTCGTATACGGCACGGCTGCTGATTAAGGTGAGGGTGTACAACATAGCATTACCAAGGACTGCGTTAGTTGCCCTTATTGGTGCACGTAGTTAAAATAGGCGGGGAGAGGCGCGGGTGAGGCGGCGGCGGTACCGGTGAAGGGGGGGGGGGGGGGGGGGGGAATTTCGGTGGCGGGTGAGGTTGAGCTGAGGCAAGAAGCTTTGGCCTGTTAGCGATGAGTTTTCAACGCTCAAACCAGATTTGGCCTCTATTATTTTAGACCTCTTGAATTATATCCATCGGATGCTAATTATATTCATGAGTCACAGAGCGATAGGAAAACCTCGAATCCGTAGTAGTAGCAATGAATACTAATGACGGAACCTCAACTCCCCAGAACCCAGTTCTTCTAGATTGCCCGATGCTAGGAATAGTCTCTGGAATGTGGTGGGGGCGGGTGCATGAATGATGGCATCTTCATACTACACGCACACACACACACACACACACACACACACACACACACATACGCACACACACACACATACGCACACACACACATACGCACACACACACACACATACGCACACACACACACACACATGTTTTCAGCCTTTCCAATAGCAAAGTGTGAAGAGTTGATGGGCACAACATTTTAACAACAAAGGATCTGCTGTGTTTTCACTTTGTACGTCATCCCTGCAGGCATTGCAACATGGACGTCCCATACAAAGAGATGCTTCTGAAACTTCCTGCTGGCCTTGAATTGCCATAGCAACAGTTCCTCCATACAGCTGCAAAAACAATACACCAAGTCTTGTTGCTAGCCGATTACACAGTTTATTCAAGGCAAAGAAAACACAACAATGCATTGGAGCGTTTCTGTTACACGACATCACAACTGTCCCAACAGTATGTCCTTGGAGGTTTGTATAGGTATAGGGCCAGAGGCGATTGTAGGAATATGGCATGGGTATAGGCCCACCCAACAAAGTACTGCAATGGCACAATAAGTGACACACACACACACACACACACATATACACACACATAACATGCATAAATACTATGTGATATACACACACTTTTTTAGATGTCCACACCCCAAGTTAATTAATTACACTCCACATTAACTAACCCAGTGTACTGATGCTATGTTCCTTCTTCATTATGTGAGGCCGGAACATAATTTGCCAGAAGAAACCTTTCTGTTCCTCCATCTCGCTCATTCCTGGCAGTCACACTCACATCTGACAAAGATAAAGAGAATTGAAGCCATGAAGGGAGTACCCACTGCAGGTCCCCAGACCTATACATCTGCCCACATGGACCAGAACAGCAAGTACAAACTGGCTAGGAGGTTTAATATATATCTGTGCACAACCCATGCATGCATGGAATGCACAGAACAACATTTAATCACCATAAGTAAAGTGTGGTATACACAACATTAACGTTTGATAGACATACTATACACATACTGTAATATCATCTCGTGCCTCTCACTACCCAGGTACTCTCCAGCAATGGTTACCAGTAGGGTAAAGGTACTCAGACCAAAATGTTTCAGTGACTTCTCCCACCACTATGGCATGCAAGAAAGATGGAAGTGGTGACGAGGGAGTAGAAAGGGGAGGGAGGAATGGAGGATAGGGAAGAAAGTGAAGTTCATAACATACCACCTACTGATATCAAGGAAGCCTGTAGTGTCCCTAGCAGTCAGCATCAACAGATGGTACAGAAACTGTTCTCTTGCTTTCATCAGTGCAAAGGAAACATGCTCCCGATATCTCTGGATGTGTGTAACACAACTCACCATCACTTCTCCACCCACCAGCACCATCACTGTTCACCTCCCAGCACAATCATTGCCCTACTCACCATCACTATTGTACCCACCATCACCATCACTGTCCCACCCACCAGCCTCACCATTGCTGAAGTACACTACCTTGTCAGCTCCTCAACAAACACTTCTCAAGGGAAAGGTATACAAACCTGCCTATTCCTACATCAGTCATGCTGGCTACAATACTCTTCATATGAAGCATATTGACCATGAGGATCATGACAGGTTGTATAGAATAACATGTATCCAAAGTCACCAGGGTACCCATGCCCTACCCAAGGTACCCTAATTCAAAAACCTCCTCAGTTTCCCCCACACAGTGGGTAAAGCTATAAGACACAGTCCCCAGACCATAGAGCTACTATATTCACTGGTGTTCAATATAGCATGGTGATGTGATAAAGGTAGTATGGTATAGTGAAGAGGTGGTATGGTGCAGAAAGGAGGTGGTATGGTACAGTGAGGAGGTGGGAGGAGGCGGTATGGTACAGTGAGGAGGTGGGAGGAGGTGGTATGGTACAGTGATGAGGTGGGAGGAGGCGGTATGGTACAGTGATGAGGTGGGAGGAGGTGGTATGGTACAGTGAGGAGGTGGGAGGAGGCGGTATGGTACAGTGAGGAGGTGGGAGGAGGCGGTATGGTACAGTGATGAGGTGGTATGGTACAGTGAGGAGGTGGTATGGTACAGTGATGAGGTGGGAGGAGGTGGTATGGTACAGTGAGGAGGTGGGAGGAGGTGGTTGGTACAGTGAGGAGGTGGGAGGAGGTGGTATGGTACAGTTAGGAGGTGGGAGGTGGTGGTATGGGACAGTGAGGAGGTGGGAGGTGGTGGTATGGTACAGTGAGGAGGTGGGAGGAGGTGGTATGGTACAGTGAGGGGTGGGAGGTGGTGGTTAGGTACAGTGAGGAGGTGGTGGTGGTATGGGACAGTGAGGAGGTGGTATGGTACAATGGCTCTATTCTGTTTCTGTAATGAGTTGGGCCGGTGTATGATTTTCCAGAATTAACTTTATTACATCAAGTGCACAAGGACATGGGGACATAAGGTGGGTTATGGTATGATCTAAGAGGAACAGGTTAGGGTTAGTGGATTATCAGGCGAAATATTTTTACATGGAGCATTGCAATAACCAATTATTGCATATATTTTTCAGGTTGCAGTAGCAATTCCCTTTGTTCTGATTAATAATCAGTGGTTCCTCTTCCCCAGCCCAAGAATTTACAATATCCAATAGCAGGCTCAGCAGTGAGGCGTGCCACCAGATAATCCTGTAAGGCATGGGGACCAGCTAGTCTGTCACTGTACCAAACACCATCTAATATATGTCTATAACTGGCAACAGCCGGCTATAGGATTGCAATGCACAATAGTTATGTTCATAAATCCTACTAAAATGATTATGCAATGAAGAATAAATAAAGAATAAATGTGAACACTCCAGACCTCCCTTCCCTCCCAATTATAACTTCCAGAACAATCACCTGCAATAACGCTGGAATGAGATTTCCATACATATACATAACACCGAATCCACCATGGCAGACTCAAACTCATCAAAAGATTTGTACACAATTAGTATTCACATCTCACTTTCCCATGTAGCTGTAGTCATCCAGAAGGAGAGGAGCCAATGCTGCTTGCAGCTACAGTGTGATGGCATGATCTGGCTGCCAAGGTAACTGGGGAATGCAGAAACAGCACCTATCACCATGGAGGAGTAGTTCTACCTCCACTTGATCTCTCCACTGTGAACACCATGTACCAGGATGATCCCATTCGGTCCCCACAGCACCACTAGACATTCTCACTGATATACAGTATATGATTACGTACTAGCTGATTCAGCATAAAAACTATCTCTGTGCTGGAGGGGAGAGGAAGGAATAGGTGTCACCACACACTGATATGAATCTACATACATTCCTCACCAGTGGATCACATAAAGTACCATCCAATGCTACATGTATAAATTCTAAACAGCATGTATGCTATTTTATGGGATTTTTTTGTTGATAGAAATAACTCCCAGTGAATGGACAGCACCCACAATATAGCACACCATTACTAATTTATGATTTCATCACACAGCCTCCCGCAACACATACACACATTGGTGCACACCGAAGATGTCCAGTACATAATGCTGTAGATGGACTCAATTCCCTACACCACAATCTCTGCACTGGAGAGGAGAGGGTAAATAAGATGACATCACACAAGAGATTGCACATACTGATAATACTCCCATGGTTCATCACACAGCTTCCCCATACTGACCACCTGCCATCCTCATATTCAACAGTTTATCCCACAAAAGATTGTACCAGGCAGAAAAATTTACACCACCCATTACATTTTTGGTTGCACCAAGTTTGCCAACAATGTAACTGCTACTTTTACTTTCTGGATATACATGTACATTAGGTTTATGCATATGTTTAGTATGGTATATACAATGTTAGGTCATCTCAGTACATATTGATCCCTCTAGGACTCTAGGTACACACCCATTTTGAAAGGGCCTTGATGTGAATTCATGCATTTCTTAAAGCCCAGTATTAATGAAACAGATTGGAAAAACTAATTTCAGTTACTTGTAATATAGTTTGTTTATATATATTTATTTGGTGAGGGTATATCATGCCAGAGTTATAGACAATAACAGTATGGAACAGTTCAAAATTGAACTCGTGATTATAAGGTAGTGGCACCTACTCTAGTTCTCTAAGTGCAAAACTGAAATACTTATGTCTTCATGCAGTGCCACCAATGCATTTCTATGTATGCACAATATTTCATTTAACATAACCTTTTTCAATAGCACAATATTATAATACATATTGACTCAAATTAGTGCTCATTTTAAAAACAAAGCACAAGCACACAATTCTGAATAAACTAGATAGCTAATTATGATTATGAGGTCACAGTGCCCTCCATACCAGATGGTGTATTGCACGACTTACATTCAACCTCTTGATCAAAGTTCTAACCATTTACATGCATGCATGTGGCATTGACTCGTACATGTCCACTTTACTAGCAGATTGTAAGAAATCAGTTTGTTGACAGATGAATAAATAATGTCAGCTTTGTTATTAGAAGATTGTGATCAATGTGATGCAAGTAAAAGTGAATGCATTATATAATTGCAGGTGATTATGAAAAGGCCTCACATACTGAATTAAGGTACAACGGAAATGTGTACATAAATTGACAATATTAGCAACAAATAAATTATAAGGAAAGCACCACATCAGGAAACAATGCATATAGCAAAAAAGAAATGGACAATGCCTCGAAAATAAGTTGGCATAATTATAACTGAAGAGGATTTATGCATGGATCCAGGTTCAATCAAGAAGAAATTTATTAATCACAGTTTCCAATTCTACATTGTTGAGGGATCTTTTTGTATAGAGTTTTCAACCGATACATATACAAGTCAGTAGAAGTAAATAAAAGCATTCTCTATGGTTGGTGTTATTAAATATATGCAGCATATGAAAAAACGTAAGCAGTGTCCTACACATTATTACATTAGTGCTAAATATGACCTTTGAATTTGACTTAAATGTGATACCCATATGGGATCTAGCTATGACATTACAATGCTTTTTCGGGAAGTATCTAAAAGGCCAGTATATATTAATGGCTGGATCTATCCTTTAGTTCAACGTCGTGCTATGAAGCTATTCTGACAATTCTAAACTACTGATTAGGTATGTGATTGTATAAAAGTTAAATTTTCACCAGGATGATAATTGAAAACACTTGTCTAACCCAAAGTAGCCCTTACCGCATGTCAATATCCCAGTACATATAAAAAGATATTACGTTTCATTACACTGCTGCATGGAGTGATTTATTAATTCGCCTTGGCCTACGGGTTAATAGTTCTAAATTTGGCTACCTAACAGCTATACGTTACAAAACAAATAGGTCATTCGGTCAGCTTGAGATAACAGTGTGGGAGGGTAAATTGTCTTCCTGCCTACAGCATTCAGTCTATACTAAGTGCTTTCGTATGTCATCCAAAATAATAACATCTGCACAGTGATGATAATGATAGCACGTGCATTAAGTACGTGTTGCAATAATAAAGCATGCACTATCAAACAAGATCTTCTTTAGCTTAAATGAACAAATCACATGGATTGCATGGATTATGCTTTTGGTATCAGTATACATTAATAGATTAGGGAATTACCGATATACCAATCAACTCAGTCAGAGGTCGATATAAATGTAGTATTTACTTCCAATGCGTGTGTATACTTATTTCCACAATACTTACATGTAAAGTTAATCTTCGTCACTTGTGTACAACTGAGTAAAACTTCAACATGGAAAATTTAGGCTGTACATGCAGGTTGCGGAAACATGATTTTTTTTTTACCGTTGCATCATGCAGTGGTAATCACATTGAGTAGAATGCACTGATGCACTATGGGGAGATTCGTATCACTGAACAGGTTTGTATATATAATTATTTATAATGTTATACAATTTCCTTATGTTTGAATCGCTATAACTTCCCAACGGTTAAGGCTATTTACTTCGTATTTACAACAGTTCATACCAAACCATTTCTCTATGGTAAAATACATTTTGGTGTGTTGCACGTGCTCCGTATCAGTACTGCAACGTTTTATACCCCACCGGGTTCAAACCTGCCATAACTTTCTGTATGAGTTTTCAAATCGCTTCAAATTCGGTTTGTAGGTAGAGCGGTCCTATACCTATCGATTTGTTCTGTTCGTTAATTTTTATACCATCCGTTACGGAGATACATTTGAACAAAGTACGACCACTTTTCCCGCTCGATTCGCGCCAATGAAACCGCGTCCCGCTCAATGTATGGGAGGCGGGGATGATAACATTGGCGCGTATCAAGCGGGAAAAAGTGCACGTAGTTTGTTCAACTGTATCTCCGTAACGGATGGCATAAAAATTAACGAACAGTGCAAATCGATAGGTACAGGACCTCTGTACCTACAAACAGAATTTGAAGCGATTTGATTATGGCAGGTTTGAACCCTGTGGGGTATAAAACGTTGCAGTACTGGTACGAAGCATGTGCAAGACACCAAAATGTATTCTATCATAGAGAAATGATGTGGTATGAAGTGTTGTAAATAAGAAGTAGATAGCCGAAACCGTTGGGAAGTTATAGCGATTCAAACATAAGGAAATTTTATAACATTAATAATTGGGACAGTTTCCGCGAAAATGTCACCCTTTTATAACATTATAATGTTATAAAAATGCTTCTTGTTTGAATAGCTATATCTTCCGAACTCTAAACGCTATCGAATAGCTATTTTCAATAGTTCATACTACACCATTTCTCTATGATAAATTACATTTTGGAGTCTTACACTTGCTCCACGCCAGTATTGCAACGTTCGATACCCGACCGGGTTCAAACCCGCCATAACTTTAGCTAGGAGTAATCAAATCGCTTCAAAATTGGTTTTTAGATACAGAGGTCCTATACCTATCGATTTGTTCTGTTCGTTAATTTTTATGCCATTCGTTACGGAGATACAGTTGAACAAAGTACGTCCACTTTTCCCGCTCGATTCGCGCCAACGATATAACAACCGCCTCCCCATACATTGAGCGGGACGCGATTTGCCAAAATCATTGGCGCGAATCGAGCGGGAAAAGTGGACGTACTTTGTTCAACTGTATCTCCGTAAAAAATGGCATAAAAATTAACGAACAGAACAAATCGATAGGTATAGGACCTCTGTACCTACAAACCAAATTTGAAACGATTTGATTACTCCTACCTAAAGTTATGGCGGGTTTGAACCCGGTCGGGTATCGAACGTTGCAATACTGGCGTGGAGCAAGTGGAAGACTCCAAAATGTAGTTAGTCATAGAGAAATGGTGTAATACGAACTATTGAAAATAGGAAATCGATAGCGTTTAGCGTTCGGAAGATATAGCGATTCAAACAAGAAGCATTTTTATAACACTATAATGTTATAAAAGGGTGACATTTTCGCGGAAACTGTCCCTTATAAATATAAAAGCGAGTTATCATTTTCGCGTGAACTGTCCCATATCAAGTTAAGTTAATTTAAGAACGCAGATTAAAAAGACCTTACGGAAGGTCTTTAATCTATGCTTTGACGGATATATGTATATATACACAAGTAAATCAAAAACTTCTCTATCGAGAAAGTGATTGGTGGGATGTAGGATTGGTTGTGCAAAAAGCAAGGAAACAAGGTACAGTGGGTTAAAGTGAGGTTTGGTAGGATCCTAGTTGTAGGATCCTACCAAACTTCACTTTAATAACACACTGTCCTTGCTTTTTGCACCACCAATCACTTACTCGATAGAGAAGTTTTTGATTTACTTGTTCCCGAAATTTTTTTTTCTCTGCCAGGAGTGATCATAGCTTAGTGTATTCGTTGCAATGCATAGGACGCTTAGATTCCTCTTATGTGTAATCTGAGTATATAGAAGGCTTTTTTATTTTATGCAATTAACGGAGCGCGCACGTACGTTGCTTGGTTTCAAATTACTAATGGCAGCTGCTGCGTATCAGTGAACAATACATGCACACGTAGCTAGCTGTAGATAAGCGTGTGGAAAATAGCAATCTTTATATGGACTAGTTCAGTTTTAGGTGTTGTTTAAAGGAACAACTATTGCTTCTTTTGTTGTTTGGCAGCGTATCACCACCGCGATTTGTCGGAATCGAGTGACACGTGCAGCTGTCGAGGTGGCCGTGTAGGACCTTAAGGTAAACATATATAGGCTTTGCCGGAGGGTATGCCAAAGGGTTTCTGGGTATTGTATTAGTCCGATCCACTCACTGAACTGTGCAGAATCCGTTTTGGGGTTGGGGTTGGAAGGAATAACTACTTGAAGCATATACTGGCAAATTAGAACCGGGCCCATAGTACCGGGTCCAATGTTTCAGGCTTCTATCTTAACCGCGTTAGTCGCATATATATAGTAGATTAGTAGTAGATATTTGTAGCTTTAATTTGAACCAAAAGATACAGTTAGAGGGGCACAATGGGACACTACATCTTCTTGTATTGCTACGAAACTTGCCTAAGCTTTAAATTGTTAACAACGTTTCAACCAGTATCAAAATTAAATTCACCACAGACCACAAAGCACGTGTCACTAATTATAATGGCGTCGACCTGTTGGCACTTAAACGCTGTAGAAATACTCTGTTGTGGAAATCTGGAGTAGACGGTATACATAATGAAACCCGAGCTCACAGCGACGTTTTAACGTGTTTAATTTTAGCAGATGATGAGCTTAGTGGATCTGATCACATCCAACATTTGGGCTCAATATGGATATTATGACGTAAGTCAAGCGCATGTAAGGCGCAGTGGTTGTTTTGAAAGATGAAATGAGGAGAGCTGGAGAGAGCGGGAGGCGAGACACGTGAAATATGACCTATTCATTATTAGTGTGCGTGCTACACGTATAGGTAGAATTTCTGAGCTTAGCTTAGAACTGCTGATCATTATCCATGCAATACTTTTGGCAGTTGTCAGCAACAACATAATTGATTACATCATTTATTTCCTGTTTGTGTTCTATTTCACTTTGGGGAGGCTGTGTGATGTTGTATATGGTGCATGAATGTGGGTTATATGGTAGAAGCAAATGCAGGTTTTATTTGATGTCATCCTGCTCTACCACCCTCCAGAGATGAATTTGATGCTGTGTTAGTGTAGGGCATGGGATCTACCTACAACATTGTGTGAATGCTTTCAGTGTGCACCAAAGTCAGGCTATACAACACGAGTCGATGTCCACTGAGTGATTGTGTGTGTGGGACTGTTGTGGATATGAGGATGGTAAGTGTTCTGTGTGGGAAGCCATGTGATATGCATGTGTGACACTCCTGAGGCATCATCATTTGTGCAATTGTGTGATATTCTCCCCCAATCCCCCTCATGTATCGAAATGAATTTTACCCTGTGTCAGTGTAGGGCATGGGGTCCACCCACAGCATTGTGTGTTGTGTCCCACTTCAGTGTGCACCATAGTCAAGTTATGCAACAAGGATTGTGTACATGGAACAGTGTCACGCAAAAATTGTACTGTGTGAAAATTGCACCACCTGGTACACTTGGTTGCAAAATGTGTACTGGCCTTACCAAACTTTCACTTTCTAGATGTAGGTTTATGCTATGTACAGGTAATGCTTATGGTACATACAGTGTCGTTAGGTCATCTTAGTGCATAGCAATGTTAATTAAAGTAGTGATGGGATGGTTAAAGGTTTTTGACAGTAGTTAATTTCCAGTTAACTAATGTTGTTGTGCAGTTAAGTTAAATAAATTCATTCCTTTTCCACATTCTTTCAGTTAAGTTATAGTTAACTAACCTGGTTTTTGCCACAACCCAGTTAAGTTCACAATTTAGTTAAACAGCCACACAAAGTTTAATATATAGTTCAACTGAATTGGGCATTCAAGATTGCGCTCTTTGATTTCTTTCTACTTCAAATTGCATAGCTGCTCTAGAAAAAAAAAAGTTCAGAACTGGCTGAAATAATATTATTTCCTACTAGAAAATAAAAGTTCTGCTCTTTTCTTTTGATACAAAACTCCAGTGGATCACACTCTTTAGTCACTGATATGATTTCATTTCTGGGTCAAGTGTATTGGGCCAGGACAAAGTTAATTAGTATTGTAGGATTTTTATTTATAAAATGTAAAAGAAACAAGGGATTATGGAAATTATACATTCATAAATTCATAATAATTACAGACCTACATATGCGGTACAATAGCTGTGGCATGATCAAAACAATACAATACCATGTTCACTGTGTATGCATGAGAACTATTGCATCACTGGAGTGAAGTTGGCACCTTTCCAGAGGTGGCCCCAGCATTTAGTGAGGGGAGGGGCTGAACAAGCGAGGGACGCTAAAAGGGGCATGGCATATTGTATTTCATTACCATTTGACTCTGGATAGTGGTTGCCTATTTGAACATACATATCTTCTATAACATAATTGCTTTGTTCTGTTGGTTGCTATTGAGTATACCAAGGACTATTAACATTACATGGATAGGAAACCCACCACAAATGCATATATAAAATTTTGTCACCATCCTCATTTTGACTTGTACCCCAACCAAGACGCAAAACATAGGCTTTTTTGCCTTTTAAGAGGTTTGTAGCTGCTGTACTAAGCTTTTGCGTGTTTTTTATGTACAGATGTCAGAATATTTAGTGTCTCTTGTACAGTTTTTACCTTGTTTGCTCATATCAAAATCATTATTTGGCACGTGGCAGCTATGTGTGCTGGCTTGTTACTAATGGGCCAATTTATATCGCAACAACTTTGCCATGTAGCCCATGGAGGTTTATAGGCCGAGTTCTTCTCTCAGGTCCTAGTGGCATTGTGTTTGGTAGATAATAATGATTTTGTCTTGAAAAATGGAGCACTACTTTTGTGAGCAGACTTGTCAGGTCCAGCAAGAGACGGTGGTGTAACTAAGCGATCCATCACATTCTGCGTAGCTGTTTGTAAGCCGAGAATATAAATTTATTGGGCAATATCATTAGTTTGGTGGTTTACAGCATCACACTTGTGTACATGTATCTTTTACACTTTAAAATAACTAGGCCTATACAGGGTGTTTCGCAATCAAGGAAGATTGTTTATAAATTAACCACAAACAGTTAAATTGTTGCTTAATGCTCTAATAACGCGGGCTTAAATGTTGATGTAAACAAACTAAATATTAATTTTAAAATCAATTAACCAAAATCAAGGAGATTTAAATGAATTAATAATTCCCTATACCTAATTAAGCTCCAAAATTTCCTTGAATTTTAAAATCAACCTGCCCAAATTTAAAACCACTAAATCAAGATACAATAGCCCCTAAATCAAGTACATTGCAAAAATAAAGATTTCAATTCGGATAACTTCTAAATGAAAGTAATTAAATTAAGTTTGCAGCTTTTATCTAACCACCCATCCTATATTTATGGTTTAGAGACTTTTACCAATATTAATTAACCATTCAAGGTTATATAAATTTTATTTCACCAGCATGTCTTCTTTTGCTGTTAGAACTTTCAAAAATTAAATGCTTGTGGTTAATTTATAAACAGTTTTTCTTCATTGTGAAACACCCTCGAATGCCTAAAGTACTGGGAATCTTTCTAAAAGGCATCATCCCCTACTTTGGAAAGTCAGCTGGAGCCTCTAAGCACTCAGTAAGCAGTCTATCCAATATGACCCTTTATCATGAATAATTTATGGATGAGGATAGCGACACAAATTTTGGCCAGTTTCCTATTCATGTAATGTTAATAGACCTTGAGTAAACATAATATCCATTTTTTTGCCCATTTTCCTAATGTGAGTGTTTAATATTAGATAGGATTACGTTGAATCTGCTCAGTCCCTACTCACATGTGGGCTCAATTAAAATGCATTGGTCCCCAATTTGTTTATACGCCCACAATGGAAAAGGGACTATTTAATAAGCTGTGTACATTGGCCCATATATAATAATATATTGTATGTATCCTCTTACTCGCTGTATAGCATTTAGTGCATCCAAGTCAAGGAGCTAGCTTTTGGGTCGACAGAAGAGTACATGGGCCTTGTAAACCATGCAGCATGGACATGTGTGCGTGGAGATTTGGGCACCCCTTAGTAGAATAAATGTCACAAAATGTGGGCGTATAAACAAAATCAGCGTTACGTCAACGTCATGTGCGCGTCCAAAACAAAACAAAAATTGTTGTGCAATCAGAAAGTTAATTGTTAGTGAGCACGTGGAAGAAGCTATTTAAGATAATAATAATCGCCGAGTTGTAAATCCGGCCATTTTGTAACACAATGCCGTTTGGGTCGGGAAAAACATCTTCATCCACTTGCTGCTTCTGAAAATATCATCTTTGCGCCAAAAAATCCAAACGATTAACATACAACCGATGATATATGTATGATACCAATGCAGGGTTTTGAGCGCGCACGTGACGTTTATATGTTTATACGCCCCTGTGTTATGACGTTTTCTATTCATTCAATGATGTTTTCGGTTTATACGATGACGTTTATTTGTTTATATGCTCAGGGTCTATACAAACTTAATGGAGAAAGGCTGTTTATAGAGTGCATTAAAATGGCTGAAAGTTGTACCTTGCATGAAACATAGCACATTTCCTTTCTTTCCACACTAATTAAAGTATATTACAAGTGAGGCTTCTTGCAAGATCAGCTGTTTCAGTAATAGTCTGTTTTAAACAATGCACAAATTTAAATATAGGCCCTTTTAAAATGGGTGTACCATAGACATACCAATATGCACTATGATGACCTAAGTACATTGTATGTATAAACCATATATCAGTAAAAGCATCCAGTACACTTTTGGCAAACCTGATAAACGTTTTTTTTAACCGAAATTGTACCAGGTGGTGTGATTTTGGCTGCCAAAAAAATGTACCGCCCAGTTCAATTTTTGTGTGCCAGATGGATGGCAGGTGGTCAGTGTGGGGAAGCTGTGTGATGACATTATCATTATGTGCAATCTCTTGTGTGATGTCATGTTATTCACCCCCTCCTCTCCAGCACAGAGAGAAGAATAGACCCTTCCCTTTAACGGCATAAGGAATGCAATTATTCTTAATTGCGTCACTTCCGGAGTTCTTCCTGCGCACGAGCACAAACACTGTACCAGGCTGTTGATAATTTTCAACCGACCAAGCCTCTGTCACAACAGAGGCAGACATCCCAGGTGCGTTTCTCGAGGAGCCACAAGAGATCCGTAGTACGGCAGCGCTCCGAAGGTGGCTAATTTGCCACGGGATAAAAATGCAATCGGCTAACCAAAAGCAAAGCCTAATAGATAGGTCAGTATTGCCAAGACATTTATCTACTGTGTCGATATCAGCTGTGCTTGTCTCGTTCTCAGACCGATATGACGCAATGTTTATCACAATTTGTACTTTGTATAAACAAGCTCGTACTTGTATAAGTCTGGTGTTTTGAATACTAAATCTTAGAATACGTACGCTTATATGCAACGTTGCCCTTCTACTTCTTACAGTACATAGATACACCCTTGTTGCCACCTTGCGAGTCATTTTACACATGACACATACATCACCGGCAGGAAGAACTCCGGACGTGATGTAAAATTAGCAAATTGCATTCCTTACGCCGTTAAAGGGAAGGGTCTATTGAGTCCACCTATAACATTGTGTGTTGATCCTGCCAGGCATCTTGGACACTTTCAGTGTGCACCCAATGGCTACCATTAGGATGTGAATGTTGGGTGATGTTATAAATTATTGATTGGTAAGGGTATTCAATCGAGTAATACCCATAGTATAGCATTGGACAGTACTTTATGTGGTACACAGGTGACTAGTGTGGGTTGTATTGTAGATACATATGCAAGTATCATCAGTGTGTAATGTCACCTATTCTCCCCTTTCTTATGCTGCGTCAGTGCATAATATAAGTGAGGGTGTCTAGTGGTGCTGTGGGGACCCAACGGGATCATCCTGGTGCATGGTGTTCACAGTGGAGAGATCAAGTGGAGGTGGGAACTACTCTCCCTGCTGTTCCAGCGCCCCCAGTTACCTTGGCAGCATATCACACTGTAGCTTCAAGGAGCATTGGCTCCACCACAGGGCAAACTGTCTTCTGACACACAAGTAGGTTTGCAGCATGTCTTTACCAGATTGAGAAAGCTGTGGGCTGTAAACTCATTTTTCTGTGCAACAGGGGTGTATTTATTTCTATGTCTACTTGTGATTCATGAGGACTGAAAATCAGTGACTGAAAAAACCTAGAATTTCAGTTAGGACAGTTCCGCAGCAGGGGGAGGATGTGGGAGGGGATGTGCCCCTCCCATACAAAGTTTTAATATGGTAGTTGGTTTATGAAGCTTCATACTAGTTAGCTTTGCAATGTAACGTAACTATGCTATTGAACCAAATTAATGTTAACACTGTCTCTGGCATGTCCATACATCTATTGGACATCTGAGTAAAATAGTAAAATAAGCTGCAGCTCTTAAGTGGTAATTGCCACTCATCAGCTTCAATAATTGTGTGTTCTAGTATGTCGTCCCCAAAAAGTAGGAGTCTGGGAGGAGGGGATGGAAAGGTGTAATTGGAAGGACAGTGCAGAACACAGTGGCAGGGGGTTATCTTGTACAACAGATGGTTATCATGTCCTCATTTCCCCTTTGCAGTTCCTTCAACTATTAACCAGCACTGTGTCACCACTGATACGCCAATTTGTGTGATTGTCTTTGAGGTAGAAGTGAAATTCGTGAGCACACTATGACCCACCTATAGACATATCCAGAGATATTAGATCTCTGCATGAATATATCTACACAATTATCAACACCATTGTTGAGTGTTTTCAATTTTTTGAATTCTCTTGTTGATATTGTTGGTGGGGATCTCTGCATGAGCTATACAATCGTCATATGCATGTGACTGCATGTTAAGAACGTACCGCGGTCCTACGTACTGTCGAATTAGACGATGCACGGAGAGGAGAGGGAGCACCCGGCGCTGGATGGGTGATTATTTATATAAATTCTCTGGATCCAAACCATACCCTGGTACGGAACGGTGGCAATCGTGATAATAAACTCTGTGTGTACCAGAAAGGATATGACGTCAGGTCTTAACGGAGCTGCAACAGAATCTATCGACCAAACGTACTGTTACGGAGCTGTAACAAATGATGCAGCCCAAATATGAGATGGCGCGACCCGAATACGAAAAGTGTGCGCATCTCGAATTATGGCAGTGTTCACCCCCCATACCATATTGCATGTAATTAGACACATGATCCAATTTAACCTGTCACTGGAATTTTGGTCCTGAAAAATTTGGTCCCGGACGGAAATTTTTGCTGAAAATTTTGGTCCACCCGGACCAATAATTTCGAAAAATACGGTCCGCCCTGAAATTTTAGGTCCGGACGTTGTTTTCTAAGTCTATAATGAAGTTCACCACCATCTCCTTCGTAATCGCTGTAGTACATACATGTATGTAACTAGTCTCTTGACTTCATCGACGGGATTGAGTGGTAGGTGAATATAAATGTATAATCACTGATGCTCTCGTATCGATCTATTATATTACATGTAATAGGACCTATTAGAAGGGGCTTTGGGACTCCTTACTCATTGTAGAAGACTACATGCATATGTACTCTGATGGTAGACCAACCAAAACCTTTTGGCGTTTTCTATCAAGGCCACACAGTAGGTGATCTGCAATTGGCCCTGATGTGTCTGCTTAATTGTAGTAGTTCAGTTGTGCAACTCATTGTATATAAATACTCACTCAGTAAAGGTAAAGTTCATTAACACACCAAGATTTATGTACAGAGTGAACAATTCCATTCTTCTGCACTTGATGGAAGAGAGTGGAGGCCAACACACTTGATGTGAAACCACTGTTCGCAAAGACCACACTGCACCATATCCCCATAGGTGTCAGGCATCTGACAGCTACAAAACACATCTATATTCATGATGAGGGTATGATGGGCTCTTTTCACTTTCTTGGTAGGAAAAGGAGTGAAGTTTCTTGTAGTGTAGCACTTTAAGAGGTGGTCTCGCATAGTTGCCTGGTCAAACTCGATTTCTTCTAGGCAGTGACCCAGGGCAGCATGCAATGCAAATGCTATTGCAAAAACCCCACAATCATCACTGCCACGCTGCTTTTGGACGGTAGCAACATTCACAGCTAAGAATGAATTCCCCGCACTCTCACATATTGATGTTCTGTACACCTGGCATAACTGATGGGTTAGGGTCGAAGAGATATGACTTCCAACCTTACGGCAGTCAAAAAGAGTGACTGTACCACCAAGTCGTGCTGACGTTACCCAGTGGGAATCCGACACTATATGAATCTGAATGGCATCCATCTTGGCTGGAAAATATCCATTGTTCTGAGCTAGACGAGTGCTCTGCCATCCATCAATGGTGGGGAACTGCATTCTGAGAAGCTCTTGTGCATAGAACATATGGTCATCAGTCAGCCATTCACCACCCACTACTTGTTTTTTCATTTCGCGTGTGAAAGGGCACTTTCTCTGTGGGAAAATAAATGGTATATCATCAGTTTACACACATAATGCAGAGTGCAATCCAAATCAAAATGAGCAGTTTGTACTATATAGGTAGTACATTCCTCTGCTATACACAAAGTAATTTACCTTACGAATGGTATCTCGTTTAACAGAAACTGAACAATCCTCCAGTACAGTGCAACCACTGTCAATGCCACCGACTTCAACACAGTCATTTTGATGGGCACGATTACAGGGTGATGAATGGTCTATTGAAAATGTACCAAGTCTTATATTCTAAGAAAGTGAAAAAGGATATACAAGACAAACCTTTAGATTGGCCTCCATTGTGACAATCTGAATCATCTTCAGAAGAATGAGGGCTTGCCAGAGTACCAGAAGGAGTAACCTTTAAACAATGCATATTTCATGGTGGCTGAGAGTTGCATACACCCATGTATTTGTAAACATACATCAGCTGCAGACTGACAAGTATCTGATACATGTATCTACACACTTAAATTTTACTTACACAATCTCCTTGTGAAGAACTTTGATCTTCATCTTCATCTTCCATACAACATGCATCACTTGACATGTACATTTTTAAGTGGCTGCCAGTAGCACGAGTAGTCTTGCCTTCTTCATTGCGTATTTCATATACACCATTTGGCAGCACATTTATGATTGTGTATGGCCCAAGAAATCTTTCTGTAAGTTTCCGCCCTTGACCTTTTTACGAGAGAAGTTTTTCAGCAATACCAACTGGTCACACTGAAATTGGCCTGGTTTGCAGTGCTTTTTATCATATGCTTCTTTCTGCCTCAACTGTGCAGCGATAATGTTGCCTTTGCCTCTTCCAATATGCATGCATGTTCTGAAAATACAGCAGGATAGGGATGTTCTTCAAGTTCCCAATATGTCTTGCAGAGATCTTCAGAACATTGCCGCTCAAGCTCCACATCAATTGGAAGGGTTGCTCGGCGACCAAACATTAACATGAATGGTGTGTATTTAGTAGAGTCGTGTCGGGAAGTGTTATATGCAAAGGCACAAGTGTCTAGGTAGTGACTCCACATATCCTCAGTTCTTTGAAGACACATATTTCACCAACATGCTTTGAAGCGTCTGATTGAAGCGCTCATCAAGACCAATGGCCTACAAGTTGGAGTTGAGAGAGATCGGATGACATCAGATTGTATGCACGCATTTTTAAATGTATACTACAGTACACAATAACATTCATGGAACAAACCTGAGGGTGGTAAGGTGTAGTTAGCCTCCTCTTAATTCCTAGCATCTCTGAAAGTTGGTCATTCAGTGCATTACAGAACTCGCTGCCATTGTCTGAAAGCAACACACGTGGTAGTCCCATTCGCATAAAGATCTGTAGTTAAAGTAAGGACACGGCCATAAATTTTTGGAGCTCACCAAAACATACTATCAGTTGCATGGTAAGAGCATGCTTTGCACCACAAAAATTATCAAACTAAAAGAACTAGTAAAGCCATGCACAGCTACATGTACAAATAGCTACATGCACAAATAAATAATTGGTACACATGCTGACCTCAAACAGTGAATTTGCCATTGTAGATGCCATTTTGTTGACTGTAGGTACCACCTCAACCCACTTTGTGAAGTAATCACTGATAGTGAGGATGTAGCGACTTCCGTCCTTTGCAACTGGGCTCAGAGGGCCAATGAAATCAATGCCAACCATGTACCAGGGGGCCTTAACTGGAATGGGATGAAGTTCAGGCACTCCAGTAGTTAGCTTTCTGTTCATGCATTGACACACATCACATTTTGATAGCTGCAGAAATATAACAGAACCAGGATTGAATTTGTAATATAAAAAAATTAAGGAGTACCACTGAGGCAGTTAAATAAGGAGCTCACCAAGCTAACAACGTCTTTAACCATGCCATGCCACATGAATCGTTCCTTGATACTGTACAGTGTCCTGGTCTTACCCATGTGACCAGAAGTGGAATCAATGTGACATGCCAGTAGGATCTTCTGGCGCTCTTCCAAACTCTGGATGTAACGCAACAGCACTTCCTTCTGCGTAAAAGATGGCTACTTTATTAGACACATACATACATACATGTCACTACCAAAAATATCAAAAACGATAGTGGCAGTATTGATTAAACGCTACTTACCTTTTCCTTTCCCTGCTTGTGCTTATACAATAGCTCTCCTTCAACAGATATTGTCAACTTCGCCGCTTTCCTTCGCTAAATAGGCATAAGCCTCCTCGACAAGATGATCACAATCAGAACCATCGTCTACTGTTTCTTCAATCTCCGCCATCACTCGCAAACTGATATCAACCACGTGGACGTATGAAATAAATCTCCGGACCTTTTTTTCCGGACACGGACCTTTTTTTTCAGATAAAATTGGTCCGACCGGACCAAAATTTTCTGAAAATATTGGTCCGGGACCAAAATTTTCAGCGGACCGAAATTTCCGTGACAAACCCACTTAACTTTAAATACGTGGGAGTAACACCATCCGTTCACGACACGTGTTCAGTCACGTTCCTTTGTAGGTAGGTTCTGTGCAGGGCCACAGCAAGGGGAAAAGCTCCGAGAGATCATTAAGGATGGAGACAACAACAAGAAAGAAGGGGCAGGCACCCACTGCCCAGGTAGACGAGATGGAAGGAAAGCTGTTCATATGGAGAAATTGCCCATACATAGGCGGACATTTAGCACTTTTTTTTCAAATTGATTTTTAAACACATGTACTAAGTACGATAAATCGGTCTAATTGAGAATCTGTAATTTATAGATTTATATCATGAGCCATTCTTGTACAAAAATCAAGACAAAAAATTAATTTCTACCGCACTAATTTATTCGTAAAGTAGACATGTTACGTAACATTTATTAACAATTATGTCATTTATCAATAAGGTTTTTAATTAATGGCCTAGCTCACGAGACGCATACAAAGCCGATGACGTATTACTGATACTAAGTAAGTAAAAGTAATTGTAGCTCCCGTAAACACAGATTGAACACGCACCGCAGATGACCGAAAGGGATGATGTTGGCTTCGTCCAAAGTGGCCGGTCCGCAATTACTAGTAGTTCACGACGGGAGACCGAGTCCCAACTCCCAACATGTCATCATATATGCTCCGCCATGCATATTTACCCATCCTTTCAATATTGGCCGGGTGCAGCGTCCGTTGTGCACGTCACGCCACCAGCACTTTTTACGCCACCTTTCTATGCGGCAATTCATTATTGCCATGAAGCCTCGATCGCGATAATAGCGCGGGCAACATATCGTAAAAGCAGAGATAATATAAAGCGATACTTCCTATGATATATGCTATTACATTTATAGTTTCTCTTAGCCCCTTCTGTAGTCAATCATCGACTCAATGTGATATGGGAGATGTAAACGATGGGCGGACCGGCAGCGTGGGCGTTTCTCTAGAGCCGAACACATTGGCAAGCTAGAACCCGTACTTCACGTTTATTTCATGTCAAGATATCGAACTTCTTATAGGTTAATACATTTACCGTAGTGATCAGGTCGACGGGTCATGCTGCCCTTCCTCATCACTGAGTTACTAGTACGTTTACAAATTGACAATAACCACAAAGACCCTGATGCACTTCTTCCTCATCGGATGGCTATCACAGTTACAAGCAAGTCTAGTGTCATATTATGAGCACCAAACAAAACAAAAAAAGATAAGTGCCTAAGTAGCATCATATAGATACTTGATGGTAGCACATCTCTGTGGAAACAGTTGCAAACAGACATTTAAACAAATTCGCAGCTCCTGATATTGAAACCTAGAGGAAAATAGTGATGGTTATGCATCAGAACAAATGCCCCTACCATTAAACCAAAGCCCTCAGCATCATGCACAAAGCACACTCCATCCCCTCCCAATGCAAAGCTCAACCAAGGCATCAGGACTAGTGCTTGCCCAACAGGCCCCTGTCATTCATTACCCCCCCCCACACACACACACACACACATTCTGCACACAGTGTGTGGTTTGTATGACTTATACATGTAACTTCTCTGTATGGTTTCTACTAGAAAGGAGTACAGTGTAGGTGGTACGGAGGTGAAGAGGAAAGACACATGAACACTTAACCTTCAGTACTCACGATAAGTCTAAGTAGATACCATGCAGCCCTGGATCAAGCATAGCCTTGGGGGTGGGGGGGCCAGCTTCCCCCCCCCTCCCCCATGGCATATGAAATGCCACCCCTCTGGCAGCAATTGCCCCCCCCCCCCCCCCCCCCCCCCCCAGCCACACACGCTTCCATTGATGATTACATATACCTGCTAGTAGATTACATGTTGTGTCATACGTAAAAAAAAGTCCGAATACTTGCTGACAAATGTCAACAAAGCGGTGGAGCACAACAGGGCATGTATAAATGTACCCCTTCGACTGCATCCCCTCCTCCCCCCCAGTTTTCGTGCGCCCTCTGGTAAAACCAAATTCATGTAGGTCCACGGTAGTCCTACATGCATAAGTACATGCCAGTAGTTAGATAGATGTACACATGTACATGTAGGTCTTGTAGATATGGTAGTCTTAGGTAGGGACATATAAGTCCAGGTACATGTACAGGGTATGTTTATTTTATGTCTAACATCAGATAAGGTTGTGGGTTCCTTTCAAGTTTAATTATATTCACAGCACAGAAGGGCAGATGTTACATGTAGTTTGAAAGGAATACATGTACATGTAGACAAAAGACACAAGTAATTTTCAGTACTCAGGTAGGTACATGTAGGTCTATGTAGGTCCATGTAAGGGTTCATGCAGGGTAGGTCTATGTAGGTCCATGTAGGGTTCATGCAGGGTAGGTCTATGTAGGTCCATGTAAGGGTTCATGCAGGGTAGGTTTATGTAGGTCCATGTAGGGGTCATGCAGGGTAGGCCTATGTAGGTCAATGTAGGGGTTCATGCAGGGTAGGTCTACATGTAGCTTCAGGGCAGGCAAGGTAGCAGCGCTACATGGGCCTCTAACATCAGATAAGGTTGTGGGTTCCCCTTTCAAGTTTATTATATTCACAGCACAAACCATGGGCAGATCTTAGGATTAAGAGTAGGTACATGTATGACAAAAGCATTCAGTATTCTGGTACATGTACATGTAGGAACTGGTTTTTAAAGTATGATGTATAGGCTGATGTATGGGGTATGGTGCATAGGCTGGTGTATGGTGTATAGGCTGGTGTTTGGTGTATAAGCTAGTGTATGGGGTATGGTGTACAGGCTGGGGTATGGTGTATAGGATGGTGTATGGTGTATAGGATGGTGTATGGTGTACAGGCTACTGTAGTGTATGGTGTACAGGCTGGTGTATGGTGTACAGGCTAGTGTATGGTGTACAGGCTGGTGTATGGTGTACAGGCTGGTGTATGGTGTATAGGCTGGTGTATGGTGTACAGGCTGGTGTATGGTGTACAGGCTGGTGTATGGTGTACAGGCTAGTGTATGGTGTATAGGCTGGTGTATGGTGTACAGGAAGGTGTATGGTGTATAGGCTGGTGTATGGTGTATAGGATGGTGTATGGTGTATAGGCTGGTGTATGGTGTACAGGCTGGTGTATGGTGTACAGGCTGGTGTATGGGTTCTAGGCTGGTGTATGGGGTCTAGGCTGGTGTATGGTGTACAGGCTGGTGTATGGGGTCTAGGCTGGTGTATGGTGTACAGGCTGGTGTACAGGCTGATGTATGGTGTATATAGGTATAGGTGTATGGTGTACTGGCTAGTGTATGGTGTACAGGCTGGTGTATGGGGTCTAGGCTGGTGTATGGTGTATAGGCTGGTGTATGGTGTATAGGCTGGTGTATGGTGTACAGGCTAGTGTATGGTGTACAGGCTGGTGTATGGGGTCTAGGCTGGTGTATGGTGTATAGGCTGGTGTATGGTGTATAGGCTGGTGTATGGTGTATAGGCCGGTGTATGGGCAAACACATCATGCAAACACCAGCACATACCTACATAACACACCAACACACACCAACCTTCAAAGTTGCAGTAGCCTGCCTCCTTGTAGTCTTTGCAGATGTCAGGTTGGTACTCCCAAAGAACAGTACAGGGGACCTTTCCTAGGGGAGGGAAAAATGGCCCCTACATGTAGAATGCTCTCTGCACATTATCCCGCAATGGATCCCCTACGAAAAAATCTTGGCATGACATGTTCCAAATTCATGCGTGATATGTTTTTGCAAGTGTTCCAGTTTTTCTAAAGCACTGTTGAACATGCTTGCATGTACATGTATGTCATTAAATTGCAGGCATATCACTCTTCTAACTTGCACAGGATGAATAGTTTCTAAAAAGCGATTCCCCGATGAGGCATACCCGCTAATATGCTAAGGGGTGTGCCACTTTATAACTTCTCGGGGGAACGCGTTTTAGAAACTCTTCAACCTGTGCAAGTTAGAAGGGTGATATGCCTGCAATTGAATGACATAAGCATGTTCAACAGTGCTCTAGAAAAACTGGAACACATGCGACAACATATCACACATGAATTTGGAACATGTATGCCAAGATTTTTTTGTAGGGGAAGGTGTGCCCATTATGGTGTGCTCCTTTTAAAGTGTGCCCATTAAGGTGTGCTCCTTTTAAAGTGTGCCCATTAAGGTGTGCTCCTTTTAAAGTGTGCCCATTGAGGTGTGCTCCTTTTAAAGTGTGCCCTTTAAGGTGTGCTCCTTTTAAAGTGTGTGACATTTTCTGTACAGTTTATGTTCATGCATCGTGTGCTTGCTACCATACGTTGCAGACACACACACACACACACACAAATACACACACACACACACACACACAACACTCATGGAATCGTACAATTGTATGCCACAATATTTGGCCTCATCACATCTGCTACCACCTCCCTTGACCACACCCACCTGCTGGCTGCACTCCCTTGTGAGGTCTCCCTCCTCTTGCGGCCTCGAAGTACTCGGTGTAGTTGTGTCCTCTCCTCCTCCATACTATATATGGAAAACAAACAATATTAATTAATCATCATACAACAGACTGAGTTTTGCAGCATAGTTGGAGGACATGAATCACCATGGCAACTAGACATATACAAATAAAAATTTGTTCTGGAGAATAATGCTGATATTGCTGTCTTTACAGGGTTAAAACTCGTGTCACTAAAGGGCTAATATCACTGTATCTGACTGGCCTATAAAGGGTTACTGCAAGTGGTGACCAGTGCCCAGACCTGGTTCAAATTCTGTGCCTTCTCCATGACACCCCACTGGTCCCTGTTCTGTTCTGTCTCCATCTCCAAGGTGAGGGTGGCCTCCATGTCATGCCTCCCTCACAGACTTAGTATGTTGGGTCACCTTGCTGAGTTTGTCCTTATCTTTGTCACTGAACACTCTGAGCCTCCTCTGATGAAGGGAAGTGGAAGGAGAGGATCATGGAAGGAGGGAGGAGGGAGGGAGGGAGGGAGGGAGGGAGGGAGGGAGGGAGGGAGGGAGGGAGGGAGGGAGGGAGGGAGGGAGGGAGGGAGGGAGGGAGGGAGGGAGGGAGGGAGGGAGGGAGGGAGGGAGGGAGGGAGGGAGGGAGGGAGGGAGGGAGGGAGGGAGGGAGGGAGGGAGGGAGGGAGGGAGGGAGGGAGGGAGGGAGGGAGGGAGGGAGGGAGGGAGGGAGGGAGGGAGGGAGGGAGGGAGGGAGGGAGGGAGGGAGGGAGGGAGGGAGGGAGGGAGGGAGGGAGGGAGGGAGGGAGGGAGGGAGGGAGGGAGGGAGGGAGGGAGGGAGGGAGGGAGGGAGGGAGGGAGGGAGGGAGGGAGGGAGGGAGGGAGGGAGGGAGGGAGGGAGGGAGGGAGGGAGGGAGGGAGGGAGGGAGGGAGGGAGGGAGGGAGGGAGGGAGGGAGGGAGGGAGGGAGGGAGGGAGGGAGGGAGGGAGGGAGGGAGGGAGGGAGGGAGGGAGGGAGGGAGGGAGGGAGGGAGGGAGGGAGGGAGGGAGGGAGGGAGGGAGGGAGGGAGGGAGGGAGGGAGGGAGGGAGGGAGGGAGGGAGGGAGGGAGGGAGGGAGGGAGGGAGGGAGGGAGGGAGGGAGGGAGGGAGGGAGGGAGGGAGGGAGGGAGGGAGGGAGGGAGGGAGGGAGGGAGGGAGGGAGGGAGGGAGGGAGGGAGGGAGGGAGGGAGGGAGGGAGGGAGGGAGGGAGGGAGGGAGGGAGGGAGGGAGGGAGGGAGGGAGGGAGGGAGGGAGGGAGGGAGGGAGGGAGGGAGGGAGGGAGGGAGGGAGGGAGGGAGGGAGGGAGGGAGGGAGGGAGGGAGGGAGGGAGGGAGGGAGGGAGGGAGGGAGGGAGGGAGGGAGGGAGGGAGGGAGGGAGGGAGGGAGGGAGGGAGGGAGGGAGGGAGGGAGGGAGGGAGGGAGGGAGGGAGGGAGGGAGGGAGGGAGGGAGGGAGGGAGGGAGGGAGGGAGGGAGGGAGGGAGGGAGGGAGGGAGGGAGGGAGGGAGGGAGGGAGGGAGGGAGGGAGGGAGGGAGGGAGGGAGGGAGGAGGGAGGGAGGGAGGGAGGGAGGGAGGGAGGGAGGGAGGGAGGGAGGGAGGGAGGGAGGGAGGGAGGGAGGGAGGGAGGGAGGGAGGGAGGGAGGGAGGGAGGGAGGGAGGGAGGGAGGGAGGGAGGGAGGGAGGGAGGGAGGGAGGGAGGGAGGGAGGGAGGGAGGGAGGGAGGGAGGGAGGGAGGGAGGGAGGGAGGGAGGGAGGGAGGGAGGGAGGGAGGGAGGGAGGGAGGGAGGGAGGGAGGGAGGGAGGGAGGGAGGGAGGGAGGGAGGGAGGGAGGGAACGAGGAGTGGGTAAATAGAGCTTGCCATTGGTGAGCATTGATAGCTGGAGTTGAGTTGTGTACTGTGGAAAACAATGCAGAATGTCATCAAAACTAGCCAATTACATTCATGTGCATATGCATGCATTGCACAAGTACAAGAACTGATTCTTAGCATATATATATACATGTACATACTGACTTACATGTACAGAGAGAGGGGAAGAGAGGATTCATAGCATACATACTCACACACATGCTCACACACACAATCACACACACATATGCTCACACACACAATCACACACACATATGCTCACACACACGCTGTCAGCTGTGGGGTATCTGCCATAGGATTCATTTCTTAGGTGCTTGCTATATGGGGTACTTGCCATAGGGCCCATAGCTTCTTGCCATGGAGTACTTCATAGCTGTGTGCAATAGGGATCACTCCAACTCCATACACTGTAGCTGTTAGGTGTCTGCCATAGATTTGAGTTCATAGCTGTTAACTATGTGATTCTTCATGCATCGCTTATTGCCATAGAGTTCACTCCATACATGGGCCAGGGGTATTCCGTCGCTGCCTGCCGTAGAGTCCAGAGTATATAGTACCAGCTTTATAGCTGCCTGTCTGCAATAGGGTCCGTGCACTCCCGTACCTCCGTAGCAGTTAGCTGAGGCCTGTGGGGTAGTAGGCTTCAGTTCTGCCATAGAATCCAGTCCACAGGCAGACTTCCAGGTCTTTAACCTGCATCTCATATCCTCGTGGGATTGATCTTCGATATTGTCGTCTTCGTACCGTTCGAAATCGTCCGCGGAAGTACCGAACCAAAAGCGAAGAGCAGGCCTACAGCAGATTATCTCTGCCTACAGTAAATAGCGGTTAATAAGTTATTTTGCACGTTAAGTTGTTGTGTACATTATAGTGGTGGGTGGGGTCGTGGTTATAGACATCAATTTGCAATACATATTATCATTAACTACTTGTACTTACAGAACAGCTCGGTCTGGGCACGGCTAACTGACGAAAGAGTAGCACGTGATATTATGCGTTTTGGATTTGGGGTGTATCTCACTAACCATTCAAGGGAAGCGCGATTTGAAGGCCCTAAGCTCTGAAAAAATGATGAAAAATAAGTGCATTGGTTACTCTCATATAATCCGGTGGCACCGAAGGAAAATATCATTTGGTTGGGAAAATATTGATGACTGAATAAGTAAATGAGATAAAATGAATGGACATTGGAAACCTTGCATAATTAATGTGGAAGTGCGGATATAGGTACCTACGGTGCGTTAAAGTACTCAAAATATGCTAAATAGTCCCCACATAGCAAATCCGAGAGCACCTAGTCAATATAATTATTATTTCTGCAGTTAGCTGCAGTTTTCTGAATGCGTCCATACATTTTCTATAGACATTGAATTACGCAATGACCGAATACCGCGTAATCCTTTTGACCGCCAATTTCTCGATATGTGAAGCTTGAGAGTGAGCTGAGGGAGAAGGAATTAAGCCACTCTGCAGCGGCAGATAAGGGAGCTGGACGCTAGGCTGACGGACACACTCAAAAAAAATGATGTCCTGAGGAGCAGGCTTGCAGAGGCACTGGGCAATGCCAGGGAAAAAGATGAGGAACTTAAGAAGTGAGTTAACAGATTAGTGCCCACGGACGCGCGCACGCGTCAATGTACTGAAGTCCCACGGACGCGCGAAAGCGGCCAAATGCAATATTTAGTGGACTGTACTATGGAACGCCAAACTGGACAAAATTATTTCTTCCTCACCGCAACGATCATGACTATTGAATCGATCCTTTGCGGTCATCGGATCGATTGTCCAGCTAGCGCATTGCAGTCGAGCTAATTATAATATGCTGGTACCACCCAAACCCGCGACTGGATCCGGTTTTATACTAGTCTCGTTCCCAGACTCACTTACGTAAGCATTACCGCATAATGTGTAATGCTACGAAAGAGTCTGGGAAGGAAGTTCAACTTTTTCGTTCCGCGGAATATTGCATATTACATAATAATCGTGACGCAACAACTTATTCTCTACGTCACCAAAAGCTCAATTATCGTTTAGAAATGCTTTGAAGTTACGAAATACATCTTGTGCGTGACGTTTCACTCGCTTTCTTCCGCTTTTGATCGCGGAATGAATCAATGCAAAGTTTGTAATAACCCCGTTTTGAATAACCGAAGGCTTCTTGCTAGCAAACATTAGCACATATCGTATCTTTGTGTGCCAAGCCACCGATGTAAATGCAGATATATATATTTATAGCCTCTGAGCTCTTCAGTGAAGGATATACAGTACATGTTGGGAATTTTTTCAGTCAGTAAAGACGTGTTTAAAAGCTTGACATTAAACATATATGCATAAGGAGCTTTAAAAATGTACGGATAGATATGTTGCCAGTGTCCTATACTGCTCCGAGACCTTCCACTGCTCCGGGACCTTCCACTGTTCCAGGACAGCTGACCGCAGACTACCTTATCTGATTATGACTGGCGCATGACTGCTATCTGACCTCTTGCTTGCAGGTCATCTTGATGGAGGCACCATAGATCGATAGAAGACCTTACTGTACCGTAAGGCATGTGTCTTCCTGAGTCGCTTCTACAATAGCATGCATGCAGCACCACGGAATTATAACGTGCTCAACATTTATAATTTAAGCGTTATGGGCTCCTGCCAGCGTTGACTCCTTGCTATCTCGAGCTCCTGCATGTTATATAGTCTCCTGTAGCAAAAGCAGCTAACAATGAGATAAATCTATTAAAGTTAAACGCACAATATGTTACTGGTCCTTCGACTGCAATAGCTATTTACGATTGCGAAGTATGTAGAACTCCCAAGGCAAAAGGGACATAGCATATGATTGCTCTCTGTAATAACGTGAATACAATTATAAGCAATCAGTATACGTCACGACGTACCTGCAATTTGATTGGACGCGCACGATTTCGTGCGCGCAGAACGAAAAAGTTGAACTTCCTTCCCAGACTCTCTTTCGTAGCATTACACATTATGCGGTAATGCTTACGTAAGTGAGTCTGGGAACGAGACTAGTTTTATACTGAGTTCACCGAACTTTGGAGTCTGACCATTTAAATAATATAGATGCTTTTGAGGCGCGGGATTTTAAGCAAGCTTTCATATGTAGCGCGCGAAGGTCTAGACTACAGACCAGTCGAGATGAGAACAAGTCATAGTTGGGCGTGGCCCTCCCTTCGCGTATTGGCCAATACGCGAAGGGCGGGCCACGCCCAACTAAACAAGTCAGTGACCTGCAGTGATGCCGCGGCCAGCTTTTGACAATCCGGTCACGTTCACGGCTGGCCGTTTGGATATAGACGGTCACGTTCACGGTCAAAGACGGACCGTATGATTTCAATACGGTCACGTACACGGCTGGCCGTCAACCGTCAAAATTTTAATACGGTCACGGACGGTCATTATTTATGCTATAGAAGTTTGGCATGCACGTATCAATAGAAATGGTTCATGAACGGTATGCATGGGCATAGCAGAACAAGTGTGAAAGTACAGATTCAATTAACTAAAGCCTTTATTGCTGCTAAGAAAGAGAACAGATTCAATCCTGGCTGGATCCATCCTCCATCTTCACAATGAGTCTCAACTGGGAGAAAACTCGTTTGCTCGTGGAATCCACGCGATAACGCATAATCATGGCAAGTCGCGTCCCCAGACCCACATTCGGCAGCAGCGGATGGCACATATCAGGCTGGGGACGAGACTATGTCATGGCGAGGTGGACAATGTAAATAATAATAAAAATTTTAATGGTTCCATAGCCACGTGTTGGTGACAGTCGGGTGGGTTTGCTGCAGACTTCACCGCGCTATCAGGTGGCTTATCCTCAAAGGTTCTTGGAAAGACATTTGCCACGCAGGGAAAAAATCTCCTTCACGTGACGCTAGTGACATGAATAGACTTAATGGACCGTCAAAAGTTCTGACGGCCACGGACGGCCAGCAAATAAATTTGACGGCCAATTATCTTTCACGGTTTAATCACGTGATCGGTAAGCTTCCCGGTCACGGTCACGGTCGGCCGTCAAAAACCGTCAAATGAATACGGTCACGGACGGTCCGTGCTGGCCGCGGCATCACTGTAGTTGGGCGTGGCCCGCCCTTCGCGTATTGGCGGAAGGTCGGGTTGCAAGCCTATACCAAGATTTGTTCTGGAGTGTTATGTAATATCGTTGTGAATATCACACATTCGGGTTGTGATTATTGAGCGTTAGAGATTACGTGGTGATAATGTCTGCAGAGCAGCTGCTCAAGATATGTACATGTATTGCTTCGGGTGCGAGTTGGGCATGGCCCGCCCTTCGCATTGTTGTTCAGGCTTCATAGTAGCAGGGTAGCACAACTCTTTAGTAGCCTCTGTAACACATTCGCAAACAAAAGCAATGTTTGTCCGCTCCATGAAAATTCATATAGTTTACATGTACATGTAAGTTATAATTAAATGGAAAGAACAGCTGCCTATCATTATCTCACATCAGCCGCTAATTGGGTGATAATGGGACCCACTTGAACGCTGCAATCCGATTGGACTGCAATCCCCGTTGCAGCAGAACAAATCCAGGTATAGGCTTGCAACCCGACCTTCCGCCAATACGCGAAGGGTGGGCCACGCCCAACTAGCATCACTGGTGACCTGTGCTCAAAGGCCTGCTTTGTAAGTTTTTATTTAATTTCCAATCCAGCTCAGTGCATCTCATTCTGATTCCTCTTATCTTATCTTAAGAAGTGGGAGGAGGATACAGGGCCGTAGCCAGATTTATACGGGGGGGGGGGGGGGGGGGGGGGGAGGGGGGCAGTCGGATATGTGCGAGTAAGAGAGGCCCTATTCTAAATGCAGACAAATTGTACTATTAAACAGTCGGTAGTACCATTGAAATCATGCGCCAAATATTTAGCAAATAACAATTCATTACTGGAACATAGCGGGTCACGTCACTTGTGACCTTCATTATGGAAGGGGAGTAGTTTGACCCCCCCCCCCCCCCCCCCCTCACCCCAGCCCTGGGATTAGGGGAGCATAGAAGGGGAGGAGGGAAGGTGGGAGGACAAAGAGGAGGGAATTATTGTGATCTATATGTTTGGCTCACCTGATGATCAAGTTTTCTTTCCCTCTGGCATCGTGGTGATGTCATATATCTCCCACTTCTCTCCTTTCTCCATCCCTCCTACTTTGCTGGTGAACAGCCTCATAACAGTACATACCACTCTTCTCTCTTCCTCCATACCTCAGGCCACTCCCTCATCATTTAACATGCTAGCTGAACTGGAAGCCATTTGGCACAAGAGGGACGATGCAGTACAGCAAAATGAAGCCCCAGTCGCTGGATCTGTTGAAGGCCAATCATTACCTGTAAAAATCGAGACACTATTGGGAAAAGTGGTCCAGTTAAAACTGTGCAATCGTACTGGCGGCAACAGCCCTGGAAAGAGTGAATGATATTGGAATGTTTAAACCTACCATCTAATCAACAGAATGGTCACATCTCCAGTTATCATTATGTGCGTCCGCCATGCATGTGTGCGTGCGTGCGTGTGTATGTATGTGTGTGTGTGCTCAGTCCACTGATCAGTTATCACAATGTGTTTGCATATGCATGTGTGTGTACATCTGTGAAGTGTGTGCAGTGTTGTCATTGAGTACACATGGTTATTTATAAGGTGTGCTATTTGGTTAAATTGATAGTTTTTACCTCTCATCTGTAGAGCAATTCAACTGATCCAAGTTGATATCTTTGTACATGCATCTGCACCTTTTTTTAGAAAAATTAAATGGTACGTGTTGATGTACTCAGCCTCTGTGTGTGTGTGCGTGCATGTGTATGTGTGTGTGTGTGTGTGTGTGTGTGTGTGCAAGGAACTAGAAGTGTGCATAAGGTATCGTTGAGAGCTCTTTGGTAACTTTGTTATTCAGGTCAAAAATAATTTGGAATCATGAAAGTCTTTAAGAACCAGAACCTCGATGGATTCCTTGTTGAAGGCCAGTGCTGCAGCCTTTGCTGAAATATTGGAGGCACTAATAACTGGAATTGAGGAGATTTAATCAGTCACGTTGAACACTTGAAGACATCCTTTTATCACATTACTGTTCTGCTAGTGATTGAAGTAAATATGCTCTCAGTCGTTTTAGTTTTGTGGATGTTGTTTATCACCAAAAATAATATGATTTTGTTTAGCTTGCATGCTTTGTAGCACCTGGTAGATTTAAAACAAGAGATTGTTTTACAGTATATCTATTATGATAAAGATGATGCCGGCATATCAATGAACAGTGTTAAAGTGCAGAAAATAACATACTCAATAACAAATGAAATGCACTCTTAAAATCATATCCATCGTTTCTTATAACATATCATTGCCTCAGTTCCATTTTGCAAGTTGAAGCCGGCTGTTGGGAATGATATGAATGGCACCTTGTCAAATTCCATAGCAAGGATTGCATCCATCCCTGTGAAGAAACGTAAAATGGATTGTGAAGACTAAAATATATAATAATAAACAAAATATCATTTCAATCCATATGGAGAAATCAACGGTCACGAAAGTTGCGGTTTGTAAATTTTTGGATTTCATTCCGCGGTACGTTCCATAGAGAATGTATGGCGTTTTTACTAACTTGATTATTATTTACTTAACTAACGGACCTGCAACTTTTGCCACCCTCTAATACTACTCTAAATGATGTTTAAATGTAGGCAATTTCAAATTTTGTACCTTGTACCGTCCAAAATTCTGGGACCATTTCTGAAAATATGGTGTTCCATAGACTTGTACACAAAATGGAAAAAAATCATGCTAATTAAGATATTCCATTACTTATAACTAATGAACAGAGGGGGTTAGAACTTTTGCCACCCTCTGAAACAATTCTACAACTATCCAAATATTATAATATATAAAAAAATGTGGACGTTGTCGTGAAGAATTTGGGGACCATTTTTAAAAATAGTAAACCAGTTTTGGTGCAATAAGGCGCCATTTTTAAATGGCGTTTCTATGGGTTGCCATAGATATTGGTTTAACGTGAGACCTCTAACCTGGACACGCCCATCTAGGGCAATTCTGCGAGGGTGTAGTCGAGGCAGAGGGCGAGGTGGGCCAGGGGGTGGGATAGACAGGGGGAAATGAGCGTATAAACATTACAATGCAAAAGCTTCCAGTCAGTGTTTTCTACACCGAGTAGACTGATCGTTGTCTTGAAATTAGAATGATATTGTAGGCTGTCGACCGGCTGCTCAGATATCTACGTACGCTGGCAACAGTTCGTATATGAAATTTTTATGTTGGCGGATCCTATATCGAGTGTTTGAGAAACAAACCAGCAGCCATTGCATGTGGTTGGATTTGGAATAAACTTGTGGGAAACGTGATCACATGTACATGACCGTGATGTACAATGCGACACCTCCAGTTATTACAATAACACAACTGAACAGCGCTAGCAACGCTAATATTTTGCAGATCCGAGGTAAGAAACTTTAAGCACGTACTCGATATCGATGTGTTAAGTAACAGTGTGATTCTGTGAATAGTTAGGTTCGAATCGTATGTAGTAATAAATAGCGCCCTTCAAAAAGCGAGCATTTATTAGAAATCATGTATTATTGCATGCTGTACTGTACTGTTGTAGTATACAGTGGAACCTCGAAATGCGGACTCCCTGAAATACGGACACCTCGATAAACAGGACACTATCTCTAGGTCCCAAACAAGTTACTTTGAAAGGTTCCAACCCCTGAATAAAGGAACCTCAATTATCGGGACACTTGAGAGGTGTCCGCATTTCGGGGTTCCACTGTAGTTTAGCAGTGGCATATCGATTATGTATTGCGAAATGGCTCGCGTCCTACATCTAGGACGCATAACCATCGCCCAGCAAAAGCTTCTTGCGCAAGAGAACTTGTCCAACACTTGCCACCTCTTGCCCAAGATCTTAATTGTCCAAGGTGCCAAGATTATGGCGGCCAAGGATCTTGGGCAAGATTCTGGGCAAGATTTGGCCTATTGGGGCCCAAGAATCTTGAGCAAGAACTTTTTGCTGGGTATCCTAGATCTAGGATGAACTTAGAATGCTTTTCCTTATCAATTTTGGCTGAAACAGTGGGATTTCTTTTTGAAGCATGGTCATAATACAATACATTGGATACATGGACATACACAAATACACTGATATATAAACATATACAACTAGACTACACACAATGTACACAAAATGCTAACTATATACCTACCTTACATCACTTTGACTGATGCTACGGGAAAGGATGGCAATGGCATTAGCTCGTACCAGGTGAAGGTTCAGTTGCCCGTAGAGTTCGGTAAGAACCACTGACTTTGTCTTGGATGAGCAAGTGGCTATTCGAGAGGCTAGCTGCGAGATAGACTCCAAAGCCTCTTTTCCCCAGGCCCCATACGACTCCACCACCAATGGTGCACAGACCCAATCAAGTTCCTTACATTTGGTGTCATTGGAGGAGTGCTTTCTCAGCTCAGTTGTCAGTGCAACTACTCCTTTTTTCACACTCGCTTCCAAAAGAGTTGTAGGATTAAGCGGAGATGTGACAGACAAGTCCAAAGCTGCTGGCTTGCCCAAGACCCAGTTTGGATACATGTATGTGTATTTTGGTTAGTTGAATTAAATGAAGATCGTAGCATGTCTTCAACACATCTATCTACGGATTTCTGTAAAGATGTTTTCTCCAATTTATCGCTTTTTTTTTTGGTAAGCCGAACTTTAAACGGATGTGAGGTCTACAGAATCCATGTTAGTAAACATCGCATAATACAGTACCACAGTTGATTGTTTCCATCAAAATACTATTCAGCAGTAACACACGCCCATCTGCAGATATCATGCGTGAGTAATGCTGTTGAAGATGAATCGAAACTTGTGTTACATTCTATTCCCTATGGTATAGCACACATAGGTATCTTTGGTTTCTAAAATCAATATTTGCTTTTCATAAATGACTTAAATACACTATTGACTGCTCTTTTTGGTGTTTTGCATGCAATCTTAATGTTTTGCCTCTTTATATTCATTTTCAGTTGTAAATATTGGGCTGATAGAACATACCTATATCACCAATATTTCTTCTTAATGTTTCTTTTGCTAGCTGCTGGGCATGACGGAACACTTTGCAATGTTAGTTCCAAAGTTATAAATCTCGCTCTTCATTTTACTATTGTAAGAAATCTCTTTATTGGCTAAATCAAAACTTAATAAGCTTATGTACACGCTAAGATCTGGCCTGGCAGAAGGCTATAAAAACTGGTTGGGCTGATTAATATCCATTAGGTTAATTAATATTTATCATTAATTAATATTAATAGTCATTACATTGTTTATTAATATGTACATATAATTAAGCATGTTTATTCATGATTAAAATGCTCCGAAAAGCTTTTCTTGAGCGTGAAGAGTGGAGATAGTTTCATCAATGTCTTTTGTAGTGAACGGTAGAGTATACATGCAGTTTCTCTGCATGGGTAATCGCTTGATTCGTGTTAGCGAAATGCATCAGTAGCTGCCTTCCAGTTATTGTACCCTCTAGTCAGAAAGGCTTCCTCGGCATTTTTTTGAAGTCATTTTGAAATCTCTGACAGCCTTAACGTAAGCAGGACAGAATACCTTGTCATCCGACTCGCGGTAATGTAACCATTTCCACTTGGAAAACCAGATCGGCTGGAAGCTACAGTGCTGTCTTCCTATCTCCCTTCGCGGGAATTTAAAACCTGCTGGTTGATGGGGGGTATCTGATACTACGAGTAATTTTGCTTCGAATGTAGCCATTGAATGCGCTGCGCAATGTATAATGAAATATTTAAAAACTATTAATTAATATATCCTTAATATTAATAGTTATAAATGGCATTGACAGCCAAATCTGGTAGGGCTCAGTATAGCCCACCCAGCCCACCCGGTTCCGCCGGCCCTGAAGATAAATACACTACTCAGTTCAATATTTTAAAATGTGGATTTGACCCTTTGTCCGGCTTACATTTGCCAATATATAGTTGTTTAAAATATGCAGCATGTGATGATGATACGGATATATACTACTAGTTGATTACGTGCCTTTGAATCATTGCACGTGTCGGTGTATATGTAAAAGTGTTAATTTGATACAAGGATGTCCACTAAATTCATGTAGTTGAACTCATTCTTCGTTGCTTTCTCGTAGCTTTAATGCCCTCTGACCAGTACTCATCATCCTTCTTAGTGTATGCTCTTCTTTTTCTGCACAGGTGTTGTGTAGCACCCATTCTTTGTTCTGTGAGTAGTATCTCCTGTGCAGGGTCCCATTTACTTGAACTGAAGTAGCTGCACTTTGCTATATCATTTAGTTTTTCCACTCCTGTTGATATGATATATAAGGGTTATGAAAAGAGCAACATTTCTTCTCTATACGGTTATGTGCATACATATAATTCAAATATTACCTTGGCAACTGAATTGCTTTATATTACCATATAAAGCAATCATCTCAGGAACATGGACTGCCATTATGTGCATATATGGGGTGACATTGGCCTTCTGATATCCCTGAGCTACAGTGGAAAGTGCAATGAAGTTTGCTATCCACTGCTCTGCCTAAATGGGATGAATTATCATATGCTTATTAGTGATGCATATAACTGCAATTACCTTCGCTTTAATCATCTCACTGTTAGGTGTCCAACTTGATATGCATTTATACAGATTCTCAAAGTCCTGCAACATAATACTTTTTAAGTGTACATGTTGCCTCTTCATTTTAGTCCACAATGTAAGTTGTAAACGTTTTTTTAGTCACCCAATTGACTACAATCTTATGGCTTTATACATGTAGTTAATGTAGCACTTAAAATCCTGCAATAGGAAGCTTGACTGCTTACTCACCTTCCACAATTGAGCAATGCGTTGGCTACACTCTGAAGGCAGGAACTCAGGAAAATGTGCTGGAAGTAGAGAGAGAATTTTCCTTTTTTCGGCTCCTCCAAGTGATGTCCAATCTAACTTAGATGGATCATCTCTCTTCTTCCACATCTGGAATGGGACACCACACATCTGGAGTGCCTTTATCAGCTTCTGGAGGTTTAGTCCCTGTAGAGGATCACTATTCTTTCTGTTAGTCCTCACATCCATCTCAACAGCTTGTGTAATGATATTTCCAAGAAGAATATCAATAATTCTTAGGAATAAATGAAGTTCATCTGCAACAACATGGTCTAGATCTATAGGCAGCAGGGGTGCATGCTTCACACTATAGGACTTCTCTGCAGCACATCTTTCAATGTCCTCAATGCAGCGTCTCGTATGCAGTTTGGATGTGTTCCAACTGCAATATAAAACATTATAAACATTATTATACTACATATTTAATTATCGTACCGATCGGATGCTGGTACTAAACACCAAATGCAAGCATAAATCGAGTTAGCCTGCCCTAATCCAAGAAATAGTAGCACAAACTGTACACAAAAGGGTTTGAATTAATTAAATGTAGCACATGTAGTGGCACACCACCTTCAGGTCTCCTCCTAGGTAAAATTCTAGCTCAAATGTTGTTCCTCTAACTTGTATTTTCCTTGATTCCATCAAACCTTTTACTTCATCCAACACTGGGCTTAGAGTTGCTGCCAGCATTTCATGACTTTCTGACATCTTTACCACAGCAATTGTGTGGTTGTCTGAAGAAAGAAAAAATACTAGGTAGGTGAACAAAATTGGGCATAGCATGCAAGTGCTGTGGCACCCTTCAAAGTACAATCTGTTCATAACTACATGGTGTCATGATCCAATATGCATTATGTAACTTGACTAACCACGAGGTGAAAGTACTCGCTGCTGCAGATTTATTAAGCAAAAGGAAAAGAGGAAAAAGTTTAGACATCGGCTGAAGTTTGCACCATCTCCATTGATCTTCACTTTAATGTATTCACCTCTCAGCCCTGGGTGTGACTGTGCCTGGTGAACATCAGTGGAAAGATGATAGTGTTAAATACCAATGGTACTTACAAGATTTTCAATCTCCTTTGATAACAGTTCAGTTATTGAACAGTACACACCATGGTGTGGTTCTGGCACACGGTACATTTTGGATCTCAGAGAGCTGTTTAGTTCTGTTCTGACTTGTTTGATTTGGTACGATCGTGGAAGGTTGGGGAGGACCATTGACAATTCATGATAAAATTTGTCACCGACGTTGAATCTATCAATCAAGTACAGCACCTGCAGATAAATTGTAAAAACTGTATATTTTGCCTCCAACACATGTGTATGCTTTTACTGTCTACAGGGTGCATGTATACGTACGGTGCTTGTTATGTAATGCATGTACCAGTGTAACTGATCTAGGTGTGTAAGGAGGAAAAAGCTACAATGCAAGTGTGTGTGTATGTGTGAGAGTGTGTGTGTGTGTGTGTGTGTGTGTGTGTGTGTGTGTGTGTGTGTGTGTGTGTGTGTGTGTGTGTGTGTGTGTGTAATGCATAAAACTCTGGGGGGGGGGGGGGGGGGGGGGCATTGCCCCCACAGTTTTGTACTAATGACCACTCATTAAAGTAATAATTCTAAGATTGTAAGATTGCGAATCCCTAACCTGAAGAAGTTTTTCTTTTATGTTGTTCTCTGTTGGTCTATACATACATGTAGATGACTGCTTCTGCACATTGTCTTGAAGTTCAAGCTGGAGGGTGGAGTTTGTGCTACAAGTTTGACACTGTAGTACGATTGGTGTCAGTCCAAAACTTTCTGCCCACCACAGCATTTCTTTTGCATTTTCCCTAACTTCTTTGAGCTTTCTCCGTTTTTGCCTTTGTGACAATTTATCATAGGGTTTCCCTGCATTTACCAGGCTTTTTGTGGTAGATTCAGCAGCTGCGAGCGCAATTTGTTTGTAAAGATCGTCTAATTCCTTCTCATACCCATTACACAAAAGTGTAATATTGTCTAGATCTGCTACCAGTTGAGTGTGATCGTTTATGGTTACAAACTCCCCAGGTAAAACGGTAATGGTACTGCTTTTCTGCATGTAGAAAGCTTTTTTGCGTCCTTTAGGTTTACAGAGAGCTGAAATTTCACTGCAACGCCTTCGCAGTTGTTCGCTAAACCTAATGCAGTCTTCACGTATAGCAACGCACTTGTCCAGGATTGCCATATTGAGCGCTTTAAGCAACCCTTTTCCATCTTTGCAACCCTCATACCACTTACACATCAGCGCATTTGGGATCTTGAGACCATGCGCAGTAGAACCATCTTTCGTAGAGAAAGAACAGACAGATACTTGGAGGATTTGCTGATCAGCGATTGACATAGTTGCATCCACTAGCATGCATGTACGTATATGTATACGGTATACTACGCGTGTATTAATATTATACATGCATTGTCTCATGCAGATGTCAACAAAGTTGCTCCATGATCATGACCGAACAAAAGTTGCATGTAGATGTACACATTTACACACGTTTTTTTACAACAAAAATATATACACGTTCAGCAAACAGGCTCGAAGAGTGAGATCGTCCCTGGGTTTTAATGAATCCTTTCACTTTTCTCCATTGAATGCAACTTTTCATCTTCAGAGGGAAATCTATGGCACACCCATCTCCATTTTCGTCAAAGTTGGCATGCCATCCATCAACAAAATACTCAGCGCTGAAATCAGTAAGGTTGTAGTCCTTGTAACCTTTTTTGCCAACATCGACACCTTTTCCACCGAAAAGGAAGCGAAACACATCCGTAGCGAAATCCATGCACACTGTGTTCCTTCTGATTGTTCCCGCAGCTAGTGAACGTTGTATGTGGAAAATCATTAAGCTGACACTATCAAGCACGAGCCGCATCGGAGGTTTTGGAGATTTGAACTCCCTGAAAAAGAAACGCTACTGATTACTAGAATACACATAAACACATATATTGCACACTTTAGAAGAGAACGGGTTACGTCCTTTTGTTCCACCCAACATGCGTCTTCTTTTGGATAACCACTCCACAAAACTAGATAAAGTATTCTTCCATTCTGGAAAGCATGGTATTATTTAGTTAGCGTCTCAAAAAAATAAATACAACTAGCGTACCTTTTTCCTTTCAAATACGATCCTTTCAGCCGGATAATACGCCATCACTTACGTGCACTTGCAATGGGCTATTTAAATTTTTAAAAATGATGTTCACGGGGGCGGGGGCGGGGGCGTGGACGGGCATAAGGGGAGGAAGGGAGGGAGTGAAATGGAAAAGAGAGAGAAGGGAGGAGGAGAGAGGGAAATGAAAGGGCGATAGGAGGAGAGGGAGAAGTAGGGAAATTGAAGGAATGAAGAGGGAGGGGAAGTAAGAAAATTGAGGGAAAGAGAAGTTTACATTTTTTGTGGTGGCACTTCGTACACTGTATGTGCCAAAACATTGAGTGTCTGTCCGGCCAAATCAAATTGAGGGATTCATGTGTTACAATGTTGTACTTGCATTACTGCAGTACATGTTCATGGATTTACTGCAACAGGGGGTGGTGTTACGGAATATACATCATGTATATATAACATTGGTGATGGGGCAAAATTAAGTTTTCCCTTCGTACCATTGCATGGCATGCCATGCAGTTATAGTAAATGGTGCAGACTAGCCCGATTAATTGGCTGAATGGCAAGTTACATGGCATGTGTAAATCAGGGGGTCAGTAAATCCCTGATGTGTAAAAAGTATGTAATGGTAATGGTGTGTATCTTGTAAATATAACATCTGTAGCAACTGAATGTCTTGAAACCATGAGTGTTACTGATAGATGTTGTGTGTTGCCTACTCAATCCTTCCTGTCTCTCCCCCCCTCCAGGCTTCTACTGATTTACATGATGTCATTAGTAATTTAGGCTGGCTGCACATATAAACGATGGCAAGAACTGGGCAAGCAGCGAATCATGATGCCAGTCAGTAGAAGGCAGCCATTGCTTCCATCACCTCCAAGCTCATAGCTATGTCTTGATGTCATTGAACTCATTTTTCTTTGTTTCTGTCAGTTACTGTGTAATCTGAACAAAACAATGTTTGCAATGGGATTTCAGCTTCCCACTTCATAAGCTGAGACATGCTCTGTGTGTGTGTGTGTGTGTGTGTGTGTGTGTGTGTAACAACCCTCCTCTGATCCTATCTTAATTTGGATGTTTACGCAAGCAACAAAGGCACAATGTCATGAATTTTGTTGTGTGGCAAGACCTTTGCCCCATGCATGCAACATACGTACATGCATATGTATGACAATACCTCCATACAAGTGAACAACTTCATATTCAATCATGCACATGTACAAACGTATTTGTGTAGGGGTACAAAATACACACGTCTACATGGTGTATGGACTATATAATCTGCAAAAATATATATGTTGCTGCATGCACCTACATCATAGTATGTTGCTTGTGATAGTGTGGGATGGGTCGATGTGGTTGTAGCACCACTTTCATTCCCAGAACTGTGTCATAACAGCATGGGATGGGTGATGTGGTTGTAGCACCACTTTCATTCCCAGAACTGTGTCATAACAGCAGATGGAGGACATCACCATTACATCTACAATACAATTAGACCAGTCCAGTCATTTCACCATAGTGGGGGTGAGGGGAGCACACATACATGTAGTGGCTTACTGGATTGATACTTAGTGTGCCTATGCACATATGCATATGGCTTCATGACTGTGGTATGGGTGTACCTGTGGTGGGCAAAAAATTACTTTGATACATGTGGGGAGTGGTAAGCTTACAGATAATGTCTTTTTTGTGCCTTCTTCACTGCTGATTCTAATACCTTCACCGCTTCTACAATTGTATTGTGTAACGTCACAACCAGTCAACAGGTGCCAAAGAAGTAAGCTCCTTGGAAAAACTGACATTGCCAAGCAGCACAAGCCCCTCCCACTAGTAATGCCCAGCATGGGTTGGGCAAGGCCAGCCTATGTCTTGAGGCCAGTGAGTGAATTCAGCTTTTCCTACTGTGATCTAAGTCATAGCCAACAATATTAAGGGGACCATATATATACAATGTACATGTATATATGGGTACATGCAAGTACACACTGCATATGGGTGGGTTGACCTTGCCAGTACATGTACATAAACATGTACATATAGGCTGCACATACATGTAAATGTAGCACATTCCTACAAAATACACTCAATACATGTACCTGTGCATAGTACATGTATAATTGTACATGTAGATACATGTACACCTGTACATGTACATGTACAATGTACTGTAAAGCTAAACAGTGGGCATTAAATGATTCATACATGTAGTACATGCACATGCACACATGCATGATTAGCATGCATCATGTACCTCATGTGCAAGGCCCACTCTAGCTGTGGCAGGCCTCTCATTGGTCCTAGCTTTCCCCTGTAGGCTCCACAGCTGTGCTCACTGCCTGAGCCATCTTTCCCTCCAACGTGGCCAGCTGGGACTACAGGAGCTGACATTAAGATGATGACTCCTTCAGCTGGGATTCAAGGAACGCACACCTGGATGATGACTCCTCAACACACTTATCCAGCTGTGAAGACTGCAACAAGTACATGAATAGTCACTGCAAAACACATACTACATGTATGTATTTTGCACGTTATATACACTGTAAGACAAAAGAACAGTGTGTACAAAAAAACATGTATGCAATACATGTACATGCATGTACACGTCCAGTGCACATACGTGTACATGTATGCACGTGCATATGTAATGCAGTACACATACAATTCAATACATGCACATGTGCATACAATGTGTACATGAGTTACATCTACCTTTGTATTCTGCATGTTCCATCTTGCTCTGCAAGCTCTTCCTATCAAGATCCAACTGCTTTTGCAAACAGGTCACCTTTGCCCTCAGAACTGTGCTCTCCTCTACAGAAACCTTCTCCTTCGTCTCTACTTCCTTCATCACACCCATAATACCATGGTGTGCATCTTCTAGGGTAACCACCTTCATGTGCATGTGTACATTTACCGTGTAGAAAGAGAAGGTCATCACATGTGTATGTGGTGAAAGAAAAAATGTCCTCAGTCACCATACACTTCTCACACTCACCTCAAGCCCCTCCCTCATAAGTAGAATCCAACATACATGTATATGTACATGTAGCTGCATTTAGGCACTCACACACAAACACACACACACAAACACACACAAATACACTCACACAAACACACCAGATGGTACAAGCCCCTCCCTCACAAGTACAAGTAGTCCATAGAAATCCAATATACATGTACATGTACATGTAGCTGCAAACCTAACCTTTAAGCACACAAGCAGAACTAAAACCACAGTATCAAATGCCAACCCTCTTAATCCTTAGAAACCAACGTGCAAAGCTGATCTAAAGGTACACACACATACACACACACACACACACACACACACACACACACACACACACACACACACACACATACAAACACCCCTCCCTCACAAGTTCACAAGTAGCCCTTAGAAATCCAACCTGCATGCACATGTATCTGCCATAGGTTCACTCCACTGCAGTGTCTACTCCATACCCATTTGCTAAGGGGGTTCTAGGTACATATACCTCCCTACCCATCTGCTCTATCTGCCAATCAAATTTAGTACACATGCTTTGATTGTATTCATTTAGCCAGGACAATGGTTGTGTGCCCTTGTGGGTTTTGTGGTAGAGCTTAGGCCCCAGTGTACATGTATAGGGTGAAGGCCAACAGTATATAGGGAGAAATCCAACAGTAGAGAAGGCCAAAAGTACATGTACATGTTTAAGGAGAAGGCCATTACATGTATTGATGTACATCAGTAAACCATTTGGATACCAACACGCACCTGTTTGAGCCACCTGGACTTGTGTCACTCCCGGCATATAGTTCCTTGCTTGATCTCCATCTTCTCTGTGTGCTGAAGGGACAGCAGATCCCTCACTATCTCATTGTAGATCTGACTGACACCACAACAGTGTACTGCCAGTTATTCAGTGATGTGGAACAGCTCAAGCATGGTGGCCCGCTGGTTAATCCCAGCCCTGGTTGTCCTCTGTTTCCTACATTGTAAGGGTCCGAGGAAAGGGGGAAGGAGAGGGATTAGAGTGGAGAGGGAGATGGGAGAGGCTTTATGAGGATGCAAAGCAATTAGAATCTAGATACAGTGTAAATCTACATGTAAATAGTACACTACAATGTACCATGCTACAATCATGGAGTGTAGTCACTAAAAAAAACTGAAGTACAATATTTATATTGGAATGCATTACAGCCTGCATTGTTTTAAAACTGCATGTACATGTACATGTACAATGTACATGTACACATGTACAACATACATGTACATGTACATGTACATGTACTGAACTATAAACATAAGCTTACAGTATATACATGTATAAACAGCATAAACAGCCTTTTCATAATTGTCATGCAAAACATTGTGAACGTCTCCCCAGATAAGCAATATGTAAACGTTGAAGCCATCCATACAAGACACAACCAGATCTTTACTTCTGAAAACACCTATCAATGTTGAGTAAAGACATGGAACAATGGAGTGCCAACTACATGTAAGTGCAGTAGCTACAGTACCTGTGCAAGTAGGTACATGTACATGTAATTTGAAACAATACAAAATACACATGTATAATGTTGTGTACATGTATCTATGCTTTTGTTAGTAATTGTGCAAAGGTATACATTACACCAATATAATTTTCATTATTGTTGTTACATTGAGTCACCACAAAAGAACTAGTATTTTGAATAAATATAAAATTTAGGCAGTTAAATTACATGTAGTATTTTGTCATGCAAAAGAGTAAGTTTCTATTTTCATCCATACAATTATACAACATGTACATGTACATGTATCTCTGTGCATGTACCTCTATCTGCGTTGACTTGGGTCCAAAGACTTTGTCCAAGTCAAACACCTTTCATGTCCCCTTTGTCAAAACCTTCATAACACCATCATTGTCCCTGTCGGAAAGGACCACCACATCTGCCTGGGTACCCTCTCCGTCCTCAGAGATGTCTGACCTCATAAGACAGAAGACATGTACACATGTATGTTGCCTCTCAGGTCCACCAGCTCATTGTGCAGCTTCTTCCTCAGTACTTGGAGACCAGAAGATGATTGGTGGCAGAGATCCCAGATACATGTACATGTACAGTGGATATTATATCCTGTAGCAAATCTGCACACAAGAACAGCAGCACATAAGTGATCTTACATGTGTTATAATAATGTATCTACATGTACATGTACATGTATATGTATACATGTACAAATGTACATGTATACATATACATGTACATGTACATCATGTATACATACAGTATACATGATGTGGACGTTTACATGTACATGTATACATGTACATGTACATGCACACATGTATTCAGTACAGCACACTTGTTGAAGGCTTCTGCTGCAGAATGATGCACTACAGGATAAAAATCTACAAACACCACCCATGTACATTGTATGAAGGCACTAATTACTTGCGTGCACATGTATACACACTGCATACATACAAGCAGGTACACACTGTATACACATGTATAATAATATGCATATAAATGTACACACTGCATATGGGTGGGTTGATCTTGTCTGTACATGTACATAAACATGTAAAACTGTTGGCTGCACATAAATGTAGCACAGTTCTACAAAATACACTCAATACATGTACGTGAACATGTATACATGTATATACCTGCGCATGTGTACATGTACCTGTGCATAGTACATGTACATATATATATATTAATTGTACATTGTACATGTAGATACGTGCACCTGTACATGTACATGTTACATGTACAATGTAGAGCTCTGCAATGGGTGGCCATTAAACGTGCTATTTAAAAAATGCATACATTCATACATGTACATGCACATGCACACATGCATGATTAGCATGCATCATGTACCTCACGTGCAAGGCCCACTCTAGCTGTGGCAGGCCTCTCATTGGTCCTAGCTTTCCCCTGTAGGCTCCGCAGCTGTGCTCAATGCCTGAGCCATCTTGCCCTCCAACGTGGCCAGCTGAAATTGCAGGAGCTGAATTTGTCTCCTTCAGCTGGGATTCTAGGACCGCACACCTGGACTTGTTGCAGTCTACACACTTATCCAGCTGTGAAGACTGCAACAAGTACATGAATAGTCACTGCACAACGCATATTACATGTATTTTGCACGTTATATACACTGTAAGACAAAAGAACAGTGTGTACAAAAAACATGTATGCAGTACGTGCACAATTCAATACATGTACATGTGCATACAATTTAACATACAATGTACATGTACACGAGTTACATGTACATTTTTGTATTCTGTATTTCCATCTTGCTTTGCAAGCTCTTCGTGGAGAAGGCCAACAGTATAGGGAGAAGGCCAACAGTATAGGGAGAAGGCCAACAGCACAGGGAGAAGGCCAACAGTGTAGGGAGAAGGCCAACAGTATAGGGAGAAGGTCAACAGTATAGGGAGAAGGCCAACAATATAGGGAGAAGGCCAACAGTATAGGGAGAAGGCCAACAGTATAGGGAGAAGACCAATAGTATGGTGAGAAGGCCACCAGTATAGGGAGAAGGTCAACAGTATAGGGAGAAGGCCAACAGTATATAGGGAGAAGGCCAACATGCAGTATAGGGAGAAGGCCACCAGTCCAATAACTAGTATAGGAAGAAGGCCAACTATATAAGAAGCCCACCATTATGGGGGTAGTATTGGGAGAAGGCCAACCGTATAGGCAGGCAGTAAGCCAGTAGTATACGGAGAAAGCCACCAGTACATATTGTATAAGGAGAAGGCCAACAGTATAAAGATAAGGCGAACAGTATAGGGAGAAGTCCACCATTATAAGAGATGGCGGCCAAAAGTATAGGGAGAAGGCCATATTTCCTTCACTGCATCAAAGATATGCCTGTTCTGCACATAGGGCCGGACACTATCCACTGCCGAACATACCCTACGCTACCCTACTAAATTCACATAGTATACTCACCAAAACACCTGCGTCTCGGAAGATGAAATCATGAAGGGCCGCTCTGCATGCCTAATTGATGCGCTCCACATCTCCAGCCGATAAGTTAATTTTGATTTATGTATCGTACAAATAATTATAGTTGCAAATAGACCCTTCCGGCGTAAGGAATGCTTAATGCGTCACTTCTGGAGTTCTTCCTCCGCGCGAGCACTAACACTGTTGATAATTTTCGACCGACCAAGCCTCTGTCACAACAGTGAGTACTCACAGAGGCAGACATCCCAGGTGTGTTTCTCGAGGAGCCACTAGATATCCGTAGTACGGCAGCGCTCCGAAGGTAGCTAATTTGCCACGGGATAAAAATGCAATCGGCTAGCCGAAAGCAAAGCCTAGTGTTGCCAAGACATTTATGTGCTAGTCTCGTTCCCATACGAATATGACGCAATGTTTATCACAATTTGTACTTTGTATAAACAAGCTCGTACTTGTATAAGTCTGGTGTTTCGAATGCTTAAACCTTAGAATTCGTGCACTTATACGCAACGTTGCCCTCCTACTTCTTACAGTACATAGACACACCCTTGTTGTCCACCTTGCGAGTCATTTTACCAGCAGGAAGAACTCCGGACGTGAGTCACGTGACGCAAATTGCATTCCTTAAGCCGTTAAAGAGGGTCTATTCAAAATGTCTTTGAGTCGAGTTATTAATAGTTAAGCCCGACATAATTTTAATTTTGTAATTTTATTCCAAGATGACGCAAGGTATTACGAGTTGACTACTTCGTTTATGAATAAATTATTCGCGGTAGAAATTAATTTCTTTGTCTTGATTTTAGTTTACGAATGGTTCATGGTATAATCTTATAAAGCACAGTTTCACAATCAGTTCGATTTATCGTAAATTATAAATGTATTTAAAATTCAATTTGAAAAAAAAAGCAAGATGACCGCCTATGTATGGGCCATTTCTCCATATGCTGTTGTCGGTGAAGTGTGACAGAACAATGCACACGTAAATCTCTCTATGAACTGATCCATAGCCATAGCTACTTTAAATTTAATGGTACAAGCCCAGCAGTAAAGCTCTTATGTTGTTTCTATTAGTGATGGCATCTTGCTATTTCCAATCTCAAATAGTGCATTCGCTGCATACTATTAGTACAATACTATGTGACTCATTCTACTACCTTATGTATAAATCATCAGGAATATCACAAACATCAACCCAATGTTACATTTGTAAACGAACCTTTGCATGCCAGTAAGGACACCATTAATTATTTGCATGTGCATGAAGAAGTACATATATTGACCTCATAAAGTACATATGTATAATGCCGTAAGCAGCCTAGAAGGATCAAAGCTACTTTTATTTGCTTCCTGGCATCAATGAAAACATTTTTTTTGCCTAATTGCAATTCTCAGTGGTTCCAAAGAAGATAAATTAGCTTAAAACAATTTTATATATTAATACTGATCGATGCATTGAGATAAATAACAAACAACACAGAAAGCTTTTAATTATAGTACTTCACTGGTCTATAGATAAATAACAATATGGTTATATCTAATCAGGTAAATTCTCTAGTTGGTAAAAAATGAAATACATCAGAACTTTAAATAACATATAGTAACCTTGTTTGCAGACTTGATATCCTTCACAAGGTCAACATCAGAAGAATTCTGGGTTGAAAGAATGATTTTAAAAATAATCTTCTACTGCACCATAGCCCATCTACACGTATATACCTGGTTTGCAGGCACATGTGCACAGAATCATTATGTCCTCTTGAAATTTCTAAGTCAAAAGCTCAAATCAATCACAACTGAAAACACATTCATTCACCTTCTCTTCAGATACATCTCCCTAAGATCATAAGGTAAATAAATACATATTGTCTGCTATAACTTTCACAAATAAGGGCCTCCTTTCATGGCTATAAGTGCTACAAATAATGCCGTCATTACGAAATTATGCAAGCATATTTTTATCGCATCAGTGCTTTTGTCATTCCCTCCTTTCAGTGGTTCATAAATCATGTAGCTACTCGTATATACTAATGATGACCTTAGAATATTTATGTTTAGTTAGTTAGGACAACTGTACCCAAAAGTGTGACAAACATCCAAATAAATACATGCACATTTACAGGGTGTAAATTATCAAGCTTATACATTGTGAGGAGACTCATATACATTTAGTAAATCAAGGTACCACTGCAAAGGTACAATATAGGTACCTTTACTGTTTCATTACTTCTGGTGTTGTATGACATGATGGCCAACAGTTCAAGATCCACTCCTTTTACGGTTTGCAAATCCTTTACCTTTGGAAAATATGATATATGAAGTACCTTAAATTCCTCACCTACCATTTTTTTAAGTATTAAACTCAATAAGCTTTTCTTCAAGCTGGTCCAGCAAGAAGCAGTTTGTCTTTATTCTTCTTGGTGGATGTTATAGTACTTGATATTCCATCCATTTTAGAAGACATGCAAGGTGGTGCCTCCATACCATATTAGGTGTACCACTAGCAAAATGACTGTTTGGAACTATTATAGATAGCTTTTTCCTTCTCTCATTCTATTCTTCTGTTCTTCTGTGAAAGCAGGATCTGCATGGAACAGTGCAGATGGAGGTAAAAATAATTTTAAAAAATATTACTTTAGTGCTCAACAAAAACAACACTTAGCCATCAGCGGGCAGCATTTTGAATCATAAATTTCTAGAGGACATATAGTGATTCTGTGCCTGCAAGCAAGGTATATCACCTGCAATTTCAGCAGTCACGCGCACTTCCCTATGTGCTTGTGCGTACACGGCCAATTCTTACGCTACGTGAATCAGATCCGCTACCCAAAGGTCGTGATTCAGTCATGAAGCGGACTTAATTTCCTGAAATTTACTGACCTTGTTCCGAATACTATTGAATTCTATCGGAAATTAAGTCCGCCTCACGGCTGAATCACGACCTTTGGGTAGCGGATCTGATTCACTTAGCGTAAGAATTGGCCGTGTAGTCAGGCTGATGCTTCTGAGTTTACAACACGAATACTTGCGCGCACACGCACAAACACAGTTAAGACCAATACATGTGTGCTATGTAGCATGATACCTAGCTAACCTGCAAAGTGTCATACACACAAAGTTGATAGTACAGCTTACCTAGCGCCTCGACGTAAGCAGACCGAACGCTAAGTGCTCCTTAATTAGGTTCATGTAGGAAAGCGTTGGAAGCAGCTAGTTGTAAGCCACTTACAGAAAGATTTGCTAAACCATTTACGGAGGTACAAGAACCATGTATTGCTAACACACAGTACTGCTTACAGTGTAACATTTTCAAGCGTGGCTACTTTTGGTAATGTATACGTATAATGACCATGTGTCGTATTATTACCAGTATATAGTAGCCACGCTTGAAGATCAGATGTTACGCTATAAGCAGTACTGTGTGTTAGCAACAAAATGGTTGTTGTATCCCTTTCCCTCTATTTAACTCCGCAAATGGTTTAGCAAACCTTTCTGTAAATGGCTTTCCTACATGAACTACACGTCGAGGCGCTAGGTAAGCTGTATTATATGTGCTTGTGTGTATTGCACTTGCAGGTGTAGTATGCAGCTTTTACGCCTTCAACCCTTCGAACTTTAGCTAGGTACAGCACACGTGTATTGGTCTTAACTGTGTTTGTGCGTGTGCGCGCAAGTATTCGTGTTGTAAACTCAGAAGCATCAGCATGACTACGCACAAGCACAAGTAAATTACATAAGCGCGCGTGACTGCTGGAAAAGTTACATAATATTATGTAAAAGCTGGGCTGGACTGTTAACTTAGGTAAGCATAATCAATTGCCACTCTGACCACGTTATCGAATTATGGGACGCCTAAATAAACAATGAATCGCTGTAAAAGTCTACAGTTCCGAGGTGTTACTTTCTACAGTTCCGAGCCGGCACTGTATTTAATTATACCAAATTATGTTACATTTGCATGTGAGCAAAAATTTTGTCAGCAGACGTCATGAATTATTTAAAAAGTATTACAGGTGATATTTATATTATCTAGCGTCATCTTTTAAATACATTTATGAATAAATTATGCGTGGTTGAAACTAATTTATTTGTCTTGATTTTAGTAAAAGGGTGCTTTATTTATTTCATGAAAAATGCATATTATAATCAAATCGAATTTTGGAGTATATTGAACATGTCTGAAATTCAATGTGGAAAAAACAACAGGATGACCTCGTATGTATGGGCCATTTCTGGATATGCACCTTACATGCAATTATTCAGGTGAATGCATATGTATGTTGTCAGGCATCTTCCGTCAAAACAGCAATTTGCCACCCACGCACTGCTCATTGATGTTGATGAAGCTGATGATTTAATATGGCTACCACAGAACAAATTTCATTGTGATAACTTTACTGTGGTCATAATGCAATAAAATTGTAGAACTCGTTCATGAGCACATTGTTTGTGACATGCATAGTACAGGGCCTGCTCCCAGGTCGATCAATATTGATAGATCAAAGCACTATTGAACTCGAACAGTTTTGTTACCATAACTGCAAGGTGGTACTTTTATCTGATCTGTGAGCAGGCTCTGCACCTGTACATGTGTATGTCATAACACATTTTATGAATTAGTTGTACATATACATGTACATGTACACATGTACATCATAATCAATTGGTTCTGTGCTAGCCGTACATATTGTTTCATTCGATCCACTCACCATTCTTTAGGTTGTTCTTTAAAATGACTTTAGATATGTATTTTCACCATCATGTATTCAGGTTTGCTATAGAGCACTGTTTGAAGTGTTATGGAAGAGCTTTCACCAGTGCCACAGGTGGTAAGTTACCAGTTTTGATGGAAAGTGCATAATCGTGTAATGCAAATACGCTCTAAGAGGTCTTTTACAAGCAGTCGGAAGAAACGGTTTGTCAGTTTTATGGAGAGCTGATCTTGCGACCGGCAGGCAAGGTACTTGCACATGGGCAGTTTACTGTACCATGTAGCGGGTAGCGTTTAAATTGGTGGTGAAGAAACTGTGATTTGAAATGAGTGTGCATGTGGTACAGCCTGCAGGGAGCAATTCTCCAGATGCACATGAGCATTATACGTGTAAATACTTGAGCAGATTTGATCACTACACTGTGATGTACATACATACATGTACAACTACATTTCCTTATGCATAACATGGTGAGCATTGAAGCAGCTTGAAAATTAACAACTTACAGTGTATTAATAGATTGTGCTCATTGTATTAGAAGTGATGCACTGTATGTGTGCCTGGACCACTAACTTGTGAGATATACATCATAGACAAGGGAATTGTTATAAGATTGGAGGACCAATGTGTGTGTGTGTGGGGGGGGGGGGGGCATGAATGAGCATGCATCAACAAACAAAACCCACATTCCCACATTGAAATTTGTGGCACTGCAGAGTTCAGTGCAATTTGTACATGCAGTCCGACCATGCAAATACTACTGTATTCATTATGCCAATATTAGAAGCTGTAGGGGCTTGGCCACTCCCTCTTAATTATGGGGGGAGGGGGGGGGGGCCAAGGTCCCCTCGGCCCCCCAGGTTCCTATGTTTTCTGACATGTGCATCTGTCCATTTGCCAGTGCAAATTGCAAATGCCACATAAGCCTGAGTCCAAATTTAATGCACCCATTGCAAAGGAGAAATATTAAAAATAGATAAATAATAGATGGCAAATGAGCTGTAGGTCCATATGTGTGCATGCACATGTACATGTACGTGTAAGTTTCTTCATGTATGGAAATGTGGTATTTGTGCATTACCTACATGTAGACCCAAATGCATGTAATGATGATTATTACTTGCAGTTATAATCATCATTATGTACATTTATGCACACAACATGTAACCACTCCCAGTATCTTGGAGATTTAAACTGGATGCTCCACCCTGTATTTAGTATGCAGTGGGACTGGATCCTTAATACTTTCTGAGATGTGTTGGGGGGGGAGGGGGGAGGAGGTTATATTCACCTGCTGTTGAGCACCACAGGTGGTAGATGTATTTGCATACACGTTTGCAGCGTGTAAGAATTGCACAAATGTTCTCCTTCCAGTTCAATTATCATGAATTCATGAAATCTTGGCAGGATTCTGTTCCTGAAGGAATGACTACATCACTGTGTCAGCTGGAGGTAGATGTATAACTCTCTGTACACATGTACTGTTGTGGTCTGTATACATGTAGTAGTACATTTTGTAAATAGTAATTGTAGCCAACAAGCATTGCTAGGTACATGTACACATTATAATTGTGCTACATCTATAGGATGATTCAAAAGTCACTCAAATGTTTAGACTTAAACCAATTCAAAAAAATTGCATGATACTTTTGGATCACCCTGATTGCTTCCTCTCCACTACAACTTAATGTAGGGCATAGCATTAACAGACATGAATGCCACTCCCCCCGTCATTTGGTTTTTCCCTGTCAAAGCATTGCCTCAGGATGCCACTGAGAGGTGGGCAGAGCATGGCCTTGCTATCCATCATCACTTCACAAGTCTGTTTTCACCCCCATACATGTGTACATGTATACTGTAGATTCAACAGGCTGTTCTCTTTAAGGGATAAGTGGACACAGGCAGACATTGAACCCTACATACGGTTGGTTAGTTTTCATGATAGTGTTTGCATGATGTACATACATGTACATGTACATGTACCATAGGATATTTACAATTTTAGGTAGTAAAGTGGTGTCTTATCCCTAGAAACTCTCAAGTAGAATAAAAAATAGAATTAAAAAAACTAACTAAAAATATTGTGAAAACCATGTTTCTTTGAGACATCCAGTGCACAGATATGGTATGCAGCATCACACTACAGATAGAATCCCAAACACAACAGCAGAAGCTGTAGCGGAACTAAGGCAGTGCGATTACGCATAAAATGGTAAAAAGCTTTATTCAGAATAAAATACAGGTGGACGCTAATATAATTCGCGCTTTTAAAGTGTAAGTGGCTTAACTGTTATAGTCAATTTATAGATATAGCTGTTCAGCATTGAGTAATAATCACGCAGTAGGTAGAATAACACGGTCAGCTATTATCCCTAGAAACCTGCAAATAGACTAGGGTTATGTAGAGCAGACACTCTGCATATTTGTTCTCGTTGCTTTCTATGAATATCCCCAATTTGAACTGCTGCGAAACTCCTCTTTATGGGCATGATACTTGCAATGTGGACATGTATGTACAGTGCTGGTACGCAGATGACTCAGCATGCACAGGGAAGCTATCACAGATTCGTTTATGGCTTGACAAACTCATACAGCTGGGACCAGCATATGGCTACTTTGCGGAACCAACTAAAAGTGCTCTAGTCGTGGCACCACAATTTGCAGATGTTGCCAAAAACTGCTTCAAGGATCTGGGAATTACAGTGTCAAGCAGCCATCGCTTTCTGGGTGGTGTAATTGGTACTCGATAGTATTGCAGAAACTTCATGAAACAGAAGGTTGAATATTGGACGGAATGTGTCACCAAACTGAAAGTAGCCAAGGCGGCCGTCAGGGCACCTCAGGCAGCATTTATCACTATGACCAAATCACTGCAATGTGAATGGGAGTTTGTCCAATGAGTGGTTCCTGATTGTGCTGAGACATTCATACCATTGCAGCATGCCATCTCAGATCTGTTCTTTCCATCTCTTCTAGGAGGAGTAGTCACTGTTGAGGAGAAACGTTTGTTTCAGCTGCCAACATACCTTGCTGGTCTCTGTATTTATGATCCAACTGAAACTGCAGTGCATGCCTACAAGACATCTAGACAGGGCACTGCTACAGTGAGTGAAGCCATCAAGGGTGTGATTGCTTTTCAACATGAGCAGCATTTGGAGTCGCTGACTACTGCCAGGAAGATGAGTACTAAGGCTAAGGAAGATGACTTCATACTGAAATTTGAGAGTATAATACCTTCCTTTAGTCCTGATCGACAGAGAGCACTTTGAAGATCACTGAATGGAAATACATCAACATGGCTGAATGTACTTCCTCTACAGAACTACCATTTTGACCTGTTACCCTTGCAGTTCAGAGATGGCCTAGCCATACGTTATTTGCGGGATCCTCCCTGTCTACCTCCTAAATGTGATGGTTGTGGTACTGCCTTAACTCTTCAGCATGCCCTTGATTGCAAGAAGGGAGGTCTTGTCATTCAAAGACACAATGAAATCAGAGACTGCATAGGAGATATAGCATCACAGGGATAGACACATGTCATCAAAGAACCAGTTGTCAGAGAGGCTGATGTTAACAATGCAGATGGTGGGCTAAGACTGGACTTGGGGATACGTGGGGTATGGCAACCTCAGGTGGAGGCACTATTTGATGTCAAAGTTGTTGACACTGATGCTCCTTCTCATCGCACTCGTTCACCTAAAGCCATCCTGGAGTCTGGAGCTAAAGAGAAGATGATCAGAGGGTCTATGAGCAGGCTGTAGTTGAGCGGAGGGGTAACTTTACACCAATAGTGCTGTCAGTGGATGGTTTGCTACACAGAGAGGCTGAACATTTCCTAAAGAGAATGGCAGCCAACCTGGCTCACAAATGGGAAAAGCCCTATTCTCAAACATGTGGATATGTTAGGGCCCGACTGGCCTTTGCTATCATAAGGGCAACCAGTTTGTGTCTAAAGGGCTCACAAGTGAAGTGGAGGAGTGGACTTGGGATGGATGATGGAGCACCTCTCTACTCTATTTTATAGATTGCTCATGCATATGTGTACAGGAAGAATTTGATTTATTTATTTTATTTTATATTTATTTTTTAAAAAATCTAAACAGGATTTAAATTTCCACAGATTATGAACCCCTGAAATGCAGACACCTCAATAATCAGGACCCTTGAGATGGTCCCAATGGTGCCTACATTTTGAGGGTTCCTCTGTGGTAAGTACGATGAAGGTAGTATCATCACAGCACTATTTTTGGAGGAAGTACACGCATGTGGTATGATCGTCGTGTAGGTAGAATTACAGCTTCACTGTTTGGACGTGTCTCATGATGTTCTGGAAAAGTCTATCCCTCCTATCTAGTGAAGGAGATAATGCAGTATACATCTAGAACCACTTCATCTATGATTCACATTATAAAATTGATGAAAAATACAATGCACTCTAAACAACACTTTGAAAGATTAGTTAATGCGGCAGTGACAATCTTGTCTATTGTAGACAAGTCAACATCAATTCTCTCTTGATCAAAGAGATGGATGAAGTTCCTTGAAGGATAGTTTTTTTATCATTCGTTCGACATAAGGAACTCAGAAATTCATGTAGAGCAAGCAGTATTCTGGCAAAGCGCAAGTTTCAGGAACTAGGGTGTGGTCCTATGTCCTCTCTTGGTCGCCCCAGCATAGCCCATATCATTTAGTAATGGCCTGTAATACATGTATATATGGCATTTTTCTACTAGTCTGGGGACCCAACTGGTGGTAACCATCAATATATTGGGTGCGGGTAAATGAAACATATGAATAATGATTCTGTCAGTATGTGTTTGTGTGTGTATTATTGTGCATTTGTACAGTATATGTGTGTAGTAGATGTGTATGTACTGATGTACTTGTTTTTCTGCATAAACACCAGGGATCTTGAGACATCATCACAGTCCCTCAAAGCCCTTCTGCTCAAGCATGCACGAATGTCCACTGGCTCCAATGGAGAGAAGGTCTTCAATGCAAAGAGAACTGTAACATGAACGATCATTTCTGTCGTGTGTTCATACAGAACTGTCATTTCTGTCTGTGTTGATATGATTGTCCCATGGATGCATTTGAAATGCATGCTTTGATGATACAAAGGTACATGTACATGTAGTGCACAATAGCAAGAACGTTTGTCTGCATGTTACCTTTGTATATGTTATCAGCTACCATGGGAGAGTCACTCGTAGGGGAGCTACCAGCGCCTATTTCTCCATACACCAATCATTTGTCAATTGGTACACAATGAAGCTACAAGATGGTGGTGTAAAATTTACTGAGCCTCCACCAACACCAGGTTAAAGAGCTTTGAAAGGGGAAAAAAAGCTTTATGGAACATCAGTAATATACTGCATTCATCCCTTCGAAGTGATATGTGTCTTGTAACAGGTGGGGAGAAGAAAGTGCTTGTATGGGGGCTTGTAGAGTGTGTACCAGTTTACATGTACAGTCAGTCATCACTTTGTAGATTGCATCCTATCATGTTTGCATGTTTGTATTCATTGCTTCTTTGAACTTCTTATCTGTATATTTAGCTATGCTGGTGTTGATATGGCTTCTGTCTACCTGAACTTAGGTTACCAAAAGCAATTTATTTGCTCATGTCCATCAACACTTCTAAAATTTCATTTGAACACTTACTGTGTGCAGGTCACACAACTAAAAGTAATGTTATGATATAAATATGATGATTCAATATTTCACTGGTGTACTCTACATATATAGGAGGATGACAGTAGTGTTTGAATGATGTTGGTCCTGAAATTTTTGAGAGGCTTAGGTTGGCAATGCAATGTGATGGTGGCATGTACTGCGGAGATTGTTCAGTGCAATGGTTGTGTACAAATGTAGGTGTGTGGAGTAAGGGACCAGACTTGGTGATGGTTGTGTACAAAATGTAGGTGTGTGGAGTTAGGGACCAGACTTGGTGATGGTTGTGTACAAATGTAGGTGTGTGGAGTTAGCAATGGGCATCACACTTTTCAAAGATCAGATTTTTTGAAGCTTCCTCCAGAATGTGGAGTGCTTATGTTTGGTCCTTGATTGGAGTTCAGCTGACATGGCTGGTGGTGACTTGAAAATGTTGGTGTTTTGCGACTCAGAACGGACTGTTGCAGTTGTTGTGTGTATTGGAGCAGGATAGTTAGTCTATTTTTGCCGCAGAATGTGTATTTTTGCATGCCCCCTGCTCAAGCCTGTGTATGCCTATGGTGTCATGATTTCAGACATTGATAGTAGACTCTGGAAGTAGTTGCTGTGTCGTGTTGTAGTCATAGTGTGCATCATGTGACACTGGCACCAATTGGGTAGTAGCAGTACACGGCTGTTACGTACCCCTAGAAAAAATTCTTGGAACGTTTTGTCAAGTCTTATCATGACTTGTCAAGACTTACCAAGCTTCACCTCACAAGACTTACTCTAGTTTTGCCAAGTCTTATCAAGACTTACCAAGCATGACTTGCAAGACTTAGCAAGACTTAGCAAAGATTATCATGTCTTATCAAGTCTTATCAAGACTTGACCTGAATTTGGAACAAAGACTTATCAAGACTACCCCAGATCCATGCAGATCATGGTAAGACTTAGCAAGGCATTAATAATGAATTAATCGGCACAGATATAATATTGTAAAACACTAAGGCTAAGAGTCCCTGCACTTCTGGTTGGCTTTTGTTACGAATGTCTTCATGTCCCATTGTTCAGGTCGGTACCGCTTATTCATAATCTCTGGAATAAAATCTTAATAAATACATTTCAAGAAGCAATTCAATCTAACCAATGATCTTAGAAACCTTGGCTTGATCAAGGGCAACCCTGTCACTCTTGCTGCTGTGGAATAGTAGGGACACAGAGAGTTCTTCTTTTGAAAAAAACATATCTAACAAACTGAATCCAAATGTGTATGGATTCTTTGAAGGAATTAGCATCACATTTGTTCCGTTCACCTGCATGTGATCGCAGGCCACATATATGCATGGGTAAAAAGGTTTTTTCCATTACAACTCACTATAACCTCGTTGCTTCCTGTGGTTGCAGGTAGGTTAGTTGCTTGGGTTTGAGATTCTGTATAAATTAAAGGCATTTCAAAAGGATTACATTGTATCGTACTCTATGGTACCTGCGATGGGAATGTTTTCTGCTGCAGGAGGCAATGTTGGTATGGACTTTAAGAGGTTAGTCGCTGGGGATTGAGGTTGTGTAAGACATAGTACATTGTGTCATACTCTATTATAATAATACTACATGTACCTGCAATGGGAATGTTTTCTGCCGCAAGATACAATGTTGGTGTGGACTTTAACAGGTTCAAAATCTCCTCCATCTTGTACAGCAGCCATTCCCTCGAGCTTTCCAATAGCCTTTGACACCAGATTCTATAAATAACTAATACATAATAGCATGTTAGCATAATTTTCAATTGAAATACTGTCAGTATGCCTTCTGGACTGGTTTCATTCTGAATTAGCATAAAATATGGTTCAGTAAATAACATGCTATACAATATAGTAATTTTTACACACCATTTCACCTCCACTGCCAGGTGATGTGTTGTTGTCTGGTATAAAAATTTTACTCTGCATTATTTACTTTCTCTAGATACATACCTGATGCTGCTTTCATCATTATATCCCTCCTCATTACTTCATCGTCAAGCAAGAATGTATCCTGCACAGCATTGAATGACATATGCATATAATCTATGCCTATCACATTGACAGTTAATTCATACAAGAAACAAACCTTTGGTTTGTCTTGATCAATGTGCCTTTTGCTGCTTGTTGTGGTATCAACCTATTTTGGAGGTACACATATGGGTTGTTTCTAAACAACGTTTATGTTAAACTTGATGAATAATACAGCATGTGATTCCTACTTTGTGCTTGGATGTCATAGGGATCTCCTCTGTAAAGGAATAGAGTATTCATTTATGTATAGTTATTATATATACCTTTGTAAGAAACAAATTGGACTGGGTCATAGAGAAGCTCCGCCCCCTTTGTCAGATTAGAAACAGGCTTCATGTCTTCCTGGGTCACATCTTTGACTTGTGCAAACAAAGTCTCTCCCGTTTGCGAACATTTCAGAACAATTCTTCCTATATATAGTATATGAATTATTTTTGCTACGCGTAGTGTATACATTTATTAGTCGTTGCGGTCAATAACACCTCGCGACCAAGCTACGTGTTTTGGCGCCAAAACCGATATATCTATTTTTTTCCCGTCATTTCTATCCTGTTCATGTCCAGTTAGCTGTATGCCTGTACATGACTGGGTTCTCTCTACATACACGTGGTAACAATCACTATGTCTTTGAATAATATATACTAGCATACCGCAATAAAAATTAACGCGGTTTGGAGCTCGTCCTTTGCATAATATACTACATATGTTCCGATCTTGCGCACTGGTCGATCCGGCCACAATTCTCACTCCATGTACGTGTCAATTAATATAGCTAGGCGCGTTAATATATTGCATGCATATGGTGCGCGCCTTACTGTTTTGGTCAAGTAACACTTCTTCACATTCTGACTCAGCCATTTTGGGTGTAGCCTTCCTTTTCCTCTTATATTACCATCTCCAGACATATCTTGAACCTGTAGCTGTAAGTGATCGCCACGTGCTGATCGATACTTAAAAATGTATTGTTTTATATACGGCAAATTGAACATATTTATTCACACTGCAAAATGGAAACAATTGCAACGGTGGTGAAATCGCGTGGAAAGTATCGCAAGTATCTTAAAGACTCTTTGGCTACTGTTCCGAGAACAACTTCCTGGAGACATCGGAAGAACTCACAGAAGTATTCAAGAAAAACGTTTCAGTTTTGGGATGGTTAATTGCATGTCAGTGCAGCTCATGTGTATAGAAGGCTAAATTATAAGGCCAGCATAGGTCGATCATCATCCTGCTGATTTAACACAAGTAAAATCTCCGAATGCAGGTTACTGCACAATCAATGGACCTTTTGCCTTTGACGTCACGCATGAGCATGGAATATGTGAGTGATAAACTTGAATTGCCTACATGCAATATGCATGCGGCGACTTCCTGCCGACTTGTCATAATTCTGATGCACGGTTTAGTGAACTTTTAGCCATATTAATTCGAGTTGCATGCAACAAGTCGGCAGCCGGCCAGGCCGGTTATCGCGGAGAGACTCCAGCCGACTTGTTGCATGCAACTGGAATGAATAGAGGTAGAAGTTCAGTAAACCATCAGTAAACTAATACGGAACTTTTACCCATAAATATTCGATAACAAGTCGGCATGCTTTATGCAGGCCTTAATTAAAATGACGCGTACATGTACGTACATCTATAAATTAAATTCATACACACGTAATCTTGGCAGGATTAATAAAGTCTTGGCAAGATGCGCAAAATCTTGACAAGATCTTACAAGAACACGTTAAGACTTGACAGTACGTGACAAGAATTTTTTCTAGGGACGTGCCATTAGGTTTTACAATTAGATTGTGTTAACTGAATTACGGTATATATTTAAAATGGCGTACACAAACCTCATTATGAAACCACCAACTTTGGAGGTATTTTATGCAAAAACCATGGAAGAAAAATAAAAACCATTACATGAATGGTGTCGCACACATATTCGAAATGCTACGTAAATATAGGCGCAATTGAAAACAGCTTGTTACAATATGCTACAGCTTACGCGCATAAAGGGACTTAACGAGGGGTTGAAAATAGCAGGTTTTCTAAGCGGTGGTACTCCCAATCCTCCAGATAAATTAGGTTCAAAACCTTTGCACGAAGTAAGCCAGCTGTGGTGAGTATTTCTATGCATAAAATAAGTTACTACACGGTCTGTAACGGGTCTTAATTCCTATTCGACCGCTACGATGTAAATATGAATAATCGAACTGCACACCACAAGATCTATGGAGCCTGCAGTACACAGGTGCAAATTGAATGAGTTGCGTAGGGTGTGTGGGTGCGCAAAACCAGCTGCAGACGATACTCTGCATGTATGCAGTGCTATTATTGCAACAGCCATCAGATCCACCCACCAATGTTGTGCAACAGGTTGCCACCTCACTGTTACAACAGCTGCCTTATACAAGAAACCTTATAAATGTGGTCTGAAACCTTATTATGACTGCTATTTGGCCCAGGAAACCATATATCACATAAATTTGAAATCCAAATTCCTCCCCTGGAAGCTGATGAGGCACAAGCCGGCCTTGTTCTAGGTCACACTAACAGTGATTTGTCCTCTTTGCTCCTCCTGATTGGATGAGGCAGGCCATCTGATCACCATGCTCTAACATGTCATTCAGGAGGTGGCTTAGGGACACGTCACTATCGCCTCTGTGACTGTCCTGCAGAAATCTGCAGCTTGTCTGGGTACATGTATGAACTATGAAGGGAAATCCCCTTGCATGTGATACTTATAAGGTATACCTCCAAAGGCATAATGGCCCCTAGCTGAGATATCTGGCACATCGCGACCATAGCACCATAAAAAATTCCATTCAACCACCATTGACAGCTACTCTCTGCCATTAGTCAGCTGAACTGTCCAATTTGCCTCAGTGTGTTGAGGTTGCCATATGACAGAATTGTGTGTACTTGCTGTCTGGCTGAATGGATCCACCTGAGAGGTTCATTTCGTCCCTGCTGCTATGACACCACTCCACTGGAGTGCACACAACTCAGTAAAGCCAGTGTCCTGGTTCAGCTGCTGCTAAATGGTGAGAGCTATTAATTATGACACACACATACTTGCACTGAACAATCAAGGTGAACAAAGAGGAAATTCAGCTTGTGCATACCATTGTACACAGAATGGTAACTGCATTTGCATTATAACTGGAGGAACAGTAAGCTTTTTTTTTTTTTAACTTGCACTTACAGCCGATGACTTTGGACTCGTGTAACAGTGCCAAAAGCGCCCATCACATACATGTAGCTGAGCAAACGCACACGTAGGCGTCGTGTGCTTGAGCTCCACAGGACACGTAATGAATCTGCGTTAAAAAGCAACTTATTCCGACGTTCACAACTCACACACTAAATCGAGTAGTAACGTATTGACGACAAAAATTCAAAGAACAAACTCTGCTCACTATGCCTTATCGTTTTTACACAAGATCATCTGGAGGTTTAGCCAAAAACATGACATGTTCACACGACGTCTTACGAGGATCCTGCCGTATTAATCTGTATAGCGGAAGTCCAAAATGTTTTAATGACTAGCAAAATGCATCGACGTTTACCAACTGCTTTCTCTGTCCACCTGTCCTGTTACTTCGTGAAACCTAGCGATTAGAAGCGTAAAAAAAAAGGGTTCTTTCCAAGGTAGGCGTTGCTATGGAACAAATTAGCCATGTTGCTAGGTACTTAATTTCACAGTGGGCGTGAACCTAATGTCCACGTTTCAATGGAATTGTAACAGCCGTGAGTAATATTAATTAATGACGCTATAATAGTACATATACATTGCACATCAAAAAAAGAGTCCCGGGATGACAACTGTACATTAAAGGGCTAGCACCGCAATGATACTCTCAGATCAGTGAACGCGATGGGCTGAACAAGTGTATGGCATCCCCCTAATTGGTTTTAGACAATACGCACGCATGAATCGGTTACATGTATGTACCTGTAAGTCTCATACCCAGACCCAAATGTACGTAACAATGATCATCATTTGGCCCTTTCCGCGTAGCGGTGATGTAATCCATCCGCTGCTGCGAACGGGTCTGGGGCCAAGACTAATAATCAGGTATGAACAAAAATTAACATTCTCTATGAGAAAGTTGGTGGCATATAGGATTTGAAGGCAATGGTGGTGTAAAAAGGAAGGAAACAAGGGTCTAATAATAAGGGAAAATGGAATAGTCCTATGCGCATGAACAACATACTATATCCTATATGTAGAAATGTACTAAACATAGGACTATTCCATTTTCCCTTATTATTAGACCCTTGTTTCCTTCCTTTTTACACCACCATTGCCTTCAAATCCTATATGCCACCAACTTTCTCATAGAGAATGTTTTTTATTCACTTGTGAACACCATAAGCTCCAGAGGTTTAGAGAACATATAGCTTCCTTATCTAGACATTATTATTATTATTATTATTACCCATTGCAAATTAATCTTAATATTAAGTTTGAGGACTTCCTGTCATCTGCTATCTCTCAGGGCAAGTTATCAGAGAAGCTCGATAACCAACTTCTCAGTTCCCTCATGGAAGCTTCTACAGTTGCAAACAAGGCTCGTTTGCTGTCCATCTCGTCACCTCATGCAGCCTCCTAGTTATCAATGCCACCATGTGAGCGCCAGGGGCTCCACCTTGAACCATCACAGTTTCAAGTTGCTGTCAAGTGGTGGCTAGGTTTAGACACTTCTGGTGATGCCCAATGTGCACTGTGTCCTGAAAAAAGTCTCGATCCTCTAGGCCATCATGCCACAACATGCAAGCGTGGTGGGGATGTTGTCTATCGCCATAACAGGCTTCGGGACATTGTGGCCGAGTCCTGTCGCCGTGCCCATCTTGGTGTCCATTTAGAAGTAGGCCATAACCTTACTCCCGACCACAGCAACACACGTCCAGCAGACATTCTCATCCCTCACTGGTGCATGGGCAAGCCTGCGGCTCTGGACCTATCCGTTACTTCTCCGCTTAACCCACTTACCCTTCTGGAAGCGGGAGTGACGGCTGGCGCAGCAGCTAAGGCTACCGAGGAGAGAAAGCTTAAAGCCAACACGGGCAAGTGTGCTGATTTGGGTTGGGTATGTGTCCCGGTTGTTGCGGAGTCTTATGGGGCATGGGGTTTGACGGCTAGGGATTTCTTTTCTAAACTTGGGTCCCGTTTGGCTACATCATTGGGAAAGTCAAAGTCAGTGGTCATCCATGAGCTGTACGGGAGGTTGAGCATGAATCTTGTCAGGGCCAATGCCACCGCAATCCTGTCCAGGTCCATACCTCCGCCTGAGCTTCAGTAGGCTAGCAACTTTGTTTTGTGCATATCATGTGTCTGTGTCATGTTCGTACTGTATCAATCCAATATGAATAATTTCATTACATAAATAATAATAATAATGATAATAATAATAATAATAATATCTTCAACAAGCAGTCACATTGTACAATGCCAAAGTTTCTCCACCAGATACACTCACTGTTGAATCGGCATTAGCTTCTCCACCAACGCAAAAGGCTCTGTCCTCCAAAATTGACATGAATCTCTTCCACGGTTTGCTAGAGAGTGCTTCTCCTGCCAACAAGGCTCGCCTCTTATCTGAATCAGCGCCCCATGCAGCTGCCTGGTTATCAGTGGTTCCTTCTATTGAACTTGTCTTACACTTGGAACCCAATGAGTACCAGGTGGCAGTCAGGTGGTGGCTGGGATTGGATACATCGGGGACTGCAATGTGCCCTTTCGGCCCAGGTGTTGGTCTGGACCCTTTGGGTCATCATTGTGTCACTTGCCGACATGGTGGAGATGTAGTGTGGCGACACAACCTCCTGCGTGAAGCCATAGCTAGTTTGTGCCGCACTGCCCATCTCAGTATAGCAGTGGAGAAAGGTGGTGGAGGTCATGACCACACTCGTCCAGCTGATGTTTTGATTGCTGGGTGGGATAGAGGCAAACATGCAGCTTTGGACATCACTGTGGCTTCACCACTTTGCCCTGCCATCCTACCTGAAGCTAGCCATCAATCTGGAGCTGCAGCTAACGGTGCTGAGCTAAGAAAGCTTAATGCTAACAGCACCAAGTGCACGGAACTGGGCTGGACATGTATCCCCATGGCTGTTGAAACGTTTGGTCATTGGGGTAGGAAGGCTCAGGGTGTATTGTCTAGGTTGGCATCCCACCTGTCAATTAGCCTCTCCCAGCCCAGAGCTGCAATGGTTGCCGACATTTATGGACGTCTCAACATCATCTTGGTGAGGTCGGTGTCCAGAGCCATCCTCTCCAGACTACCACAATCAGGCTGAATTTATTTAGCTAATTGTAACTATGTAACACATTTATTACTCGTATTTGGCGTATGTCATGTATATTTGACAGTTTTAATAATAATAACTAACTTTATTGTAATAATAATAATAATAATAATAATAATAATAATAATAATTTCATTACATAACACAATTAAGTTTAATACTCAAGAAGGGGAGCACGGGCACATCTGAGGAGGATGGCTCTTGCATTCTGCCTCATCAGTGTGACAGCCAGCAGGCAGTACATTTGGCACAGTGCCTCAGTTTCACAGATTCCCACTTGCATAGCTAGCCTCTTGCTCAATCTAGAGTAGCATTCTTTGGCTTCACATCCCCAACCACCATAGACTTCCACCACTAATGGAATACATGTCCAGCCCAACCTTGCACACATCTGATCATTCTTGGCATGCTTTTCAATCTCACCAACCTCTGCAGAGTTGCCTGAAGCCAAACTCGCTTCCAGAATCAAGTCCGTATTAAGCGGATGAATGACTTTCAGGTCAAAAGCTGCAGGGTTGGAGAGGGACCAGTTTGGCACCAGCACATCAGCTGGCCTAGAAAAGTCTATGCCTGGACCTTTCTCCAGTTGAGGAGATAAGCATGCTTTGGAGCACAGATTGGCAACACAGTCTCTCAGCTTATTGTGCCGTGCAATGACGTCCCCTCCAGAACGACATGTAAGGGCGTGGTGGCAATCTGGATCAAGGGCACTTGAGCAGAAGGGACATTTACTGTCAGCTGAGAAGACAGGTAGACCTAGCCACCATTTTAATAGGACTTGCATCTCTTGAGGCTCCAAAGCTAAGTCATTGTGTATGCAAGGAATAGCTCTCAACCAGGCATTAGCATTACTGGCTGATACTGCTCTGAGTCTTGCTCTGGTACTTTATTTATTTATTTATTTTTTCGCGGAAACTCTCCCATTTATAATATAAACTAACATACATGATAAACTAACATACATGATAAACTAACATATATGGCTAACAACAACACAACCTAACATATACAATGTACTGGCATCATCATTTAGAGTAGTATCTGCTAGAAGGCAACCTCACACACTGCCACATACCGTTACCATAGCAATAACAACAGTGGGCAGGGCCACATACCCTACCATAGCAATAAGCACAGTGGGTAGGGCCACATACCGTTACCATAGCAATAAGCACATATCGTAGTGGCTGTCCCTCGAATGAACACATCGTGGACTCCTTTTAACTAGGGAGAAATAGGTAACTGAGTGACTCCACCTGTCCATGTACCAACGGTGCATGTGCAAATGTATACCACAACTACGCACAGACACTATCCAACACTCATGCACAAACAGCTTTCCTAGGAGGACATTGTAGCTGCACACGTTGCTGACCCTACTATCGCTGCATACCTGCATCAGGTCTGTTTTAAGACCAGCAGGATAAGGGTGTGTCAGAGAACTCACTAATGTCAAGCTGCCACGTGTACAGTCCGATATGTCGTAGCGCATGGTTAAATCACTTTTAGGTGCCAAAAGTAACTCACCGATCGAGGAATGGTGCTCGAGTTGCCTACTGAGACTTCCAGCAAGCACATGTTGATACCGTCCATGCTCGTACCAGAAATTAAACCAATCACATATACCTGGTCAGCCATATGGCCTATGGCGCAACATAAAAGATACTTCAATCATTAAAAAATAATCATATCAATCTCGATCACAACAACAGGATAAAGGCGGGATACAACAGCTGGTACGATTGTGCACAAATAAACAAACAAAATGTAAACAAACGGAGCGCTGCTTTGTGTTTGTGTACAGATGCTGAGAATGAGAAATCAATGGTTTTTAAGACGACTTTTTTGCTTCTTCAAGATTTTTAGCACTGGAGGAGGAGCTAATGATATATGGAAAGGCATCAGTACAACAAACTTACAATGCTCATAAGTTGCTGAAAGATCAGTACGTGATGCAGACACCCTACTACGAGCATCTAGAGTCGACACCTGCAGGAAGGGATGTAGGACACGACATGACAGGGATGGGTATACATGCTTCTGTGCACACTCACTGAAGCAGTTCCATGACTGTGTGCAATAGACACTAGTCCATCAGTTCCAGACTCTCCCATTCCCACAACACTTGCAGTGTGCTGCTCTGACACATTCCCATGACTTGGTGTGATGAGCACTGGTCCAACTGTGCCAGACTCTCCTGTCCCTGTGGTTACAACACTTGCCGTATGCTGCTCAAAATTTGTAAGCAGCCTCTTAGTTTCATCCAGCTGTCTATTCTGCTGGTGGAGGTATACCAGACGTTCCTCCAGGAAACTGAGACATGACCCCTAAATAGGGTAAAGACTATATGTGAGCTACCTGTACATAAGGTGACTGCATGTGATCTAAGGTGACTTTAACTGAAGGTCTGGCAGGTTTAGCACCCGCTGTACCTTCGTCTCCATAGAATCCAGGTCATGTGTTTGTGTCAGCAGTGTCGGGAGCCTGTGCAGGTCGGGGCGGGAGTGCAACCCTGCTCCAGCGGCTGAGTACAGCCCTGCCCCAGTGCCCACTCCTGTAGCAATGAAGCTGATAGTAGCTGCCACGTGGGTCGTGGAGTGGTGTCCATCTGAGTGTACCCTGTGGTAAGTGTGGTGGTAAGTGCCCAGGTGGCCCTTCTTATGACTAGACTCGGACTTCTCGTGGTGATGGCCCCCGTGTGGGGTTGAAGTTTCACGAGGGTGAGAAAAAGAGGTGCCCTTTGCTTGATGCCGAAAGGACCTGGGTGAGCTGTGGGCATGGTGGCTGCCTGTGCCAGCATGTGACGAGTGCAAACTAGTGGCTGGAGACAGGCGACCTCCCCTCTCCCCTCCATCCCATTCACTGGCAACCCTACTGAGGTGCAAGTGGGATGCTCTCTCCGACACCTGGGTCCCTCTGCTAGCAGTGGCTGGCGAGTGTTGGTAAGACGCGCTGCCGCTGGCGGTCTGCTCCAGGCTGGTTCTCAGTCGCTCCCTCATGGCCTGGTTGGTGCGTATGCTTCCCTCCAGCTGCTCCCTAAGTGTTCGAATTTCCTCCAGCAGTTCTAGGACCTTTTGATCTGTGAGGTTGAGGCCAGGTTTGCTATGAAGCCCTGTGCTGTTCTTCATAGCGTTGTCCAGCAGCCTGTGATAGAGGTCCAGCTCCTGCTTCATAACCTGAACCTGGCTCTGGAATGTGGTCAGTTCGTTGGTAAGCATATCGTTCTGGTTCTGGATTGCAGTATTTCTGCAGTGTGAGAGAATAGTTAATTAATTTTTGACAGCATCGCAGTGGTTGTTAGCAGCAACCTGAAAATTATGCTTTTCAAAAAATACACAGACTTAGATTGAGTTTGTGATTTGCCATTTTTTGTGGCAAAGACTTGCTTGCACTTTGCTGTAAAGGATGCTTGTATGGTGGCATATATTAGTGGACAGAAGGCAGCACAGCAGTGCACCTAATCATGCACAGTGTGGCCATTGCTGTTGTCATGAAATTGTACCTTGGATCGGATGCTAGAAATAGTAACCTTTCAAAGGTGTGCATGCTCAGTGCAGCAGTATTATGGTCAGGTGCACACATTTAGATTGAGTAATATCGAAGCCTGTTATGAAGTTATTCAACAAGCACAAAAAAAATCCTCTTTTGACAGCTGATGACCACCCCATACAGCTGATGACCACCCCATATAGCAATATGGCTGACTCTCATGTCACAGTCGCAGCACATTAGTTCTATGTTACCGTGGCAATGTGCAGGCAGGCTCACATGTCCCCACAAAATTGGCAAATAACATTTTCCCATGCCAACAGGTAGTAGGCTAACAATTTGCCACATGCGGCAACATGCAGAATCTGGCTCACCTGTCACGAAGATGGTCCCATCGAGCACTCAGGCTATGCACAGTGCTGTGTAAGTCTGATTCAGGATCTTCCCCATGGGAGCTGTGAGCAAACATATGAGAGTCAGACATAGTCTTCTTGTCAAGTTCTCTCTGGAGATTCCCAACTGTGGTGCTATTCTCCTCATGCTGCTGGTCAATCTGCTGCTCTAAACACACGATCTTCTCTTTAGCTTTGGTGAAGTTTGTAGTAAGACTGCACATAGATGTGCATGTGGAAATGTATGTGCATGTGTGGACATGTTTTGTATGTGTGCGAATTGCAAATGAAGCTGGTGTCTTAACAGATTAGTGCCCAAATTACGTTACGTTATTGAATACATTATGGCCCAGATTATTTTATAAAAGTTTTCTTAGTTTTAATGTGGCCAGAGTGACGCGTCATATAACTTTCAAACGATGAAAGTTTTGTGGTGTGAACTTTTTGAAGAATGATGGTAGAAGAGTTTGGCTATCAGATGGTGTACACCAATCGGTTCGATCACTCCTGAAACGGACAAGGTACCACGGATGAAGCTATGGAACGAAGCCATCAAGACACGCTTGACTGTCATATAGGATCGGAGGATGTAAGAAAGAGGCTAGCGCGTATCTTTTTTGTGCACAGTGGTATTCACCTCATTCTACTTTGTTTTTGGGCATGAAAGTGGGTCAATATAGCGCGTACCTGTCGCATAGGCCTCGGCTAATTCTATTCTGTAGCGCCTGGTTTTGCGTCGTTCTATCAAGTAGCGGGGGAGGACGACGTTATTTACTTTTGCTGTAACATATTGTACTAGCGTTTGAGTTACCGTTCGCTATCTGTAGTGGTGGCAGCTGGTATGTATGCACTAACTTTGTCTAATGGGGTACCTGTAGAGGGGGAGTGTTACCATGCCATCATGGTAAGGTAAAGGGGAGTGGTGATGGTACAAATGTGTTAGTGGGATGGATTTGGAAGGGGTGTGATGGTATATGTATGCAAGTGGGAGGGGTGTGATAGGTGGGAGGAGGGTGTGTAGAGTGTAGTTGGGAGGGGTGTGATAGGTGGGAGGATGTGTAGTGTGTAGTTAGGAGGGGTGTGATAGGTGGGGTGTGTAGTTGGGAGGGGTGTGAAGGTGGGAGGAGGGATGTGAAATGTGTTTAGGAAGGGGCGTGAATTATGTACATGTGGTGTAGGAAGGGGTGTACATGTATGTAGGAAGGGGTACGAGTGTGTACATGTGTATTCGAAGGGGTGTGTGTACATGTGTGTAGGTGGGAGGGGTGTGTAGGAGTGTGAGTTGTACATTTGTATAGGAAGAGTGAATTGTGTACGTGTGTAGTATGTATACATGTGTATAGGAAGGGGTGTGTGTACATGTGTATGAAGGAGTGTGAGTGTGTACATGTGTGTAAGTGGGAGGGGTGTGATTATGCTGTAATATAGGAAGGTGTGTGTACATTTGTGTAGGTGTATGTACATGTGTGTAGGTGTGTGTACATGTGTATAGGTGTGTGTACATTTGTGTAGGTGTGTACATGTGTGTAGGTGTGTGTACATTTGTGTAGGTGTGTGCACATTTGTGTAGGTGTGTGTACATTTGTGTAGGTGTGTGTACATGTGTGTAGGTGTGTGTAGGTGCAGGGGCGGATTTAGGGGGGGGGGGGGGTCCAGGGGGTCCGGACCCCCCCTTTCATATATGAAGAATGACATAATGTATAAGAATGACGTAATGCATACTGTAATCTATGCAACGTTCTGCATGTTACCGTCCTTGAATTTGCAAGGACTAAAAGTACTAATACTATAGTAAAACATACACGAGTCGTTTATAGACCGACATGTAGCAGATGCATGGCCACGTGCACGCTTCGGTCACAAATTCACAAAAGCTTTGCGTCACGAAGTAGTAGTAGGAACCACAGCATTGTGAAGAATGAAGAGTTTTCTCGTCGCTATCCATGCAGGCTCTAGTAATCCCATAGATATTAGAGTAGACGCATGATGTTTGTATTGGATATCACTGTGAATTTCATGCTAAATAAATGCAAAAGCAAAAAAGCGGCTGGGGCTTCGCCCCAGACCCTACTGGGGGAGCTATCAGCGCTCCTCCAGATCCCCTTGCTGTCGCGGGAGGGGGCACGCCCCCTCCCATACCCTCCCCCAGTTGTGAATATATTTATCAGACCCCCCTTTCCCAAAATCCTGGATCCGCCCCTGAGGTGTGTGTACATGTGTGTAGGTTGTGTAGGTGTATGTACATGTATAGGTGTGTGTACATTTGTGTAGGTTGTACATTTGTGTAGGTGTATGTACATGTGCGTAGGTGTGTGTACATGTGCGTAGGTGTATGTACATGTGTGTAGGTGTATGTACATGTGTGTAGGTGTGTGTACATGTGTGTAAGTGGGAGGGTTAAATAATACTAATGTGGCATGTGTGTCATTGGGATGGGTGGGATGTATGTATAGCCTACTTCAAACATCTCAATAACTATTTTTCCCTCCGTCATAGTTCGACAAGTGTCACTGGACAAGCTGGAGACATTTTCAAGCATGCCCTGGCAACGTCCGCTTCCGCTTAGATATATGTATGCCACTGATTTATTGCGGTAATTGTCACCTTTTTGTGGCAACGCATCCTTTCAAACAGAACTTTGGAAACTGAAGCCCTAGGTGTGGCGAAGCTTCGTAGCTAATATTAGGTCTTGAAAGCTAACCGTTGCGTAACGCCACAATTGTACAGTCCACTAAATAGTGCATTTGGCCGCTTCCGCGCGTCCGTGGGACTTCAGTACATTGACGCGTGCGCGCGTCCGTGGGCACTAATCTGTTAACTCACTTCTTAAGTTCCTCATCTTTTTCCCTGGCATTGCCCAGTGCCTCTGCAAGCCTGCTCCTCAGGACATCTTTTTTTTTTAATGTGTCCGTCAGCCTAGCGTCCAGCTCCCTTATCTGCCGCTGCAGAGTGGCTTCCTTCTCCCTCAGCTCACTCTCAAGCTTCAACAGCTTTCCTTCCATCTCGTCTACCTGGGCAGTGGGTGCCTGCCCCTTCTTTGTTGTTGTTGTCTCCATCCTTAATGATCTCTCGGAGCTTTTCCCCTTGCTGTGGCCCTGCACAGAACCTACCTACAAAGGAACGTGACTGAACACGTGTCGTGAACGGATGGTGTTACTCCCACGTATTAAAGTTAAGTGGGTTAAATTGGATCATGTGTCTAATTACATGCAATATGGAACGCCAAACTGATTCTTCCTCACCGATATGGAACGCCAAACTGGACAAAATTATTTCTTCCTCACCGCAACGATCATGACTACCGAATCGATCCTTTGCGGTCATCGGATCGATTGTCCAGCTAGCGCATTGCAGTCGAGCTAATTATAATATGCTAATACCACCCAAACCCGCGGCCGGATCCAGTTTCTTACTGAGTTTACAGATCTTTGGAGCCTGACCATTTAAATAATAGAGGTGCTTTTGAGGCACGGGATTTTAAGCAAGCTTTCATATGTAGCGCGCAAAGGTCTACAGGCCAGTCGAAATGAGAACAAGTCAGTGACCTGTGCTCAAAGGCCTACTTGTAAGTTTTTTTATTTAATATTTCCAATGCATCTCATTCTGATTCCGGGCTTTATTTCTCGCAGCTACCATTGATATCGAAGGATCTCATCGGATTAAAATATTGTGGTGATGGGTACAGCCGGTCGGATTTATCGAATAGGCCTACCACTCGTCCTTCTCCGGCCACGCTTCTGGCACCACGGAACGGAAACCAACTGTATCTACTAGTAATACCTCACATTATTCATTCGGTCTGCCATTGTTCGCTGTCTATAGTCCCTGCTGAAGGCGACTCTGTGAACAAAATAAGGGGATAACCGCAGGGGCTTACTACACAGCAATTTGCTCTCCCTACTGCCTCCTCTGTCTGTCTCCCTTCCCTTTCCTTCGCTCACTGCCTCCTTAGATCCATTGCAGTCCTCTGTACTAGACCACACTGATGTCATTCTAAGGGCTCCTGCATTTCACCCTTATGGCAGTCAGCAGTACCCGTCCAGAGCTGCTCCCAAGCTTGTGTACAGTGAAGCACCAACAGCTGCAGGCTCTTCACAAGGAGTTTTGTCAGCAGCTGGTTGGCACCAGATACTTGGGTCAGAGATGTATGACATCACCACGATGCCAGAGGGAAAGAGAACTTGATCGGCAGGTGAGCCAAACAAATAGATTACAATAGTTCCCTCCTCTTTATCCTCCCACCTTCCCTCCTCCCCTTCTATGCTCCCCTAATCCCAGGGCTGGGGTGGGGGGGGGGGGGGGGGGGTCAAACAACTCCCCTTCCATAATGAAGATCACAAGTGACGTGACCCACTATCTTCCAATAATGAATTGTTATTTGACAAATATTTGGTGCATGATTTCAATGGTACTACTGACTATTTAATAGTACAATTTGTCTGCATTTAGAATAGGGCCTCTCTAAGTATACTCACTCGCACATATCTGACCCCCCCCCCCCCCCCCCCCCCCCTCGTAAATCTGGCTACGGCCCTGTATCCTCCTCCCCTTTACTATCCCTCCTACTTTGCTGGTGAACAGCCTCATAGCAGTACATACCACTGTTCTCTCTTCCTCCATACCTCAGGCCACTCCCTCATCATTTAACATGTTAGCTGAACTGGATGCCATTTGGCACAAGAGGGACGAAGCAGCACAGCAAAATGAAGCCCCATCTGTTGGAGGCCAATCAGTACCTGTAAAAATCGAGACACTATTGGGAAAAGTGGTCTAATTTAAAACAGTGCAACCGTACTGGCGGGAACAGCCCTGGAAAGAGTGTATGTTAGCGGTGTCATTGGAATGTTTAAACCTACCATCTAAACAACGGAATGGTCACTTCTCCAGTTATCATTATGTGCGTGCATGTGTGTGTGTGTGTGTGTGTGTGTGTATGTGTGTTTGTGCTCAGTCCACTGATCAGTTTATCACAATCTCTTTTCATATGTATGTGTGTGTATGTCTGTGAAGTGTGTGCAGGGTTGTCATTGTAGTTTTTACCTCTCATCTGTAGAGCAATCCAACTGATCAAAGTTGATCTCTTTGTACATGTATCTGCACCTTTTAAAATGGTGCATGTTGATGTACCCAGCCTCTGTGTGTGTGCATGCATGCATGTGCGTGTGCGTGTGTGTGTGTGTGTGTGTTTGTGTTGTGTGTGTGTGTGTGTGTGTGTGTGTGTGTGTGTGTGTGTGTGTGTGTGTGTGTGTGTGTGAAAGGAGCTAGAAGTGTGCATAAGGTACCGTTGAGAGCTCTTTGATATCTTTGTTATTCAGGTCAAACAATAATTTGGAATCATGAAAGTCTTTAAGAACCAGAACCTAGATGGATTCCTTGTTGAAGGCCAGTGCTGCAGCCTTTGCTGAAATTGCAGGCACTAATAACTGGAATTGAGAAGATTAATCAGTCATGTTGAACACTTGAAGACATCCTTTTATCACATTACTGTTCTGCTAGCGATTGAAGTAAATGTGCTCTCAGTTGTTTTATTTTTGTGGATGTTGTTTATCATGTGGAAAAAAAATTTTAGCTCGCATGCTTTGTAGCACCTGGTAGATTTAAAACAAGAGATTGTTTTACAGTATATCTATGCTTTTACAATTATGATAAACATGATGCCGGCCTATCAATGAACAGTGCTAAAATGCAGAAAATCTGCACCTTTAAAAAGAATTAACGGTACATGGTGTGCGTGTGTGTGTGTGTGTGTGCGTGTGTGTGTGTGCATGTGTGTGTGTGTGTGTGTGCAAGGAGCTAGAAGTGTGCATAAGGTACCGCTAAGAGCTCTTTGATATCTCTGTTATTCAGGTCAAACAATAATTTGGAATCATGAAAGTCTTTAAGAACCTAAACCTAGATGGATTCCTTGTTGAAGGCCAGTGCTGCAGCCTTTGCTGAAATATTGCAGGCACTAATAACTGGAATTGAGGAGATTTAATCAGTCATGTTGAACACTTGAAGACATCCTTTTATCACATTACTGTTCCGCTAGTGATTGAAGTAAATGTGCTCTCAGTTGTTTTATTTTTGTGGATGTTGTTTATCACCCAAAAATATCATATTTTGTTTAGCTTGTATGCTTTGTAGAACCTGCATTGAGATTAAACCAAAAAAAACAAACACTGATCTAGACATAAATAACAATATGGTGATACCTAAGATGTAAATCAACACTGAGACAAATCCTATAAATAAATAAAAAGAAATACGATGAGAACTTCAAATAATGTATGATATCCTTGTTTGCGGACACAAAATCTTTCACTATAGATCGAATTATGAGTTGAAGGAATGATTTTTTAAGAATTACATGTAAGGTCTAATACTGCACCATGGTGTGCGAGATCATCATGAAGGTCATTAAGAACCAGAACCTAAAGGGATTCCTTGTTGAAGGCCAGTGCTGTAGCCTTAGCTGAAATTGCAGGTGATATACCTTGCTTGCAGGCACAGAATCACTATATGTCCTCTAGAAATTCATGATTCAAAATGCTGCCCGCTGATGGCTAAGTGTTGTTTTTGTTGGGCACTAAAGTAAGAATTTATTATTATTTTCCCCGCCACCTGCACTGTTCCATGCATGCAGAACCTGCTTTCAAAGAAGAGCAGAACAATAGATTGAGAGAAGGAAAAAGCTATAATAGTTCCAAATAGCTAGTGGTACACCTAATATGGTATGGAGACACCACCTTGCATGTCTTCAAAAACGGATGGAATATCAAGTACTAACATCGCCCGAGAAGAATAAAGACAAACTGCTTCTTGCTGGACCGGCTTGAAGTAAAGCTTGTCGAGTTACTTAAAAAATGACAGGTGAGGAGTTTTTAGGGAACTTCTTATATCATATTTTCCAAAGGTAAAGGATTTACAGCCCACAAAAGGAGTGGATCTTGAACCGTTGACAACACCAGAAGTATTGAAACAGTAAAGGTACCTATAATGTACCATTGCAGGGGTACCTTGATTTACTAAATGTATATGAGTCTCCTCACAATGTATAAGCTTGATAATATACACCCTGTAAATGTGCATGTATTTATAGATGGATGTTTGTAACACTTCTGGGTACAGTTTTTCCTGACACATTAAGGTCATCATTAGTATATACGAGTAGCTACATGATTTATGAACCATTGAAAGGAGGGGATGACAAAAGCACTGATGCGATAAATATATGCTTGCATAATTTCATTTTTGTAATGACGGCATTATTATTTGACAGCTGTAGCACTTATAGCCACGAAAGGAGGCCCTTATTTGTGAACAGTATAGTTAGACAAAGTCTATTTATTTACCTTATAATCTTAGGGAGATGTATCTGAAGAGAAGGTGAATGTGATTTCAGTTGTGATTGATTTGAGCTTTTGACTTAGAAATTTCAGGAGGACAAAATGATTCTGTGCATGTGTACCTGCAAACAAGGGATATATGTGTAGATGGGCTATATACATGTATATATATATATGGTGCAGTAGAAAATTATTTTATAAAAAATCATTCTTTCAACCCAGAATTCTTCTGACGTTGATCTAGTGAAGGATATTGTGTCTGCAAACAAGGCTACTATATGGTATTTAAAGTTCTCATTGTATTTCATTTTTTACCAACTAGAGGATTTACCTGATTAGATATAACCATATTGTTATTTATATCTAGACTAGTGAAGTACTATAATTAATGCTTTCTGTGTTGTTTGTTTTAAAAACATTTATCTCAATGCATCAGTATTAATATATATTGTTGATGAAATTGCTTTAAGCTAATTTATCTTCTTAGGAACCACTGAGAATTGCAATTAGGCTAAACATTGTTTTCATTGATGCCAGGAAGCAAATAAAAGTAGCTTTGATCCTTCTAGGCTGCTTAAGGTATTATACATATGTACTTTATGAGGTCAACATATGTACTTCTTCATGCACATGCAAATAATTAATGGCGTCCTTACTGGCATGCATGCAGGCACATCAGTTTTACTATCCAGGTGTAAACACTGCAATGTTCAGAATTGTGCAAGCTAAAGGTTCGTTTACAAACGTAACATTGCTGTTGATGTTTGTGATATTCCTGATGATTTATACAGAAGGTAGTAGGATGAGTCACATAGTATTGTACTAATAGATAGCTGTTTGTATGCAGCGAGTGCACTATTTGAGATTGGAAATAGCAAGATGCCATCACTAATAGAAACAACATAAGAGCTTTACTGCTAAACTACTATTGTATAAAGTAGCTGTGGCTATGGATCAATTCATAGAGCAGAGATTTAAAACATTACGTGTGCATTCTTCTGTCACACTTCACCAACAATAGATTGAAACGATATTTTGTTTATTATTATATATCTTTGTCTTCACATTTCATTTTACATTTCTTCATAGAGATGGATGCAATCCTTGCTATGGAATTTGACAAGCCGGCTTCAACTTGTGAAATGGAACTGAGGCAAGGATATGTTATAGGAAACGATGGATTTGATTTTAAGAGTGCATTTCATTTGTTATTGAGTATGTGATTTTCTGCATTTTAGCACTGTTCATTGATAGGCCGGCATCATGTTTATCATAATTGTAAAAGCATAGATATACTGTAAAACAATCTCGTGTTGTAAATCTACCGCATCAGTATAGTTAGTGAAATTGTTTTAAGCTGATCTATCATTTTTGGAACCAATGAGCTGGAATTGCAATTAGGCAGAAATTTGTTTTCAATGATGCCATGGAGAAAGCAAACAGAATCGGAGTAGCTTTATTGTATTGTGCTGTACTGTATGAGGTCATGCCACATACGTATGTAATCATGCACAAGCAAGCAATATTAAAGGTATCCTTACTGGCATGCATGCAGTTTTGCTGTCTAGGTGTATACATTGCCAATGTAAATTGTGCAAGGATGTTGCGACCATCCTGTTCTTGCTGAAGTGGTGTACATCAGGTTCTAATACAAACATCGCTGTTGATTTTTGTGCTGTTCCTGATAATATAAGTGAGATCGTACAGAAGGTAGTAGAATAATGTGTCACATAGTATTGTACATGAAGTAGCTAAATCTTTACTTAACCTGCACATGCATAAATAGATAATGGTTGCAAGAAATGATAGAGAGTTGTTTGGTGCTGATTATGCAGCAAATGCAAATAGCATAATGGTAATTGGCAATCACTAATACATTAGAACATTACTTCAGGACAATTAAAGTTAAGGTTGAGCCTACTATACATCTCAGACAGCACAGCTGATTTTGTTTTGCCCGATGTTATGGCAAGACGGGAGGCAAGCATTTTAAACGAATCTATGGCTTCTTTTCCCCAAGCACCATATGACTCTGCAACCAGATGTATACAACACCAGCCCAAGGCACTGCATTTGGGGTCATTTTCTGTGTGTTTATGCTCTTCAGTGGACAACGCAGCTGCCACAGCTGACAATCCAGCTACTGATACAATTTTAGGATTTAGCGGTGATGTCACTGAGATATCAAAGGCAGCTGGTTTACCAAGGGCCCAAATGGGTAGCAAAATGTCTGCGGGGCGTGAGTGGTCATGGTCTGAAGTAAGGTTGCAGCCCATCTCCACCATCACACTCAAGTGGGCTTAACGGCAAGTCTCCACCAACACATTGCACAGATGGTTGTGACGGATGACCACGTCTCCTCCTTTTTTGCATGTTGTGGCATGGTGACCAAGGGGATCTAATGCACTGTTTGGGCATAGGGCACACTGGGAACCATTAGAGGTGTCCAAACCAAGCCACCACTTGACAGCTACCTGGAATACTGAAGGCTCAAGATGAAGGCCGAGACCTTCAGAAGGGACTACAGACAGCGATGAAGCAGCATGTGGGGATGAGACAGACAACAGACAAGCCTTATCAGCAACAGAAGAAGCAATCAGGATGCTATTGAACTGATATATATCAATCTTGCTTGAAAGTTGCTTTTGATGGACTGGAGATGAAACTAAACCATCAGCCTGAATTGCATCAGAAGGAAATACGGATGCATTAAATGTCTATGGAGCCATAGCCAGAGGAGTATAGAGATGCAATGAATGCTGCAGGTGAGTGGCGGGACAGAGACCTCATGCCCAACCCTCCTCTTATTAGGCTTAGCTGGGCTTGCTGCCAGGCAACATCAGTTTATCAACTGCAGTGCATGATGAAAAACATCTACGAACATCTTCATCAAAAAGCTCAAGAGAAGCCATAACAAGCGAAGGAGGAGTGGCACGGGCTAGATGTGCAAGCCGAAAGAACCTGCCACACATACGCAAGAGCGTTAAAGCAACCTGAGGGTCCACTGCACCAACTTTCTCAAGTCTTTCAAGCAGGGGTATTGCCTCTAACCTCTTCCTGGAGACAAAGGCTGAGCAAAATCTTTGTCACCTATTGGAATTCCCAAGATCTCAATGTTGGGATTGCGAGACTGTTTCATGTCAGATGGGAAAGATCTCAGATCACTTTGGCTGAAGAGAGCTCACATTCACAAAGAGGCCAAGTGATGGACCAATACCTTTGATCAATGCCAGTGCCCTATGTGGGACCAGCCAGCACTCCATCATCATGATACCAGGCATCGAACTGAAGATGTGAACAAACCTCATCTTTAGTGATAGCAGAAATTAGTAAGTTGAAGACCAGGTCAAAAAAATGAGGTCCTAGTAGATCCCCTTGCTGAACTCCAGATTCAGACTGCAGATGACCCATTGTGCGCCATAACAAAGGATGTTGCCCATAGCACCAACAGGCCCAAGGGAGTAACTCTGGAAAGTGATTTTTAACTTCGATCAAGAGAGCTTGACGTGACACCAAATCAAATGCTTTCTTCAGATCTACCTTAAGAACAACAAATTCAGTATCATACCAATGCTCCTCAATACATCTCCTCAGCCCATGAGCAATTTTCTCTGTGCCAAAAGGGCATGCCACACCAATATGATGTGGATGAAAAAACTCTGCTGCCTTGCATTTCACTGCAGCACACAGACACTTTTCTGTTAGGCGGCAGAGGGTTTCTCCAACAGCAATGGGCCGAACATCCAGGGGGCAATCAGGCTTAGATTTATTTCCACCAGCGAGGATGACAGACAGTTGAGATGGAGCTCTTCCTGATGCAAGAAGATGAACAACTGCCTTGAAAGAAGACAGAACTGCCGTCTTAAAAGGAGAGTCTGCTGCATCAATAAGATGCTGGACACGGAGACCAGTAGGCCCAGCAGCAGTGAGTTTAGGAAAGGATCTCAAAATTGCCATTATGTTAACACTACTGAGAATGCTAACATCAAATTCAGGTGCAGTAGGTGTGATAGGATGTTCACACTTGGTAAATAGCAACTTCCATGTCTCTCCAGAATTTGGCGATACACCTGATGAAACTAATGCCTGACATGCCTTGCCATAAAGACCATCTTGGGCAAGGGAGATGCTGAGATCACCTGTTGTTTTGAAGAGCTGTCCTTGGCATGATACAATCGGTTGAATGGTAAAGACGGGCCCTTGCCATCCTCCCCAATTCACTGAAGCTATCCTTTAACCAAAGGTCACAAAGAGTCTCAATGGGGACTGGTTTATTATGACGGCCTCCTCGCTTAGCGCTTGGAAGGATGCACTTTGGAAGCATTAAAAGCTTCAACCAGGAATCTAAGGAGTTCTCAGAAACAACCCTCTGTAAGGATGAAGAGAGAGCTCTTGCGAAGGCATGCTTAGCACGGTTAGGAATAAATCGTATGGTGGTATATTTGAGGCTGAAAACGTCCTCTAGGGAAGGTAATACATCTGGTGGAAGAGCAGCACTGGAGTTTAAATTATAGGACTGGCTACCAGGGGAGGCTAATACATATGATGTAGATGATATACATTTCAGACTGTGTGAGGACTGACGGGACAAGGCAACCAACTCTGAACAATGATGGCAAATATAAAGACATTTTCAACCAGGTGTTAGGGACATCACCAGGAAAAATCCATGACTGGTCATATGGGAGTGCCACATGGATGGAGCAATATGCTTTCCCTTCCGACAGCGATCCTCTCCAGATGGCTCCCATCTTAAAATTTAATTAACTGTAGCTATAGTGTGTTGTGTGTATTACGCATTATTCGTGTATCGTAAATGATTGTAAATAGTATATGTTTTATTTAATATTTTCTATGCATACCATTATGTTATATAAAGTTCAAGTAGTTATGGATCAATTCATAGAGGGATTAAAAACATTATTTGTGCATTGTTCTGCCATACTTTACCCACAACAGATTGAAATGATATTTTGTTTATGTATCAAAGTTTGTAGAGGGTTGTCCCATCTTGTATAGGAATTCATTTTTTTGTCTTCTTGACGTGAAATTGATTTCCAATGAGATTTAGAAGAGCAAGCTATCAGTTTTTAAATGAGGCAAATGGTATGTCTTGTCAAGGTACATGCGCATACGTGTTGCCAACATTTTCTTCCAGATGGAAAATTGCCCCATGGGCTTTTGACCCAGTCCATTTTAATGACCCCACTGCAAGATTCCCAACAGCTGAAACTTGCAAACTGAATGGAAATGAGGGGATGATATGGTGGAAGCAGTTATAGGAAACGATGGATTTGGAATGTTATAAATTTCAAGTGTGCCTTTGAATTGATGAGTGGGTTATTCTCTGCATTTGTTTACTAGCACTGTTCATTAATAGGCATCATGTTCATTATAATTTTAGAAGCATAGATATAAGCTCTTGTTTTAATCTACCAGGAGCTACAAAGCATGCGAGCTAAACAATTAATTTACAAAAACGAACAACCAACTGAGATTATATTTACTCCAATCACTAGTAATGAGATAAAAGGATATCTTCAAGTGTTCAACATGACTGATTAAATCTCCTCAATTCCAGTTATTAGTGCCTGCAATATTTCAGCAAAGGCTGCAGAACTGGCCTTCAACAAGGAATCCATCTAGGTTCTGGTTCTTAAAGACTTTCATGATTCCAAATTATTGTTTGACATGAATAACAAAGATATCAAAGAGCTCTCAATGGTACCTTATGCACACTTCTAGCTCCTTGCACACACACACACACACACACACACACACACACACACACACACACACACACACACACACACATGCACGCACGCACACAGAGGCTGGGTACATCAACATGTACCATTTAATTTATTTATTTTAAAGGTGCAAATGCATGTACAAAGAGATCAACTTAGATCAGTTGGATTGCTCTACAGAGGAGAGGTAAAAACTATCAAGTTAACCAAATAGCACACCTTATAAATAAACACACCCAAGACAACACTGCACACACTTCACAGACGTACACGCACATGCATATGCAAAGAGATTGTGATAACCTGATCAGTGGACTGAGCGCACACACACACATAAATGTCAGGTATGACTAGTAGGTACTGTTGGTTTCCGTTCCGTGGTGCCAGAAGCGTGGCCGGAGAAGGACGAGTGGTAGGCCTATTCGATAAATCCGGCTGTACCCGTCACCTAACCCGATGAGATCCTTCAATATCAATAGTAGCTGCGAGAAATAAAGCCCGGAATCAGCTGAATGAGATGCACACATGTACAGCTGGATTGGAAATATAAAAAACTTACAAAGTAGGCCTTTGAGCATAGGTTACTGACTTGCTCTTGGTCTGTAGACCTTCGATAGTGCGCTACATATGATATTTTAAAGAAAGCTTGCTCAAAATCCCACGCCTCAAAAGCATCTCTATTATTTAAATGGTCAGGCTCCAAAGTTCTGTAAACTCAGTAAGAAACTGGATCCGGCCGCGGGTTTGGGTGGTATTAGCATTTATGATTAGCTCGCTAGCTGGACAATCGATCCGATGACCGCAAAGGATCGATTCGGTAGTCATGATCGTTGCGGTGAGGAAGAAATAAAATTGTCCAGTTTGGCGTTCCATAATGGCGTTCCATTTCCAAATAGGCTCTTTTCCCAGACGTTCGGCTATAAATTATGAAATCGTACATGTCTTGATTGGCGGCTTTGTCATATGCGTGGAGTGATGTTCCACCCATCCATCCAACATGCAAGAACGTGTTCTTTGGTGAAAAAATATTTGAATTCCCACCAGTCAGAGTGGATGTGGCGTAACATTGGAGTGCACCTCGTTCCCAGTCCCTGCGGATACTGTGTTGGTATAACCAGTCGATAAGCAATAAAACTGGCTATACGTGCATAGACTTGAGAAACTGTGATTTATGTGGCCAATACCACAAATCGGAAAAACCTAGGTAATCGTTGGCAAATCAATGGTGCACTAATCGCCAAAATCGATTTAATGTTTAATCTCCCGGAATCCTTATTTAAGGATGGCCATCCTTAAATAAGGATGATGACCACTTTCTAAGTAAATGATGCACACTTGGTGCTTTATTTTATATTTGTGTTTAAATAGATTCAAGATAAGGCAGATTAGCGTTACTGCCGCGATTACAACAGGTTTGACTTGCTCAAAAACCGGTATTACAGTCTCGTTATGGCGAAGCCGCCATTTGCCGTTGGGCGTTGGCGATATAGTAGTGAGCCAATTAACTCAAATCGAAGGAAGGGCAGGTTTCTGAAAGCTGAAGGAGTAGAATGTAGACTGTCAGAATCAGATGGACCCATCTGTGGAACAATATCCACGGCGATACGCTGGCAGGCTCACGACTCACGTACATTGTACATACCGCGCGCGGCCAGTCACTGAGTGTACAGGTACTGATTGCATACGCTCGAAAGTGTCAAGCTATAGCTAAGCAACCCTGCTTAGTTACCGAGAGAGCCACGGAAAATGACGGATGTAATTCCTCAGACCATGTAGGCGGGCCACTAGGCCTATATATACATGTGTAGCTAGGTGACCGTAATTCCATAATCTATGGCGGCAGCAACAGTAGGCCTAGGCAATGACGTGGTCCCCTCGAGTCTGATTAATTGGGGCTAAGAATTGGCAACGCTTCCTACATCTCTCGTAACCACCCGCCCCCCCCCCCCCGCCCCCCCCCCCCCCCCCCCCCCATCCACCATTGTACATGCCCGGCTACTGTATGCATGAAATGATAGGAATAGAAAGCACACTCAGTCTGTTCAATGGAGTGCAACCACATGTAGTGCACGTGGTCATGCACTGGTCTCAGCGAGGCTATAGGGATATAGGGATAAATCCACGCTGGCGTTTGACCAGAAGATAGCATCTACATCAGTACAAGTACAAACGCTTGATATTAATTTTGAAGTGTTATGATGTAAATGCTCATAACTTATTAACCACAAGTTATTTTTTCAACGAATCAGGTTGTGAGTATAGCTGGGTTACACTGTGCTAAAACAATGTTATACTGCAGAGTATATTAAGTTGTATTTTTCTAGAATACTAGTGTTATACACTTAGAGCGTATAACGGCAACATACGCTGGCGTATTCTGCTGTTATACTACTATCAAATGTGCACTGCTAGAATACTACTGTTATACATCACTCTCGTTTCCAGACCCAACATTGCGGTATCGTAATTTTTTTAACCGATTACCGGCCGTAAGTGCGTAACGTAATATTGATGTTTAACGGCTGTAGGCCCATATAATATGCGACTCCATACGGTATTTAGCGTCTAACAACCTACCATCAGTGGCGTAGCGAGGGTGTTGGGCGCCCGGGGGCAAAATGCACTAATGGCGCCCCCCCCCCCCCCCCCCCCCTACCTCCTCTTGCGTTTGGCCGAACATACGAGCGGGGGGGGGGGGGGGGGGGGGGGGGGGGGTCCCCCTTGCGTTTGGACAACAAAGTTTTTTAAGCGAGACTAGCGGGTTAATCAGTTGGGGTTAATTAACTTATTTTCTGTTTACCTGCCTCTTCGAACTATTTCAGGCCAAGAGACACCGATCCAAACGATAGTCGTCCTATGATCGCTATATAATTTTTCCTTGAGTGAGCCTGAATACAACCGGTACCGTACGATTATCAAAGAAATTATGCTGAGCCTGACCTTAGACCTACTTTTAAAATTTTTGTTTGACCTATAAAAAAAAATTTTTCCCCACGATTTTAGCGCCCCTCTCAACTCGGCGCCCGGGGCGACCGCCTCCCTTGCCCCCCTCCCTTGCTACGCCACTGCGCCTACCATTACCACCGCGTACGTCCAAAGTTTACCTTCGATACATATACTACAACCTAGTTTTCCAGCTGTTGGAAATCACCACAATGCCGGGGATGGCGCCATGGCGGTTTATTTGCATTATATAGAAAATTACGGTTGAAAAGTCATAGGCGGGGTCGATAGTGTAGACAAGGAAAGCTTGCGCTAAAACAACATAAACACACAATGAATTGAATTAGCATGACAAAGCGGATGAAGCTGGAGTGGTGAACAGTCCTGGATGACTTTACTTTTGCTGAGTGATGGCAACAGCATTGAGCCAATGCCACCTGGGATGTATAGCAGTGGATTCAAGCTAGAACCCCTACAGGTAGAGATAATGCTTAAATTTAGCCAGTACACCACCCCTTACAAACATTTTATCCATATTATCTACAACAATCACACATTCCATCCCACATATATTCCACACACATACAACCTCCTACATAAAAACACCACTTCCCATCATTGCACACCTACTACATACACATTGTTAAAAAAAAAACAGGCCGGTGGGGTGTTAGGTTTGAGGGGTCAGGGGGTATTATGGCAATAGACAAGCTGACATACATGTATATGGGACCCCACCAACAGTGGGTTGTTAGGTGATTTTATAGGTGTGTTGTCACAACACTGGTTTACCACATTACACCCCTTATTTGTAATTACTTTCTGACAGTTGAGGGCATGGTTTGTGAGATATATGGCAGCATATGATGGCAGCTGTACTGTGACTTCATATTTGAGGTGATATAGATACAGTTACTGAACTTTAAGTGATAGAGTTATATCTTAAAGGTATATGCACGCACACAACTTACCAGTTAAAAATGTCTAACATAGGGTGCATGGCCATGGCCCGTGCATTGGTATGGATTTCTAGACTAGGGCAGTGCGTATACACGTTGCCTTTTCAACATGCGCACCAATTACAGTCCACACGCAGGTCCTGATAGCAAGAAGACAATGAAATATGCTGGATGAATGCTGCTGAACACTGTTGTGCTGCCTTAATGAGAGGAGTTTGGAGACTTTTTGTATTCTCCCTTGTTCCATCAATACTGAGGTGTGGTCCATACACACGTTGCATACACATACACACATATACAGTGCACACATGCACACACACATACAAACATACACACACATGCACACACACATACACACACATGTACACATTATGTATTGCCATGCACACATAGACACACACATGCACACAACACACATGACACACAAATGCACAGACACGTTTAGACAGGTTGAAAAAAATCGTGCAATCTGATTGGTCAATTGCTAGTGACTAAGGCCAGCCACACTACTGCCCATTCACACACACACAGATACATCATTCTAATTATTGCCCACTCCTGTGTCTACCTCGCCTCCAGGTTCCACCTGTGTTGCAATGTCCATCACCCTGTCAACCATCGTGTACTCAGGATTGAATGATTCATCGTCCATCTGTGAAATGAAGCAACTTAAAAAGGAATTAATATTTACGCATGACAATAATACAAGCCATGTACATGTATGGTTTCAGAACATGTGCTGTACATTTCAATATGGCTTTTGCCCTGTGGTCTGATCTTATGCATGTATGGATGAAGTACAGTGAAAGTAAATTTTGTTCATGTACTTTTTTACACTCAATAACATCTACTGCTGCCACAAACTTTTTATACTTTATGTTTTATTTCTTAATGGAACACAAAAAAAAGCATACACACATGCACACAAACATACACACCAGGGATTTACCGCCACATTATCAACACGGGGGGGTGGGTTTCGGAATATATAAAAATATAGGGGGTGGGAGCGATATATCCCTGCACATACATACACATGTACATACACACACATCCACAGCCTCAGGAGATCGGCGGATCGGTCAATCCCCCTTGTTGATGCTTGAGTTCCACCCCTTCTAGTTATGCTACATGCACTTCAAAATTGCATCAGGCACGAATGTGACAGCGCTCTTGCTTTTCATATTTGGATAAATGTGAGGGGCCTTATATGTGACTATTAATCAATGCTTTCAGAAGTCCCATGTGCAGTCCTATTGATTGATCCCCATCACCCCTCCCCACCAGACTTCCTGGCTATGAGCATGCACACAGTGTACATGACACACACACATGCACACACACATACACATGCACACATGTGTACATAACACATGAAATCACACACACAAATACATGTGTATGTGTATAACTCATTTGTATATACACACACACATTCACACATAAACAGAAACATGTGGTTAGATACAGATACTGTGAGTGAAGTGCACTCTTTGGAACTACTCAAAAGTCCTATCTATCCATCTGCACCACAGTACCACCCACTCTGTACCCTCCACCCACCCTACATCACCACTGTACCCTCCACCCACCCTCCTTATATTTAACCACTGTACCCTCCACCCACTTTCCATCACCACTGTACCCTCCACCCATGCTCTATCACCACAGTACCCACTAACTGTATACACCCTAAATTCACCTAGCAAACTCAACATGCTAAAACTAGTTAATAACACAGCCCTCCCCAAATGTACTAGTATGAAGCTTGCGCAAGCAAACATACCGTGAAATGCAGTAAAGCTTTATTAGTGCCCTTCAAAATATGTGAATGGGGCTGTTCCTACATAAAGAGGCATATTCAAACAGAATAGTGTGCGTGCAATAATTAGAACTCACTTCAAAGTTACAAATGTAGGTCAGCTGCTGTTCATCACAGACACGAGAAGATACGTAAGAATAGACCTCTTACTTTGTATTTCGGCTGAAAATCGTTCGTGTCTCTGCCGATTCAGAGCTCACCGCCTAGCATACAGTACTTTGTACACAAGCGCTTCCGAGAACAAAGTAGCGATCGCATCAAAGCACAGCTCTTAAAATATGCAAAAGAGACTGTACTAATGGTAGAATGAAACTTGCCACTACAAATTTTGCTTCGTTCTGCTATTGTTAGCATCTCTAAAATCATGTCTCTTTCTTACGAAAGACGGATATTTAGATCGGCCGGTACGTATACCCGGTAAATGAGACTACGGCGTGGGTAAACTTTTGTGCAGATATGCCTAATGGATCGCCTGTTCTAAAGCCTTGGAGGAGTGTGGAACAGCAATGTAATTGTTAGCAGCTACATATTGGTGTGTGTTGATTGCTACGATCATGACGACTGCTTAAGCTTTCATACATGTATATCATTCACGTAAATATGCATGGTTTTAGTGGACTGGGGACCTCAAAGGTACAAAGCCTTCCATCTCCCCTTGCGTGTGGACACAACACACAAGTACCATGCACCCATGTTGTGTGGGATGGGCTTCATGTCCTGGGTGTGTTTGGGGCAGGACCAGCATCATTCCTGTTGTGCCATACAAGCACAGTGGAACGTTTAGATTTGCGAGTCTAAACACTTGGGGCACTACAGAGGTATGGATACCAACAGGGTCAACTGTGGAGTAACACATTCCAAATCAGTCGCTCTGTGCCCCCAAAGCACTGTGTCATGTCCACCGTCTTGGTGTCACGACAACAGTGGCGATAGAGAGTGCTTTGTATTCAATGGACTGGGGATCTCACAGGTACAAAGCCTTCCATCTCCCCTTGCATGTGGACACAACACACAAGTACCATGCACCCATGTTGTGTGGGATGGTCGTCATGTTCTGGGTGTGTTTGGGGCAGGACCAGCATCATTCCTGTTGTGCCATACAAGCACAGTGGAACGTTTAGATTTGCGAGTCTAAATACTTGGGGCACTACAGAGGTATGGATACCAACAGTGTCAACTAAGGAGTAACACATTCCAAAACAGTCACTGTGTGCCCCCAAAGCACTGTGTCATGTCCACCGTCTTGGTGTCACGACAACAGTGGCCATAGAGAGTGCTTCGTATTTAATGGACTGGGGACCTCACAGGTACAAAGCCTTCCATCTCTCCTTGCATGTGGACACAACACACAAGTACCATGCACCCATGTTGTGTGGGATGGTCGTCATGTTCTGGGTGTGTTTGGGGCAGGACCAGTATCATTCCTGTTGTGCCATACAAGCACAGTGGAACGTTTAGATTTGTGAGTCTAAACACTTGGAGCACTACAGAGGTATGGATACCAACAGTGTCAACTGAGGAGTAACACATTCCAAATCAGTCACTCTGTGCCCCCAAAGCACTGTGTCATGTCCACCGTCTTGGTGTCACGACAACAGTGGCCATAGAGAGTGCTTTGTATTTAGTGGACTGGGGACCTCACAGGTATAAAGCCTTCCATCACCCCTTGCATGTGGACACAACACACAAGTACCATGCACCCATGTTGTGTGGGATGGTCGTCATGTTCTGGGTGTGTTTGGGGCAGGACCAGTATCATTCCTGTTGTGCCATACAAGCACCGTGGAACGTTTTGATTTGCGAGTCTAAACACTTGGGGCACTACAGAGGTATGGATACCAACAGTGTCAACTGAGGAGTTACACATTCCAAATCAGTCACTCTGTGCCCCCAAAGCACTGTGTCATGTCCACCGTCTTGGTGTCACGACAACAGTGGCCATAGAGAGTGCTTTGTATTTAGTGGACTGGGGACCTCACAGGTACAACGCCTTCCATTTTCCCTTGCGTGTGGACACAACACACAAGTACCATGCACCCATGTTGTGTGGGATGGTCTTCATGTTCTGGGTGTGTTTGGGGCAGGACCAGCATCATTCCTATTGTGCCATACAAGCACAGTGGAACGTTTAGATTTGCGAGTCTAAACACTTGGGGCACTACAGAGGTATGGATACCAACAGTGTCAACTGAGGAGTAACACATTCCAAATCAGTCACTCTGTGCCCCCAAAGCACTGTGTCATGTCCACCGTCTTGGTGTCACGACAACAGTGGCCATAGAGAGTGCTTTGTATTTAGTGGACTGGGGACCTCACAGGTACAACGCCTTCCATCTCCCCTTGCATGTGGACACAACACACAAGTACCATGCACCCATGTTGTGTGGGATGGTCTTCATGTTCGGGGTGTGTTTGGGGCAGGACCAGTATCATTCATGTTGTGCCATACAAGCACCGTGGAACGTTTTGATTTGCGAGTCTAAACACTTGGGGCACTACAGAGGTATGGATACCAACAGTGTCAACTGAGGAGTAACACATTCCAAATCAGTCACTCTGTGCCCCCAAAGCACTGTGTCATGTCCACCGTCTTGGTGTCACGACAACAGTGGCCATAGGGAGTGCTTTGTATTTAGTGGACTGGGGACCTCACAGGTACAAAGCCTTCCATTTCCCCTTGCGTGTGGACACAACACACAAGTACCATGCACCCATGTTGTGTGGGATGGTCGTCATGTTGTGGGTGTGTTTGGGGCAGGACCAGCATCATTCCTATTGTGCCATACAAGCACAGTGGAACGTTTAGATTTGCGAGTCTAAACACTTGGAGCACTACAGAGGTATGGATACCAACAGTGTCAACTGAGGAGTAACACATTCCAAATCAGTCACTCTGTGCCCCCAAAGCACTGTGTCATGTCCACCGTCTTGGTGTCACGACAACAGTGGCCATAGAGAGTGCTTTGTATTTAGTGGACTGGGGACCTCACAGGTACAACGCCTTCCATCTCCCCTTGCGTGTGGACACAACACACAAGTACCATGCACCCATGTTGTGTGGGATGGTCTTCATGTTCTGGGTGTGTTTGGGGCAGGACCAGTATCATTCCTGTTGTGCCATACAAGCACCGTGGAACGTTTTGATTTGCGAGTCTAAACACTTGGGGCACTACAGAAGTATGGATACCAACAGTGTCAACTGTGGAGTAACACATTCCAAATCAGTCACTCTGTGCTCCCAAAGCACTGTGTCATGTCCACCGTCTTGGTGTCACGACAACAGTGGCCATAGAGAGTGCTTTGTATTTAGTGGACTGGGGACCTCACAGGTACAAAGCCTTCCATTTCCTCTTGCGTGTGGACACAACACACAAGTACCATGCACCCATGTTGTGTGGGATGGTCTTCATGTTGTGGTTGTGTTTGGGGCAGGACCAGCATCATTCCTATTGTGCCATACAAGCACAGTGGAACGTTTAGATTTGCGAGTCTAAACACTTGGGGCACTACAGAGGTATGGATACCAACAGTGTCAACTGAGGAGTAACACATTCCAAATCAGTCACTCTGTGCCCCCAAAGCACTGTGTCATGTCCACCGTCTTGGTGTCACGACAACAGTGGCCATAGAGAGTGCTTTGTATTTAGTGGACTGGGGACCTCACAGGTACAACGCCTTCCATCTCCCCTTGCGTGTGGACACAACACACAAGTACCATGCACCCATGTTGTGTGGGATGGTCTTCATGTTCTGGGTGTGTTTGGGGCAGGACCAGTATCATTCCTGTTGTGCCATACAAGCACCGTGGAACGTTTTGATTTGCGAGTCTAAACACTTGGGGCACGAAAGAGGTATGGATACCAACAGTGTCAACTGTGGAGTAACACATTCCAAATCAGTCACTCTGTGCCCCCAAAGCACTGTGTCATGTCCACCGTCTTGGTGTCACGACAACAGTGGCCATAGAGAGTGCTTTGTATTTAGTGGACTGGGGACCTCACAGGTACAAAGCCTTCCATCTCCCCTTGCGTGTGGACACAACACACAAGTACCATGCACCCATGTTGTGTGGGATGGTCGTCATGTTCTGGGTGTGTTTGGGGCAGGACCAGCATCATTCCTATTGTGCCATACAAGCACAGTGGAACGTTTAGATTTGCGAGTCTAAACACTTGGGGCACTACAGAGGTATGGATACCAACAGTGTCAACTGAGGAGTAACACATTCCAAAACAGTCACTGTGTGCCCCCAAAGCACTGTGTCATGTCCACCGTCTTGGTGTCACGACAACAGTGGCCATAGAGAGTGCTTTGTATTTAGTGGACTGGGGACCTCACAGCTACAAAGCCTTCCATCACCCCTTGCGTGTGGACACAACACACAAGTACCATGCACCCATGTTGTGTGGGATGGTCTTCATGTTCTGGGTGTGTTTGGGGCAGGACCAGTATCATTCCTGTTGTGCCATACAAGCACCGTGGAACGTTTAGATTTGCGAGTCTAAACACTTGGGGCACTACAGAGGTATGGATACCAACAGTGTCAACTGAGGAGTAACACATTCCAAAACAGTCACTGTGTGCCCCCAAAGCACTGTG
>OX442436.1:2725983-2787162 GCA_949361645.1 Spongilla lacustris
AACAACGAGAAATACGGTGGGACTGGGTACGAGTTTAAACAAACGTTTTGTTCTCCACAACCACGCGGTTTTATGACATCAAACAAACGCGTTTTGGACTGCTTGTTCGACGATGACAAAGAGCTACGCTATCCGATTGATAAGAGTCCCGTTATAAGCGGGTCCCTTTTTAAATGACATTCATAATCGGGGTCAAATCCTATATGAGAGTTACTAACGTAACTCTCGATAAATTCACTGGGTTCGAGCAAGGATTGTAATACATGTAGTTAATAACCCTTGGTTCGAGCTACTAGCTGGTTCAAGTAGACAACAATAAAGGAACTGCTACACATTGCACACTGTCATGAGGCATATCAGATATACATGTATTGTGTGCACTCCTGATTTCTGAATGTTTGGTCCATACTTTAGCACGCAGAATTATTTATCAACTAACTGACTTTTCAATCCATGCACATATGCGGGGGCGTACCGCAGTAGTATCGCAGTGCCACATCCTCTTTGGCACGCTGTAGACTTTTGTTATTTTACTATTTAATTATACCAAATTATGTTACATTTGCATGTGAGCAAAAATTTTGTCAGCAGACGTCATGAATTATTTAAAAAGTATTACAGGTGATATTTATATTATCTAGCGTCATCTTTTAAATACATTTATGAATAAATTATGCGTGGTTGAAATTAATTTATTTGTCTTGATTTTTGTAAAAGGGTGTTTTTATTTCATGAAAAATGCATATTATAATCAAATCGAATTTTTGAGTATATTAAACATGTCTGAAATTCAATGTGGAAAAAGCAACAGAATGAACTCGTATGTATGGGCCATTTCTGGATATGCACCTTACATGTAATTATTCAGGTGAATACATATGTACATGTATGTTGTCAGGCATCTTCCGTCAAAACAGCAATTTGCCACCCACGCACTGCTCATTGATGTTGATGAAGCTGATGATTTAATATGGCTACCACAGAACAAATTTCATTGTGATAACTTTACTGTGGTCATAATGCAATAAAATTGTAGAACTCGTTCATGAGCACATTGATTGTGACATGCATAGTACAGGGCCTGCTCCCAGGTCGATCAATATCGATAGATCAAAGCACTATTGAACTCGAACAGTTTTGTTACCATAACTGCAAGGTGGTACTTTTATCTGATCTGTGAGCAGGCTCTGCACCTGTACATGTGTATGTCATAACACATTTTATGAATTAGTTGTACATATACATGTACATGTACACATGTACATCATAATCAATTGGTTCTGTGCTAGCCGTACATATTGTTTCATTCGATCCACTCACCATTCTTTAGGTTGTTCTTTAAAATGACTTTAGATATGTATTTTCTCCATTATGTATTCAGGTTTGCTATAGAGCACTGTTTGAAGTGTTATGGAACAGCTTTCACCAGTGCCACAGGTGGTAAGTTACCTCAGGTTTTGATGGAAAGTGCATAATTGTGTAATGCAAATACACTCTAAGAGGTCTTTTACAAGCTGTCGGAAGAAAAGGTTTGTCAGTTTTATGGAGAGCTGATCTTGCGACCGGCAGGCAAGGTACTTGCACATGGGCAGTTTACTGTACCATGTAGCGGGTAGCGTTTAAATTGGTGGTGAAGAAACTGTCATTCGAAATGAGTGTGTATGTGGTACAGCCTGCAGGGAGCAATTCTTCAGATGCACATGACCATTATACGTGTAAATACTTGAGCAGATTTGATCACTACACTGTGATGTACATACATACATGTACAACTACATTTCCTTATGCATAACATGGTGAGCATTGAAGCAGCTTGAAAATTAACAACTTACAGTGTATTAATAGATTGTGCTCATTGTATTAGAAGTGATGCGCTGCATGTGTGCCTGGACCACTAACTTGTGAGATATACATATACATCATAGACAAGGGAACTGTTATAAGATTGGAGGACCAATGTGTGTATGTGTGTGTGTGGGGGGGGGGGCATGAATGAGCATGCATCAACAAACAAAACCCACATTCCCACATTGAAATTTGTGGCACTGCAGAGTTCATTTCCTAGCAGTGCAATTTGTACATGCAGTCCGACCATGCAAATACAACTGTATTCATTATGCCAATATTGGAAGATGTAAGGGCCTGGCCACTCCCTCTTAATTATGGGGAGGGGGGGGGGCCAAAGGTCCCTTTGGCCCCCCCTCCCCCCTAGGTTCCTATGCCACTGTACATGTTTTCTGACATGTGCATATGTCCATTTGCCATTGCGAATTGCAAATGCTACACAAGCCTGAGTCCAAATTTAATGCACCCATTGCAAAGGAGAAATGTAGATGGCAAATGAGCTGTAGGTCCATATGTGTGCATGTACATGTACATGTAAGTTTCTTCATGTATGGAAATGTGGTAATTGTGCATTACCTAGACCCAAATGTATGTAATGATGATTATTACTTGCAGTTATAATCATCATTATAATATAAAATGTACATTTATGCACACAACATGAAACTACTCCCAGTATCGTGGAGATTCAAACAGGACGCTCCACCCTGTTTTTTGTATGCATTGGGACTTGATTCTTAATACTTTCTGAGATGTGTTGGGGGGGGGGGGAGGTTATATTCACCTGCTCTTGAGCACCACAGGTGGTACATGTATTTGCATACACGTTTGCAGCGTGTAAGAATTGCACAAATGTTCTCCTTCCAGTTCAATTATAATGAATTCATGAAATCTTGGCAGGATTCTGTTCCTGAAGGAATGACCACATCGCTGTGTCAGCTGGAGGTAGATATACTGTACATGTACATTTATAACTCTCTGTACACATGTACTGTTGTGATCTGTATAGTAGTACATGTTGTGAATAGTAATTGTAGCCAACAAGCATTGCTTGATACATGTACATGTATAGGATGATCCAAAAGTCGCTCAAATGTTTAGACTTAAACCAATTCAAAAAATTTGCATGACACTTTTGGATCACCCTGTATATAATCAACTGCTTCCTCTCCACTACAACTTACATGTAGGCCATAGCATTGACAGACATGAATGCTACTCCCCTCGTCATTTGGTTTTTCCCTGTCAAAGCATTGCCTCAGGATGCCACTGAGAGGTGGGCAGAGCATGGCCTTGCTATTCATTATCACTTCACAAATCTGTTTTCACCCCTGTACATGTGTACATGTACATGTATACTGTAGATTCTATAGGCTGTTCTCTTTAAGGGTGAAGTGGACACAGGCAGACATTGAACCCTACATACGGTTGGTTGGTTTTCATAATAGTGTTTGCATGATGTACATGTACATGTATATGTAACGTAGGATATTTACAACTTTAGGTAGTATTGTGGTGTCGTATCCCTAGGAACTCTCAAACAGAATAAAAAATAGAATTAAATAAACTAACTTAAAATATTGTGAAAACCACATTTCTTTGAGACATCCAGTGCACAGATATGGTATGCAGCATCACACTACAGATAGAATCCCAAACACAACAGCAGAAGCTGTAGCAGAATTAAGGCAGTGCGAGCATAAAATGGTAAAAATTTGTAGCTTTATTCAGAATAAAATAGAGGTGGACGCTAGTATAATTCGCGCTTTTAAAGTGCACATGTAAGTGGCTTAACTATTATAATCAATTTATAGATGTAGCTGTTCAGCATTGAGTAATAATCACGCAGTAGGTAGAATAACACGGTCAGCTATTATCCCTAGAAACCTGCAAATAGATATGTAGAGCAGACACTCTGCATATTTGTTCTCGTTGCTTTCCTATGAATATCCCCAATTTGAACTGCTGTGAAACTCCTCTTTATGAGCGTGATACTTGAAATGCAGACATGTATCTAAACAGGATTTAAATTTCCACAGATTATGAACCCCTGAAATGCAGACACCTCAATAATCAGGACCCTTGAGATGGTCCCAATGGTGCCTACATTTTGAGGGTTCCTCTGTGGTAAGTACAATGAAGGTACCATCACAGCACTATTTTTGGAGGAAGTACACACATGTGGTATGATCGTCGTGTAGGTAAAATTACAGCTTCACTGTTTGGACGTGTCTCATGATGTTCTGGAAAAGTTTATAAATAAATATCTAGTGAAGGAGATAATGCAGTATACATCTAGAACCACTTCATCTATGATTCAAATTATAAAATTGATGAAAAATACAATGCACTCTAAACAGCACTTTGAACGATTCGTTAATGCGGCAGTGACAATCTTGTCTATTGTAGACAAGTCAACATCAATTCTCTCTTGATCAAAGAGATGGATGAAGTTCCTTGAAGGATAGTTTTTTTATCACTCGTTCGACATAAGGAACTCAGAAATACATGTAGAGCAAGCAGTATTCTGGCAAAGCACAGTTTCAGGCAAGTTTCAGGAACTAGGGTGTGGTCCTATGTCCTCTCTTCGTCGCCCCAGCATAGCCCATATCATTTAGTAATGGCCTGTAATACATGTATATATGGCATTTTTCTACTAGTCTGGGGACCCAACTGGTGGTAACCATCAATATATTGGGTGTGGGTAAATGAAACATATGAATAATGATTCTGTCAGTATGTGTTTGTGTGTGTATTATTGTGCATTTGTACAGTATATGTGTGTAGTAGATGTGTATGTACTGATGTACTTGTTTTTCTGCATAAACACCAGGGATCTTGAGACATCATCACAGTCCCTCAAAGCCCTTCTGCTCAAGCATGCACGAATGTCCACTGGCTCCAATGGAGAGAAGGTCTTCAATGCAATGAGAACTGTAACATGAACGATCATTTCTGTCGTGTGTTCATACAGAACTGTCATTTCTGTCTGTGTTGATATGATTGTCCCATGGATGCATTTGAAATGCATGCTTTGATGATACAAAGGTACAGGTACATGTAGTGCACTTAGCAAGAACGTTTGTCTGCATGTTACCTTAACTATTAGCCATGAGCAAAATATAATCCACAAGTGCACTATTATTATAATAGAGCCAAGTACATGCATGTACCTTAGTGGAAGAGAAGCACAATTCCAATGATGTCAAATGCTTAGTGCAGCTTGGCTCCCATAGCAGTTGAGACTTATGGGTGTTGGGGTGCAGAAGCCATGCAGACTTTATCGTGCATGCCTTGCAACTGACTAACTGCTCAAAATCTCAAGCCACCTGTAAATTGTATGGCAGGCTTAGTTTAACTTTGCATTGTTGATATGCTGACCAATTCAACTCACGAGCACTCCTGTCACGATCAGGATCAATTGAAGATCCATATACATGTATAGGACTTACATAATAAACTGTATAATTATATATGTTAGCCCTTTTGGATATAATTCGCGTAATTGTACATTTAATCCTCTTGTTATATATAATTATAAATAAAACCGTTTAGGTATACAAGATGCAACATTTTAAAGAATACAATAACAACCGTACTTTTAATAAATAAACAATTACACTGTACAATACATAAATAAAATAAATATTGAGAGTGAAAATAAATAAATAAATACATAAAATATAAAATTATTATTATCATTATCGTTAATGGCATACATCATAGTAACATCATACACACAACACTTGCTATATATAAAACACACTACAGTTAAGATGGGATTCTACGGAGGATGGCTCTGGCATTCGCTCTTGTTAGGGAAATGCTTAAGTCTGCGAAAAGCTCAAAAGATATCTGTGCCTTTGGCAGAGACTTGTGAATCGCAAGCCTAGCAATTATCTGAGCCAGAAATATTGAAGCTTCGTTACCCCAAGCCCCATAGGAGTCAACTACTAGAGGGGTTGAGACCCACCCTAAAGCTAAACACTTTTCATCATTGGCCTGGTGTTTCCTGCTCTCTGTTGCCTCAAGGACTGCACCAACCCCGTTGCTCCCGCTTCAAGTGTCCCTGAGAGCATTATGGCGTGCAATAACATCACCCCCACATTTGCATGTTAATGCATGGTGTCCAAGAGGATCCAGACTGTGGGCAGGGCAGAACGCACACTGAGAACCCTGGGAGGTATCCAGGCCTAGCCACCACTTGACAGCTACCCTGAATTCAATTGGGTCAAGATGGAGAGCTAGGGATGTGGAGGGAATAACTGATAACCAGGATGTCGCGTGGGGGGCTGAAACTGATAGCAACCGAGCCTTGTTTAATAAAATACTCTAGCACATGCACACGCACAATAGCACATACAAACTCTATTCATAAGCTGATGTTCGTAGTCCAGCCCCATCATCCATGTGAACTGCACTCCTCCATTTCACTCTGCTTCCTCTTATGCGCAGATTTGTGGCTCTTAGTATATAGCAAACGCCAACGTCGCCGCGGGCCCTTACCCATCCAGTCACTTCACTTAGTGGTTTTTTCCACTATTTTTGTTACTAAAAGCTTCAAGACAGAGTTAGCTTCACGAGCTAGGACACCGTCAATTGAGGTGACAAAAGATGCATGTCTATATAGCCTCAACAGCATCCATGAAACATTTTAAATGATTATAATACACAACATGACAGATGATAAATTATATTTATATGTATACGTACAAAAACATTGATTTCACTGACACACACACAATAAGTACACATATGGGTTCACACGGAGCCAAGCTTTGTCTTTTTACTTGGTGGCATGCTACAATCACTCATGCATTGTTCTAAAGTTATCCATAATTCGCTCCGTCTCAATAGCAATACCAATCTGTTGAATTGAAGATTGAACCTCTCTTCTGCACTCATACATCAGCTTCTCCAAGACACATATATATGCACATCATAAATTGCAATATCACTTACGACATCCTGGCTGTTTAACAGCTTGCTGCATAAAGCGTCCCTCCGCTTGTACAGTTCTGTGAGTTCAGATGAATACTCTATGTACGTGCGGCAGGAATTGCTCGCCTTCTTTTCGTGGTATCGATTGCCCCATCTCCACCCCTTTCCGCTTCATCGTAAATGCTCAAGTACAATACACTCCTTTTCTGGTTGCGTACGGCGCCTTCCATGCTGTAGCTATTAAACTGTATCGAACGCTCTTTTGGCTTGCATATATATAGTCATACTACAAATGCGAACTTGTAGGTTCGATGAGATCATAGCCCGATATATTTCATAGCCTAGCCATCGCATCCGCTCTGCACGGATTTTTATTGAGCCGTCTAAATGTACGTCAAGCATTTGATTAAGCGAATAAAAATGTGCGTGCCCTTCGAAACGTATGTGGCTTTCAAAGCATATATATGTGCCATTCGCAACGTATGTGGGGATTGTGGCTTTCAAAACATATGTGCTATTTGAAATGTATACATGTATATTGTCTCGTCCCTAACACGTATATGTGGCTTTCAAAACATAAACTCTATTATCTCTGGAAGTACGTACGATAGAAAGCTATGTGTCCTATGAAAAGCACGTGGCCATCGAAAACCACGTGACCTTAGAAAAGTACTGTACTGTATGTGGCCTTGGAAAAGCATGTCATTGTGGCCTTTGAAAACTAGTCTCGTTCCCAGTCCAATATGACGCAATGATGATCGCATAATGTATAAGCAGTGTTGCCGCGAAATAACCTTAATCGTCTATATCGCGATATATCGCGATATGAGCATTTAATCGTGATATAAATATCGCGATATATTAAATTATTCATGATCAATTATCGCTTGGTTATTAAATGTTGGGGTGTATAGTTATGATTACAACGTAGGATATGGTACAGGTATACGTGTACCTACGCTAAATGAACTTGCTACCACAGGCGATTTCTGATCACAAAGCCGTCAAAACTGCCGTATGGGAGGCTTTGGATGCCGGTGTCGTAGTGCACAATGTCCCCCCTAAAATTTGTCCCCCCGGACGTTTTGCACTAGTGTACAATGTCCCCCCGGACATTCTGCACTAGAGTACAATGTCCCCCCGGACAATCTACACTAGGGCAAACTGTCCCCCTCCAGGGTAAAATGTCCCCCCTCATAACATTTTATTTCATCGATGACAAGGCTGGGAAACTTTTACGGCAGTACACGGGATCGCGACTCGGTAGCTCCTAACCGTCGCCAAAGCTGCATGTCGTTCCGCCGCTTGAAATGCTCATTGTAACCAATACTGACACACATACACGAACATTTAGAATTTTAGTATTAAATTCCTTTTAACGAATACACAGCTCTTATCCTTTCCGTGTCGCCAAAGCACTCATTGAAACCAATATTCACACACATATATACACATTATTAAAATTCCTTAAGGAGTGGTGATTGATATACTTCATGGCTGAAATCTCATCAGTATGAGAGATTGAAATATATTGAGATCAACTAAAGGATCATAGCCTGAAAAGTAATGTCACATAAACACAGCTCCACTGCGTGCACCGCCTGACATATCAGATTCTCAGGAAAGGCTATTCCCATCGTCAGTTCATCTGTTGCGTGATAGTACAACCGATCAGTCGGGTACCCAGACTAAAACCCATCCTAAATAGCGTAAAAACCATGCATCCTGCGTCCAGGGTGGGAATAGTGTAAAAACCTTACTTGGAGGGGTTTTGTCGAATGAAGACGTATGAATTGAATTATTGCTTCAACATTCGACAGAACTAGGGTAGAACCACATGTATTCCCATCCTGGACGCACAATCTGGGCAGGATGGTTTTTACGCTATATAAGGACGGGTCTTTGTTAAAAACCAGCCTGTCGGACGTTTATAACTGCCTTTGTTATCCTATAGGTACGACATTGCGCCCTAGTGTGGAGTGTCCAGGGGGGGACATTTTACCCTAGGGGGGGACAGTTTACCCTAGTGCAGAATGTCCGGGGGGACATTGTGCCCTAGTGCAGAATGAAAACATGATCCATTGTTGTGGTAGAGGAATCATCAGCCATACGTCCGTGCCATAGCTAAACCACCAAGCAAGTACTTGTGCATTTTTGCTTAGGTATTTTCCTTAAGACGCCCGTGGGGGCGTGGCATCTTGCATGAAAGGCTGCATTGGCAAATATATATTTCTAAGGCAAAATTCAAACTGAATGTAACAGTAAACTATTTTCATTGATGTACCTAAATGTATGCTTATTCTCTGCTCGTTTCTAAATTTTATTTCTGTTTACGTCCGTACACGTTTATTTCGCGATATGACTAAAGATTAATCGCGATATATCGCCTTTCGCGATATATCGCGGCAACACTGTGTATAAGTATGTACGCAACGTATAGGGTCTGGGGACGAGACTACCGAAACCATGTGTGAATTGTGGCACGGATTCCACACCATACCGTCATTGAACCCACAAGTTCGCATTTGCAGTATGACTATATATGTGCAAGCCTAAAGAGGGTACCCAATGACAGCTCACGGCTGTTTCAGGCCCATTCAACGTTGGACAATAAGACCTACGCCCTGAAATATTGAAACGATTACATCATCAAACATGACCTCAACAAGGACTTTGTATCTTCGAGCTATATAAGGACTGCACTTGTAGTCCCGCCATTTAAAAGCCATTTTAGCGTACACATACCATTTTTCTATCCTTCGTGTGAATTGCAAGGCACAACTCTGTACCGTCTGTTAGCTATAGCGCTCGCCACGAGAGTACCGCGATTAGATATCCTTCACAAAGATCGGAACACTAGACTACCGCCAATTTTCCTGGATGAAAACAAGACGTGGATAAATGGTGGAGAGCGGAGGCTACCTTGAAAGCCAAACAACTAAGTGCGGCCTGCAGAAATGACAGCGCTACAAGTCATCAAACATAGGTGATTTGACTCATAATAAAAGTGATTTTTCATACCATGTATAGCATAGGTGATACATATTTGCGTCTTTTTGTTACTACTGGTATTGCTGCGATATTTTGTGATATTCTTACATTACAAACTGGTAATACTGCAACTTTTCCTGTATTGATGCATATGTCCTTGGCTGCCGGTGCATTGAATTTGACATGTATATGGATTTGCTCCTTGTTTTCCAAGGAGACCAAATCCAACATACCACTTATGTACCCAAGCAGCAACATTGTGGTTGTCAAGAAAATGCATTAATACTGGGATAGTGGCTTTGGAATATAACGTGTGTGTGTGTGTGTGTGTGTGTGTGTGTGTGTGTGTGTGTGTGTGTGTGTGTGTGTGTGTGTGTGTGTGTGTGTGTGTGTGTGTGTGTGTGTGTGTGTGTGTGTGTGTGTGTGTGTGTGTGTGTGTGTGTGTGTGTGTGTGTGAATGTGTGTGTGTGTGTGTGTGTGTGTGTGTGTGTGTGTGTGAATGTCTTATGACTTCTCTGTATGTGATGTCATCCTGTCAGTGATAATCATGTGCACATGCTCTTCCTTGTATTGGACAGGTTCTAAGGACTTGTTGATGACATGCGTCTCAGGACATCTACCATCATCTCCTCTCCTCAGTAGGAGATGGTTTTCCTAGATGTCCCTGGAACAGGCTGCAAAATGGATGAATATATTGCCCGAGATGTTCAATCCCAAGGTGGAAGCAGGGTTATGATGCAGCTGTGCTGTGTCATAACAACAGGGACACTGTACCTCTGCTGACACACTGTGCAGGGGCAGGTTGAGAACGTTCAGGCACAGAGATCTGACAAATTCAAAACAGCGGGTAGGGGGTAAATGATGTCAGTGTACTAGCACCACCATCTTTAGCTGTGTGAATGATATTGGATGGCCTTCCCACTTGCTGAGTGGATATGAAGTGTTCATACCTTATATATGTATGAATTTAAATACATTTTAATTTGAATGCCATCATATTGGGTCCGGGTGCAAACATCTCACCATGCAAGATTAACTCCTATGTGTTTGCCACTGAAATGCAGTCACACATGGTACAGCTGCCTTTTAAAGGGAATCCTTGCAGGAGCTACAAAAGCTTTGTGGGTACACCATTGCATCCTCCTCAGTTCAAAATGCCATACCAAACACCTTCTGCAAGGCCTGAGTATATGCCTCACACTGTTATGTGGTGTCTTTTTAGTTTCCCCTTCAGTCATGCACCCTCTGCAGTGCAACTGACCTTGGTGGTGGTGGGAATCCATTCAACCTATACAACTCCGCATCATTATTCATAGAAAACAAGCAGACTGTTTAGGCCGAAAAGTGCCGGCCGCACTTAGTTAATGACATACACCTTTCACCTGAAGTGTTAACATTGCCTCTATGTCGAATTTACCAGTGGGAAAATTGGCGGCTCGATGCAACTCGCGCTTTTTTAACACATGCTCGAGATGACGTAACGGCGTATGCTTATGAAAACGAGGCCAGTGTATTATTGGAAAGCGTAGTATTAATAGTTCACATGTGTGTGTTATAGAAAAATGATTGCTGGTACTAATGCATCAGCGTATAATAGCACCAGGTGTAAGCTTCAAGCAAGCCATGCTGTTAAACATTGCATAGCGATAATGAGGCTATCCGCCATCATTTGTAAATCATATACCGTAACGCTCTAATTATCAAACTAATTGTCCAGCTCGAAACAGCCGTGAGCTAGATAATGGAAAGCGCCAAACGTAACCAGAAAAGGAGTCTATTATTGCGCAGCATTCAGGATGAAATGGAAAGGGATGGGGATGACTATGAGGATCTATGCAGGGCGATCGATACCCCGAATAATAACATGAGTAATTACTGCCGTACATACACAGAATATTGTACAGTAGTGACAGAACTGTACGAGCGGAGGGACGCGTTATGCAGCAAGCTGCTAAACAGCCAGGAGGATTGTGACCACTGTCAAATCTTAACTGACATTGTACTTCTTGATGTGCATATACAAGTGTTGGAGAAACTGATGTGTGGGTGCAAAAGAGAGGTTGAATCTTCCATCCACCAGATTGGCATTGCTATAGAGACAGATAGAATTATATATAACTTTAGAACAATGAGTGATATGCCACCAAGTAAAAAGACAAAGCTTGACTTTGTGTGAACCCATATGTGTACTTAATGTGTGTCTCAGTGAAATCAATGTTTGTATACGTATAAATATAATTTATCATCTGTCATGTTGTGTATATGTGCATGTGTATTATTCTTATTGTAGTGTTGTACTAGCTTTTATTGCAATATTTGTTCATCTATTTATTCACAAGGTTTAATAAATCGCACACACGTTGCATGCAGGAGATGATGTCATACACTGGTGATAGCATGGGTAATGGAAGTATCTTCCACGTGAATGTAGGGTATGCAAAGTTTCAACACAGGTTCAGTTACCAATATAATATTGTACAAATTACCTACCATCATATTTCTAGCCAAACTGTTCACTTTCCAAAATGCAACTTGGACAATTTCTTAGTTAAATTGACTTGGTCATGGACCACGATTGAATGACATGGGAGAGAGAATAATGGAACATGAATTCGAAGGGATGCATAATGGATCAGGGAGGGGATCAGTTCCACCAAACACACATGCAACCCATGTTATAGTTATTTCTTCTGTAAATGGCAAATCAGATCACAGGACATGTCCTGTGGTCTGATTTGCCATTTACAGAAGGAATGTCCTGTGAATACAACAGAATCTGTTACATCAAATCCCCCCTTGTCAAATAAAATATCTCTTGGTGTAAGTTTATTAGTATTCCACAGCTTTCTGTTAGATATTTCGGCCTTCCCAACACTTAGATACGCCTTGAGGTGATATGCCTGTGATGCTTGATATAGTTTGACCAGGTACCGAGATTACAACCAATGACTTAGTTTTCCCACGGATGAAAAATTTCGTGATAGGGAACGCTTTGCTTGGAAATGTACGTTTAATTGATAACCATAATTAGAGTTGACTCTTTTGTTGACCTTTTATTTTAACGGTCAACAATATAAAAGTAAATTGTGTATTAAATTTCACATCATAAACCTCATATTTTTTTCGCCATTCGTTATCATTAAAAATATACTGTGCATTGTGTAATTTTTTATATTAAATTATTGTAAATTTTGATATTACATTCCGCTTATTATAAATATGTGCAGTAACATTAAATGTGTATTTCTTCAGCGGAAGTGTATCACGTGATTACTATAAACTATAGTATAAAGGCAGAGCAGTACTACAAGTTGACCATTTGAGTGGACCTTTGTGTTGCGTTTTTAGTTCAGTCTCTCAGCTAGTGGACCTTTTTGTTGACCGATATGAATGTAAATGGACAACCTATATTTGTAGATGGGCCAGCTGACCAGAGTGGAGATGAAGAGCTTTCAGACCAACAAAGCCAACAGTCAAATCATGAACCTGTTCAAGTTGTTACAAGATCTGATTTATGTCCTGTCCAGCATCGAGATACATCTATTTTTATTAAATGGATATTACAAGCATACACGGAAAATACAGCAGTAGTATTAGTTACTACGTATCATTAGACTAAACACCTAGGAGCTGCATGTATGCATGTACAGTTCAACTCTAAAGCTACCCTATTTTGAATTAAGTTAACCTGGAACACTTCTTCTGGACAGGATTGCCCTAGCTACTGACCTCACTAATGGTGTATTCAACCGCCCATAAATCTCTGTCAAGACCTTTGCCTTAGGGCAGTGCAGGGAGATCAAGAGGATGGAAGCTAGTCTAGCAAAGGTGTTCTGGGCCTCTTTGCCCCAGTTTCCATAAGATTCCACTGCCAGAGGAACACATACCCACCCTAGCTCCTGACACTTTGGGTCATTGGAAGAGTGCTTTCGACACTGCTTTGTGAGCTGCAACACCTGCTGAATTACACGCGTCATGCAAAGTGGCAGGAGAGAGTGGGGAGGTAACAGTAACGTCGAAGGCTGCTGGCTTTGCCCTTTCCCAAGCATTGACTAGCACATCAGCTGGACAGGAATTACTCTAGACTTTTGAAAGGCCTTGACCAACCTCTACTCTTACAGATAGGTGAGCATGAAGACAGAACTCTGCAAAGATGTTTCGCAGGCGATTGTGTCTGATGACAACATCCCAACCATGTCTGCATGATACTGCATGATGTCCCAGGAGGATCCAAAGTGATATGGGGGCAGAATGGGCACACTGATTGAATAGAAGAATTCATACCTAGCCAGTATATCACTGCAATTTGGAACTCAGCTGGACCAAGATGCAAGCCCAACCCGACCGAGGGGACAACTGAAAGCCATGAACTAGCATGTGGAGCAGAGGCAGAGAGAAGTCATCAAGATAGACTGAAAAAGATTATCATCCAACTTCTTGCACATGTACAAGGCATGCTGGGAAAGAGAAGAGGACAAAACAGACTCCACTGTGATGGCCTCTGTAGGGGACACAACTTCGAAATAGCGCTCAACAAATGACGATTACTAGCACTACCAAAACCTGAAGAAGACAACGATGAGATGAAGGCAGCACACGAGTGGTAGGATAAAGAACGAAAGCCAAGTCCTCCAATGGGGGGGGGGGGGGGACTTATTACACTTTTTTTTAATTTCTTGTTTTTACCACTCTGAAAATATGTACTGGGTCACACTGAATGTGAAAATAAATTTCGATGAATTTTTAACCCCTCACAACCCCCCTGTGCATACCCCTTGAAGTTCTTGCATATATCGTGAATGAATAAAACAGAGGACGCTATGAAGGTCTAAAGGGGGGAAATGCCTTGGAGGTGTAGGCTACTTTAAATCAGGTGATCTTACTCATGGTGTTTTGCCAAAAAAAAGACTGTAGCTTTTTGTGCATTAATACATGTACTTAGTTGAGCTATTTGTGATATATTGGCAACATCTACTAGTGCAATGTACTCCTGCTTTTCAATGGCTTTATCTCTTGCCTGCTAGAACTGAATGCTTTAAGCTCCTAAATTTGGAAAAGGCTGCATTTAACTGTGCCACTGATAGTCAATTATGCATTCTAGGTATGCTTTAGAAATGTGAAGGGGTATAGAAGCAATGTATTAATACTCTTATAAACCAGTTTTTCACATTCAGTGTGACACAGTACATATTATCAGAGTGGTAGAAAAGGAAAATAGAAAATAACGCACACACACACACACACACACACACACATACACACACACACACCTATTCTTATGTTACTAATGTTTTTATGTCATGGTGTGCTTATCAACTCAATTGTCTGAAGTTTATGGCTAGATTTTCATAGAAAGACTGCTCTTTTAAGAGAGGGAATGCATTCAAGTTCCCAGGTCAAAGTGGACCAACATATGGGTAGATTCTCTTGTTTTGTTATGTGAGGGTGTGCATTCAATACCTATACAGTTAAGTAATCTTGCACAACATGATTGCGCATACTGTTCAGGTATTAAAACCTCTGTGCTAAATAAAGTGTGCTTTCAAAATGTAATATTGTGAGCTTCTACATGTAGCTGTGTGCATTATTCATTTAAACACCTGTAAGTTTTAGATAATGGGGAAGATTGCAGTTTTATAGAAAGGTGTGCTTTGCATCATCATATTGGATCATAGTGTGTGCTATTGCTAATGTTTCTGCTTTAAAAGTTTGGTTCTTATATGGCCATAGCATCTCAACAAAGGTTAGAAAGAGCACCAGTACATAATCTAGATGCTGACCAAAGTGTTGGCTTTATTAAATTTTAAGAGGATCAAAGCAGTGAATTACAGCTTCATCAACACAAGTTAAATGTGCAGCACATTATATAATTGATAATACTGTTACCACGCAGAATGATACAAAGGATATTCCAAGGTAGCCAAAATGTGTAAAACCTGAATTGTGCCTCTTGCTAAATTGCAAATCTAACCTTGGATAGAACAATCTAGAGAAACTCGTTTACGCATGGGTGGACCGTATAAATGACTACCCTTGAACTTCTATGTTTCTTTCATTATGCAATTTTTTATTATGCTCTTGCCAATGCCTAAATGTAAGAAAGATGTAAATTAAGGCAGTATATTACTAGTACACATACCTAATTCCTTAGTTTATCTTTTACTGCTATATGGTGCCATAGGTGGTGTATATACCTATGTACATGTATACATCCGTGTTTTGTAAAACTTCAAGGGCACTATACAGGGGGGTTACTCTTAGTATAAAAATTTAAAATAAATGTTTTCCTATGTTTCATAATGCCCTCCATATTCTGAGAGGGGTAGAAACCAAAGTCATACCTAAGACCCCCCTACCTCCAAAGCTAAGGCTAAGTTTACCTTGCTTCCAGTGATCATCAGGGATGTCAGCTGCTATGCAGGTAGAGAAACTATTATTAATCCTCTTGTTAATTATAAATGATAATTATAAAACAGTACAAATAAACAAGATGCAACATTTTAATTTAATCATTATATTACTGATAACAAAACACGGTTGTGTCCTAGGTTTATAATTGAATATTATTTACATAACCCTCAGTTGTGATGAAATCGAAACTCCTCATTTACAGCATAGGTAATGCATGTAGAGTTAGAAGGCAGCCAATCAGCCTAACACATACATGTACTCTGTAAGTCATTACATGCTTGCATACACATGCACACGCATGCACATACATGCACACACAGAGATGTGACTTAGAGCACAATGTCCTGCAGATGCAAACCAGCGTGGATCAGGTCAACAGGTTTATGTAGTAATGTCACATGAATCTGTATATTCATTCTGCAGCAGCTTACCTTTAAAATGCACTTTGTGCAAGGAAGTATCCATTGATGAGCATCATATAGTGGGTTTGGTACATACAGCAGCATGTATACTTTGTGATTTGCAATTGAACGTGCTGGGTATTTTTAGGCCATCAGGGTTGGTGTGTCTATGCATATGGTATGCACAAGTTACCAACACATGTTAATCATTTCAGTGCCATATATATAATACATTAACTTTATTATTTCTGTAGGAGGTAAATATTGGATGGACTATATTTGTGCTTAGGAAAGTGGGTGGTCATCACTGTATCTGTTGGAAGATTGTGTGATGTGTGTGTCAGAGATATATACATGGATTTTTTTCGGTGTGTGATCCTATACATGTAATTAGAATCGAAAAATTTTTCTACTAGGTTTAAATTAATAGTCTGTACAATAATTATACAAGCTGGTGTAATTTAGTCACTATATAAAACATTTTTTCCTCAGTTATACCTTCCTTTTCCCTGTTAGATGACCGGCTGCCTTGACTAGCTCAGTATAGACTGCACAGTCACTGCACAGACAACCACATTAGTCCCATAATGATTATCAGCAGCTTAGTTGTTTCGACAGATTGGAGCAGAAATCCTGCAGCTGGACAAAGAGATCATATCCTGAGCCATTACTAATGCCATCACTCGCCTTATTTTAGTATATGTATTTTGTACACTAAAATTAAGTTCAATCAAATTGTCACACATGTTATACATGTACTTTCATAATCAGACCCGCAGCCCTGTATGTCAACCACTCATGATCAGCTGCAGTTAAATAGCGCTGGCCCCCCCCCATATATAGTTAATCAAATTAATTAAATCTAAGCTGCAAGCCTGCAACGTCGGTTGGGTCTATAATTGACAATAGAAAATCACCCTGAGTAGTCTCTTACCCAGATCCTGATTCCCACAGCTGCGGATGGATTACATCACCGCTGTGATGTAATCCATCCGCAGCTGTGGGAATCAGGGTCTGGGTACGAAACTACACCCGGCCTGAGTATGATACATGTGTGATCTCAGACGTGAATCCCTTCTGGTTAATAATGATTCACCTGTTAATACATTAGTTATGATTCGGATCACACTTGTGATTCACTTCCAAGATTACGGCCACGAATCGGCGTATAATTATTGGATCTGATTAATAGTATTAAATAACCGGCCATCAATCGGGAATAAACGGAGTTTTGTTGTTGAGGTACCACGTGGGTAGACGTAAATGATATGCAAGACGCACTAAAGCAGCGGGTATTCAGTTTAGAAGAGAGACTGAAAGTAGCTTCCTATATATGGAGAAAGGAAGGAAGCACCAAAGAGACCGTACTGACGAAATGGGTGTGCGAGGAAATCTGTTCTGCATATAGCAAAAAAGCTAGGTACGTTATCCGGGCAGTGTAGTTCAAAGGTTACTATGCCTTGTACGCTTCTCAGGTTTTCAATGCGCCAGGACGTGTGCTCTATGCTGTGGGAGTTCTTATGTCGTGTCTTCGGGCAGAAGGGTAGCTGTTATATCTCTGCTCATCTCGTACAGGTAAAAATAAAATAAAAAGATCCTTGTTAAAAATTACCCTTGTACGATAAAAGGCTTCAGCCGCAGCTGTCAGGAGCGCGCAAAGTGGTGCGGACGAACTATGCACTGCAGTCGTTGCCCTGCGCTGGTTGAAGCTTGTCCTGGGGGTGTCGCCGCTTCCTCCCGCTCTGTACAAATACGACCTTTTGGTAAGTCCTATTCTTGAATGGCGAGCGTAAAATTAGCCGACATATATAAACAGGTGACCTTGGTTGAGGCGAGTCTGAAGTTGTGCATGACTGTCCTCGTAGGAATGCATTCCTCCCATGTGGACGTTCTGCCCGCTCTCACCATTCTCCTCCGCCATTACGCCTATGTGCAAGGCACGCAGGCCAACCCAAAGAAGGTTTGGTTAACCAAAAGTTACCGATACATATACACGGAACATGTATATACGCGCACACATGCACATACCCACATATAGAGCAGGCTCATTTTCTTTTTTACTCTTGTGCTAACACAGGTATTTACAAGCACATGTACCCAGCTGCTGGAATCCATGCTGTTGCTAAGGAGATTATTGTGTTGGAATGTGACAGCTGGAGGATCAGATTGGGGGCAACTGAAAAGTGCCATTGATGAAGTCATTACACTGCTGTTCAACAAGTAAAGCAAACGATAATATTACACCTCCATATTTTGTGTACTTCTGAGTATTATCAGCGGTAATATCTTCTGCTTAATGCCTCCTTTGTACCCCTCTCCTCTCTGTAGGGACCACCTCCCTGACCTCACCTCTGCTTTAAGAGGCAGTGGCTTTGAGGAGAGCTCTGACAAGCGGTCAGCCACCAGCTACGTGAAGGTACTCCTGCAGACCCTTGAGCATATGGTGGAGGCTGGTGGGGATAGTCAAGAGGTGATTGGTCTGCCATCTGCTGACCACGTTTCCTTTTACCTTGGTTGCCTCCTCTTCTCACCAACAGGCTGTACATGATGCTTCTCCCATCGTGTTTAAATATTTTCTTGACCAGAACAGGTAGCTGCTGTCCTTGTCACACCCTCACCTGCCTCTGTGCTTGTCATTAGTGCACTGTTTTCTGCATATACTCCTTACCACCAGGAAAGAAAACACATTACCACGTTTGGTGGAGTTTCAGTTTCTGTTCAGACTTTCCTTGCTCCTTGGATTTTCTGTGGACAAAGATGTAGTAAAAGGTGCTGGGGACAAGGAGACCAGTGTTGATAAGGAGGCCACCAAAGAGCTGCTCCATGTGATGATCACAGCAGAAAAGGGTGGGGCCTTTGGTGGGAGTGGTCTGGGTGCTCTGCTGCAATGTCTTCAACTGGCACAGGAATATGAAGTGTACCAGGTGAGGGTGTTAAGGTCTACCAGGTGAGGATGTTAAGGTGTGTACTAGGTGAGGGCATTAAGGTGTACTAGATGAGGGGGTGAAGCTTTAGGTTGAGGGTACAGTGATTGTTTCAATTACCATTGTAGTGTCAAGTGTATATTACACAAAACAACACATCTTCACAACCATATTTATAACCTTTTCCTTTCAAATTCCATACTTGTACCTGCATCATTTCTCTATGGAAATTGATTCTAGTGCTGTTTCGCTGCTGTGACTATGAAGTTCTTTAACCCACTGTGGTATATCTTGTGAAAACATGTCAGAATTGATGTAAATAAATGGGGTTCTGTAACTATTGATTTATTCTGTTAATTGATTTAATGTTAAGCTAGAGTATGTGTACATTACCGCACTAGATAGTAGAATTTTTTTTATTGGGAGGTGGTTTGCCAAAATTATTATTAAAGTGTGAAATAAGTGTGGAAGTGTGCAATTTGATGCTCAGATTGATCTGAATTAATCTAAAACATATGCATACCAAGTTTGAAGCGCTTTTGACACTGATACTTGGATTTTGAAACAAAATGTATGGTATGTGTATGTGCACAATTTTTATATGTAATTCCTCATTGGTGATTTTGCTGCATATAACATTTGTTGGACACAACATTTTCAGATGTGTGCAGACAGGTACATGTGATGTATCTCCTGTATGTGATTTGGTTTTCTTAAGTGTAAGCAATGTTGCTTTTGTAGGCTGTGGAAGATGAAGGTGGTCAGTTACCTCAGCTTCAGGCCCTAGCAAAGAAGGTTCTTTGTTTGTATTCTATGTGAGTATGGGGTAGTTGTCTTGGTAAATTGTGGGTCTGAGCTGGTCTTCGTTTCGTTGTGTTGTCATTAGCAATGGAGGAGCTGTGGTGGGATGTGTTCGTGTGCTGCTGAAGCTCAAGCACAAGAGTGTGGAGCCTTTTCTGCCAGCCATTTGGGGGGTTATCTTCTACCAAAATTCTATCCAAGCACAGGTAGCCTACAGTTCCCCCTGGTGTTGAATTGATTCGTTTGTGTGTACATATGATGTGCTGCTGTGTTGTGTGGGGATGAGACTTGAAATTGTTCACCAAGTAAAGTGATAATTTGACTTCGTTTTCATTTTTTATTGTAGGCTGAGTTCAGTGGTTTTGTGGAAGACTGCATTAACGCATATGCCAAGCTTAAGCAGGTATGTTATGTGAGGGTCGGTTGTTCATGTTGGTGATGTATAGGAAGGATGGTTAGAGGCAATAAGGTCATTCTAAGGTGATAAGTTGTTTAACCGGCCTAGCTGACCACAAATTTTTTGTTTTTTGTCAAACAAATGTAAATTTTTAAAGATATCTGGATAAATATATGGACACAACGTAAATGCAAATGGCATCACTAGTTCAGCTAGTGGTTTCACTTTTGCATGGCCGAGTGTAGCTGTTTATAGAGGTGCTAGTGTTGTTAGCAAAATGATGCTACGCCTACTAACAACACTAGCACCTAATGAAGTGCGACTGGAGTGACAACTTTGGTCCCTGCTAGAGTGGCTTGAAGGTAATTTTGGCAGTGAATCAGTCGCAGAGGCCATCATCTCGTTGAATGAAAGACCATTAAACATGGATCCAGTGCACACAGTTCCATTGGATGCTGTCACTACATCAATTATTACCTTGCTGCTTCATTACCCACCATCTCACAAACACAGCTAAATGCGCTTACGATATTGATGTAGAATGATATGTATGCTAAGGTCAGTAGGTCAGTTGGGGGGAAAAAAAGATTTTGCCTGAATATTATTACATGTAAATGCATGCATGATGAATGCACTAATTGCATCGTTGCCTTTTGGCAATTTCATTTGTGTGTTTGGCAACTTCGTTTGTGTGTTGTTGAGCCTGTGTGTTTTGCCATCTGATTGGGACAAATAAAGTGCCTCTTAAGGAACTTATCAATTTGGAATGGCCTAAGTATGTATTCAATTTAAAGAAGGCTGGATAATAAGATGTGGTCCAGTATGCACATAATATGGTTTACCTTCGTCATCCATCTGTTGACCAGCTAAGGGTCCTGGTGGAGATGCAGCTAATGGCTCTAAGAGTACTGATGGACCTAGGCGTGGCCCCACCCCCGGCACCTACTATGACCTCATCAGTGGAAGCGATGTACGTGTTCCCCATGCACACACACGCATTGCACAAGTGTACCATATGGGATAGGGACTGCAAAATGGACTTTTTCCTGCAACAAGTAACTTGTGTGTTGAAATGTATGGTAAATTAAAAATTCATTGCTGTATAACTTCTTGGATAGATAGTCCAATTCTCAATGGTAAGAATAATTTGGTAGAGGACATTGAGACTTCAGTGTACTACCATTTGCATCCCTTACCTATCGGTATGTTTATACATGTACATGTATGTGGCTGTAATATGAATGCAGTGGAAATACATGAAGTAAGATACATTGTCAGCTTTTCTGTGCTTGTTAGCAAGATTTTAGCATGTAACGTGGTTTTTCTGTCTCACTCAATGAATGGAAGGTAGGGGCAGGGAAAGTGGGATAAAACAAACATTCACATTAATAGCTAGAGGACTCATCTACCTACAAGTCGAATTTGAAGTGGTTTCATTACTGCTCCCAATTGATATGGCAGGGTTTGAAACCTGTAACATTGCCTAAGTACGTTCCTAAGCACATTTTGGGGGAACTGATCTGTGTGTGTACGACATTGTGTAACTGCAATCATGCATGGACGCTATAAAACATGTACTCTAACTATCCCATTCCTCCTTCAACCAGTTATAGAAGGCGTATTCACGAGTTACCCCACGGCCAGTGTGTGGAGCTGTTGGAGGCATTGGTGTGTGCAATCCAGGAAGACTACATCATCAAACTGAACCTGACCAAGAGATCAAAGCGCAGGAAGACATTGTCAGCAAAGCCTGGAGAAGAGGAGGCTCAAATGAGGAACGAGGGTTGTGTCGTTGCCTGCCTACTGAAGCTGATTGACCTGTTTGGTGTGATCATGTGCTCAGTGCCTCTGGATGTGTGGGGTGGTGGGCTCCAGAAGGAGAAGGCCAAGAACGTTTTAGACCGTGTGGTGGGTATGCTTTACCCTCAGCTTATGGAGGCTGCGTGTGGTGTGGTAAGCAGGTGATGTCCTCTCTTACCTTCTCAGTTTGACTTCCCTCCCCCCAGACTTCCCTGCTCTCACCAGCTCTCTACCTCAGCTACTTTGTGTGCCAGATCACAGCCTGCCTCAAAGTGGTGCATCCCTCTGTGGTGAATGCTGTGTGGCCCCTCCCCCTCACATGGTGTGAGGAGCACCGTGCCCTTGTTCCAAAGGTCTGGGCCTCCTCCCCATCCTTCGTTATACCTGCAGACCCTTTGTTCTCAATCATCATGGTTAGTGATCTTCAGTACTTGTGATGGACTCCCAAAACTAGATTGCTACAGCTGTAGGTGATTGCCATGTAGAATATAATAGTTAGACACTGAGATACAGGGTTCTATGTGATTTGGATGCCCCAAGGGAAATCACTTTCTTGGTGTTCCGTTTCCTTCTATTGCAGTAGGCTTATTGCAACATTGAACACTTTTTTGGTGTTAGTTTCATGTGTGCAGTAGGTAAACCGTATGCACCTCCCCTAGTGATGTATGTACCTCTCCTAGGGGTGTATGTACCTCCCCTAGTGATGTATGTACCTCCCCTAGGGGTGTATGTACCTCCCCTAGTGATGTATGTACCTCCCTTAATGGGGTCTGTACTTCCCTTAGTGGGGTCTGTACCACTCCTAGGGGTGTATGCACCTCGCTTAGTGGTGTATGTACCTCGCTTAGTGGTGTATGCACCTCCCCTAGTGGTGTATGCACCTCCCTTAGTGGTGGTTTATGATGCTGCCACATCATGTGATCATGTTTATGAGTCTTGTCCAATACCAAATTTTGATGGGGGCTATTCATTACAACTTCTCTCTTCTAAGTAGAAGCACATAGCTGTCCTTTGTCTCAAATTTGGAGAAGAAAATGCGCTCCAAAAGGAACTGGCAGCATTGGTGTTTGGGGGTCTTGGTGTTCCTATGGCTACCAGTATGGATTGGAGCGGTCAGGTACGTCACTTCTCTACTCTCTCCTTGAATAACTCCTCCCCATCCCCATTAGCTCCTCGATGTCACTGAGGACCATCTTCCTGCTGCATCACTTCAGCTGGTGCTCTCCCAGTTCCCAGTCCTTTACCACCATTGCGATGCCACCCACATGCGACATGTGGCTGATGCTATACTGCATTCCCTGCTGTGTGAGCGTGATTGTGGTGGGAGTGGTCAGCCACGCCCAGTGTTGTCCTTCCTGCTGTCCCCATCTTATCAGGACATGAGTGGACTGCATGAGGCATTGATAGCTTCTGTACTGTCTCATTCTGTGAGCAAGGCACCAATGAGGTACTGGGTGTGCTAATGTTATCTGTGGGCCGCCTGTATGTAATGTGTGTGCATGAGTACAGCCATGGCTTGTGATAGCAAATAAGGCACAATACAGTTACTGTTTGTAATAGCAAATACATGTACCACTGTTTAAATTTTCCTACAAGTGTGAGCTACAGAGCTGAAGAGCAGCCTGGACCCTCACAGATAATATAGCCTGAGGTTCCAGCCTCACAATTTTGTGTATGAAGCACATTAAATATTATTTGGCGTGCGGCAATTGAGCAACAACAACAAAAAATCACAGTATGGTTAGGTTGTGAGATTATCCCCACTTCATAAGTAAATTTAATAGTCTATTTTTCTTGGGTGCATCTTGAGAAAGATCCCCACTGCTGTGTTGTATTTCACTGGATGTGCATAATTAATATTCATACAATGTACATGTAAGTGCTAGTGAAGAAAGCCGTCTATACAGTACCAGTTAGAAAAAAGTTTCCCTATGTTTCACCTAGTTTAATTTATCGTGGCATAGAATCATAGCGTGAGACCGTAGCTACGGGTACTGAGTAGTGAAGTTCACGTAAACATTGAGTGCGTAGTTCGGGTAGTAGGATTTGGCCGCTTTGTCGCGTGAACACAAGTACCAGCAGCTTTGAAAGAATGACGTAATTTCGCGACATGTAATCATGGCAACGCTGGTACGCGTAGTCAGCATAGAGACGTATTGCGCTGTGCGCTGTATTCCTCTACCATAGCACAATAATGTCGTACGCGTACTACTGTTCGTGCTTAGCGTATCACTGTAGACAAAGTACTTTACAGTCGGAAACTTTTTTCTGACTGGTACTGTAGATCATAGAGGACCGTAGACCTTCCAAAATTGCAAAGGGCATGGAGATGTGATGTTGCATCATTTATAGCTGCAGGTTCCCACCCACTTATGAGTATTGGTGAATGTCCTTGCCTGTTCCATTCATTATCTCAACAGCTTTAAGAAAAAATGGAAAGCTGTGATAAAAATGCTCATATGCATTGTCTTGCTGAGCCGAATGAGTCTTGCAGAGATCAAGTATTGCTTTTCGCTCACTACTATGTTTTGGGTCCCTTTCTCCACAACTCACTTCAACAGTTTCTTCCTCTTTGGAGAATATAGCCAAGCTTGTCATTTGAGTCAGCACCATTTGTTTATTATTACATGCGGATGCAATTGAGAGGTTTAGAATGTTGGAAGCACAATGTGAATATACAGCCTTAGGATTTCCCTTTTACGAGCTCATAACAAAAATGGCGATGCTGATGTTAGAAGGTCTAAGATGGCGTCTCAAGCACTTTAACGCCTAACCTTTTTACCGGGTTTAATAACTGACTCGGCCAAGTGATATACATCATTGACCTCTAGTTATACAGCGAGTTTTGTATCAATTCATTCACTGGGCACGGAGAAATCGATGTAGATACCTTTTTTGGAGAAGGGTAACTAAATATTAACGTATATTGTCAAGGTTTGCAAATACTTATATAATCACATGCCTCCTGATTGTTTCTGTAGTATGCTTACCTTCCAGTTTACTTACCTTAGATAGACAGCATGCGCATACTGTATTGTATGGCCATGCGGCATGTATTTAGGAAGGGAGCATTACTAAATTCGATGATGTGGCCTTATGTGGGATGTCAATTGTGCTCATCAACTGGACTTACCAGGAAAGGGGCATTGTATGAGTTCGATTTGTTGGTTTTGCTGGGTCGTGGTCAGCTTTTAAACATTGAACGTCTATAATGAGGCATCATTTCAGAATGATGTGGTAATATCGTAAGTGATCTAATTTTAGACCCAGTTTCCAGCTGCAGTCACATGCAGGGTTTGTCGGAATATGATTAGAAATATTTCATGACATAAGGTTTTTTTTTTTTTTTTGTAAAATCATACATAAACATAATACATAATATACAGCACCATACATTTACATAATTTTTTTTAATGATTAAAAAAAAAAAAAAAATCTATTGTGCAGGTAGAAGGGCTTCTCTTGACACCAGGTCAAGAGGAGGCTGAGTAGTAGACATACAATGGCCAATGTGAGAGTTTGCCCCTCGGATACACATCACTGAACTTCGCAGTAACGAGTAGGCAAGGCGGCATCTCAACCACATGATGGTTAAGCTATAGGCCTGGTTCCATTTAGCAGACAGCAGAGAGGCCAGACGCTTATAGCTTGTTGTGGCTTGGTACAGTACCAGTCAGAAAAGTTTCCCACCGTAGAGTATTCTTTCTACGGTGATACACTAGGCACATACGGTAATTAGCGTACGACATTATTATGCTATGGTAGAGGAATACAGCACACAGCACAATACGACTCTACGCTGACTATGCGTATCAGCGTTGCCATGATTACATGGCATGAAATGTATTCTTTCAAAGCTGCTGGTACTTGTGTTGGTGTGACAAAGCTGCCAAATTGTACTACCCGAACTACGCACTCAATGTTACGGGAACTTACTACTCAATACCCGTAGCTACGGTGTCATGCTGCGATGCTATGCCACGATAATTAAACTACGCAGAACACAGAGAAACTTTTTCTGACTTGTACTGTATATAATGTGTAACATTTAAGAAGCCACAGATGACAAATAATCTGGTGCTAATTAGTTCATAACCCACATTATCACCTGGCTAGGAGGTACAACTTTTTTTTTGTAGCTATTGCTATGGTTATGATACATTGTAAGCTGCAAATATGTTATGATGGTCCTACCACCTAAATAATATGATTTATCACAACCCTTATGTCGACCCCTGTATTATATGTATTTACTGTTTTAGCAATTGTCAGCATAACCAAAAAAAAAACTTTTGTTATTGTGTGTGCTACAGTTTCCATGAGGATATAAAACATGCTCTGCGATGGTCCAGTGATGGTGTGGAAGAGGGTGAGAGTGTTTCCACTTGTGAGGAGGTGTTCTCTCATGCCCTGATGTGCACATTGGAGAGGGAAGGAGAGGAGAATAGTGGTGTCCCTGTGGTGAAGGTGGGGAAAAGGACCATGAGATATATGAAGTGCTTCGGAGCTTATGTCCAGGTGAGCACAACTATTGTTATGTACCAACTGGCCACTGTACTTCAGCATGCAGACATACATACATACATACATACATACATACATACATACATACATACATACATACATACATACATACATACATACATACATACATACATACATACATACATACATACATACATACATACATACATACATACATACATACATACATACATACATACATACATACATACATACATACATACATACATACATACATACATACATACATACATACATACATACATACATACATACATACATACATACATACATACATACATACATACATACATACATACATACATACATACATACATACATACATACATACATACATACATACATACATACATACATACATACATACATACATACATACATACATACATACATACATACATACATACATACATACATACATACATACATACATACATACATACATACATACATACATACATACATACATACATACATACATACATACATACATACATACATACATACATACATACATACATACATACATACATACATACATACATACATACATACATACATACATACATACTTACTTACTTACTTACTTACTTACTTACTTACTTACTTACTTACTTACTTACTTACTTACTTACTTACTTACTTACTTACTTACTTACTTACTTACTTACTTACTTACTTACTTACTTACTTACTTACATGCATGCATGCATGCATGCATGCATGCAGCCACACATGTTATGGTCGTACTGTGTTATGTTTATTGCGTAAACACGTACAACAAGTTACGCACGTGGGTACTTTACCACATAGTCAAAACAAAACGAGACGCTTACGTATGAACAAACAAAACCCAAAACTGCGTTTGAAGTAATAACGTAACACATCAGTTATAATGCAGCGAATACGAACGTAGCGTTACGTAATTAATTACGAACGTAACGTATCATGATCGAAGCGTCGTGTGTTTAGCCACAATTAATTAACCCAGTACCGGCTAGTTGGTCATTAACAGAAACGCCCTCCCAGCGAAATCAAATTATAATCATAGATTGATCAGGTGCTTACTTAAGTAAGAATTTGCTTTGCAGTCTCCCAAAGCCCATGGATTGCGTGTGATTTTTTTTGTATTACAGAGGAGTAAAAGATTCATTGCCTCTTAACTCTGGTTCAAAAAGAGCTTGCAATATGTGTACCTATGCGTGGAAAAAAGTTACGCACTCTAATGATATGGCCGAGGTAAGAACTAGAAAATGCCTTTGAATCGGCCGAAAGCGGACAGCACCCCCCACAACACCCCCGCTCGTTGAATCGGCCGAAAGCGGACAGCACCCCCGCTCGTTGAATCGGCCGAAGGTGGACAGCACCCCCTCCCCCCACCCCCACCCCCCGCTCGTCTTTCATTAACAACCCCCCCTATTCTGAAATCCTGTATTTGCCCCTGCTCCCTTATGCTTAAAAGCTTTCCAAGCATATGGCGCTGCAACGCTAGCTCTTCTTGTACGTGTACATGTAGGTCGATCCGACGGAGGGCTCAAGAGTTTCAGCCATTTAGCGAACAAACTCATTAATAACGTAAATTATAAAAATGTTATTCATATAAAAATGGACGGCAATCACAGCCTAAAGTTTGGATGAGTGTTTTAGCGAACGGGTAAAACACTATACATGTTAGTTGGATTTTTCTAGTGCAGACACCTCTCTTCTATCTATAACAGCTAAATGTGATGCCCAAAAGGTATTCTTGTTGGTTTTTGTATCTAGAAACTTTTACACCTCTAAACAGCACCTATTCGGGTTTAAAAGTGTAACGGTTTACCGCGTTGAAATACCGACTCGGACAATCGATAGAGCCGTTGACATAGTATATATATATGGCGCTTTTCAGCACAACCCGTGGTGTACCGGTGGAGAAAACATCTAGAAACGTGTTTACGAAACAGCTTACAGAAACGAAAATGCTGAATAACTACGAAGTCACGTGGCAACTTTACACTTTCGATATGTGTTGTCATGTAGTTTACCAACATTACTCTGCAATCAGATTTTTGATATCATTTACCATTTCTCCAAAAACCTATGCCAAACATAGAAGTACTGAAAAAAAATTTATGGACAAGTACCACGGTTTCAACTGTAGTATATTGTATGTAGTGCTGAAAATAGGAAGTCGATAGCTTTCACCATTCGGGAGATATAGTGATTCAAACAAGAAGCATTTTTATAACACGATTATTTATAATGTTATAAAGCATAGGAAGTTTTCATGGAAACTGTCCCAATTATAATACTTATAATATCCATTGCATTACATACACACATACAGGTTTTATCATCCATCCCATTGGAGGCCCTCAATGTTCTAACACGTCTCAGACTGCTGGTCTCCTGCTCTTGCTGGCACATTGCAGCTGTCCACCTGTTGCTGGCCACCTCTCATATAGATGAGGACACTCCCATTTCTCCTGTTGTGTACACCCTCCAGACCCACCTGGCATGTACCCTCACCTCCCTGGTGAAGCAGAGGGGAAAGAGGAGGGGAGGAGCCATGGGTCTGCCCGAGAACCTCCTTCCAGCAGACCTGCTAGCCAGGTGGTGTTATGTGGCCACAAAGGGCTTGGTGCACAAGGGAAAGGTACTGTACTATGGGGTGGCACATGCGTGTAGGTACTGCACTGAGTTTGTTTTATAGTAATTATACAAATAAGAGCCAGTGACCTAATAAGAACTGGGGGGGGGGGGGGGGGGGGGGTAGTCAATTTGTATAGAAACTCCTCACCCCCACTATTTGGATACCTACTCTTACACACAACATATCGGTTATCAAAACTATTTGTTTTAAGTCAAAACCTGCTTCGTAGCCTATGCTTGTTTGTGGTCCTATATTCATTGCTTACTTTGTACATGCATCTACATTGTATCTTACCAATTTCAGGCTGATAAGAAGATGATTGCCTCCAGTCTATTTGCAATAGAGAAGGCTGTACACTGGAGCCTGGTGAACAGCAGCAGCTGTGAGGGGATACTGAAGGAGGTGTGGTCTATCATGCGTGGCCTTTGTAGCCATCAATCTGCTTCTGACCACTGTAGGTTGCTACTGACCTTGGTGAGATACCATCAAGTAGAAATCACATTGGTGAGACAACTTTGTATGCTGAGCAGTGTGTGAAGGTTATCAGCTCCATCATGTGCAAGGTGAGTACTGTTATTAAGGATCATGTGCAAGGTCAGTACTGTATTAAGGATCATGTGGGAGGTCAGTACTGTATTAAGGATCATGTGGGAGGTCAGTACTGTATTAAGGATCATGTGGGAGGTCAGTACTGTTATTAAGGATCATGTGGGAGGTCAGTACTGTATTAAGGATCATGTGGGAGATCAGTACTGTTATTAAGGATCATGTGGGAGATCAGTACTGTTATTAAGGATCATGTGGGAGATCAGTACTGTTATTAAGGATCATGTGGGAGGTCAGTACTGTATTAAGGATCATGTGGGAGGTCAGTACTGTATTAAGGATCATGTGGGAGGTCAGTACTGTATTAAGGATCATGTGGGAGGTCAGTACTGTATTAAGGATCATGTGGGAGGTCAGTACTGTATTAAGGATCATGTGGGAGGTCAGTACTGTTATTAAGGATCATGTGGGAGGTCAGTACTGTTATTAAGGATCATGTGGGAGGTCAGTACTGTATTAAGGATCATGTGGGAGGTCAGTACTGTATTAAGGATCATGTGGGAGGTCAGTACTGTATTAAGGATCATGTGGGAGGTCAGTACTGTATTAAGGATCATGTGGGAGGTCAGTACTGTATTAAGGATCATGTGCAAGGTCAGTACTGTATTAAGGATCATGTGCAAGGTCAGTACTGTATTAAGGATCATGTGCAAGGTCAGTACTGTATTAAGGATCATGTGGGAGGTCAGTACTGTATTAAGGATCATGTGGGAGGTCAGTACTGTATTAAGGATCATGTGGGAGGTCAGTACTGTATTAAGGATCATGTGGGAGGTCAGTACTGTTATTAAGGATCATGTGGGAGGTCAGTACTGTATTAAGGATCATGTGGAAGGTCAGTACTGTATTTAAGGATCATGTGGGAGGTCAGTACTGTATTAAGGATCATGTGGGAGGTCAGTACTGTATTAAGGATCATGTGGGAGGTCAGTACTGTTATTAAGGATCATGTGGGAGGTCAGTACTGTATTAAGGATCATGTGGGAGGTCAGTACTCTTATTAAGGATCATGTGGGAGGTCAGTACTGTATTAAGGATCATGTGGGAGGTCAGTACTGTATTAAGGATCATGTGGGAGGTCAGTACTGTTATTAAGGATCATGTGGGAGGTCAGTACTGTTATTAAGGATCATGTGGGAGGTCAGTACTGTTATTAAGGATCATGTGGGAGGTCAGTACTGTATTAAGGATCATGTGGGAGGTCAGTACTGTTATTAAGGATCATGTGGGAGGTCAGTACTGTTATTAAGGATCATGTGGGAGGTCAGTACTGTATTAAGGATCATGTGGGAGGTCAGTACTGTTATTAAGGATCATGTGGGAGGTCAGTACTGTTATTAAGGATCATGTGGGAGGTCAGTACTGTATTAAGGATCATGTGGGAGGTCAGTACTGTATTAAGGATCATGTGTGAGGTCAGTACTGTATTAAGGATCATGTGGGAGGTCAGTACTGTTATTAAGGATCATGTGGGAAGTCAGTACTGTATTAAGGATCATGTGGGAGGTCAGTACTGTATTAAGGATCATGTGGGAGGTCAGTACTGTTATTAAGGATCATGTGGGAGGTCAGTACTGTTATTAAGGATCATGTGGGAGGTCAGTACTGTATTAAGGATCATGTAGGAGGTCAGTACAGTTATTACGGATCATGTGGGAGGTCAGTACTGCATTAAGGATCATGTGGGAGGTCAGTACAGTTATTACAGATCATGTGGGAGGTCAGTACAGTTATTACAGATCATGTGGGAGGTCAGTACAGTTATTACGGATCATGTGGGAGGTCAGTACAGTTATTACGGATCATGTGGGAGGTCAGTACAGTTATTAAGGATCATGTGGGAGGTCAGTACTGCATTAAAGGCCATGTGGGAGGTAGTACTGTATTTACCAATTACAATTACACAATTATGAAGGAGTTGATGAAAAAGGGCCAACTATCATGTTCTCCACTGTAGAGCCCAAAAGCAGTACACCGTAGGAGCAGATAAAAAATATATACAGGGATTTTGTTTGTATCAAACGTTTCTTGAACCAAGGGATTTCTTTTGTTTGTCGGATTTCTGCATGCGATATGAATGGATCCCAACAAAATTGGGTTTGTATCTAAAGGGCCTTTGTATGCAACTGGGTTTGTATCTAAAGGACCTTTGTATGCAACTGGGTTTGTATCTAAAGGACCTTTGTATGCAACTGGGTTTGTATCTAAAGGACCTTTGTATGCAACTGGGATTGTATCTAAAGGACCTTTGTATGCAACTGGGTTTGTATCTAAAGGAACTTTGTCTGCAACTGGGTTTGACCTTTGTATGCAACTGGGTTTGTATCTAAAGGACCTTTGTATGCAACTGGGTTTGTATCTAAAGGACCTTTGTATGCAACTGGGTTTGTATCTAAAGGACCTTTGTCTGCAACTGGGTTTGTATCTAAAGGACCTTTGTATGCAACTGGGTTTGTATCTAAAGGACCTTTGTATGCAACTGGGTTTGTATCTAAAGGACCTTTGTATGCAACTGGGTTTGTATCTAAAGGACCTTTGTATGCAACTGGGTTTGTATCTAAAGGACCTTTGTATGCAACTGGGTTTGTATCTAAAGGACCTTTGTATGCAACTGGGTTTGTATCTAAAGGACCTTTGTCTGCAACTGGGTTTGTATCTAAAGGACCTTTGTATGCAACTGGGTTTGTATCTAAAGGACCTTTGTATGCAACTGGGTTTGTATCTAAAGGACCTTTGTATGCAACTTTTCGGTCTATTGGATTAACCATTGTGACGCTATTCACAAAAAAGCACCATTTTAGGGCCTAATACGTTAGGCATGACATTTTCCCATGGGGTTTTGATGCCTTGCAGGAATTGCAGGTTAAATCGTATAGCACTATCCGCATAGCCATTGGCCTTCGTCCGGGGGCCCCAATTTGCATCCATCACCTTTGCCACTACAGTGGATCAAATGTGGACTCACTTGGCTTGCATGGGCTCAGTTGGTGTTTTAGTGCTGCCCGCCACTTTTGCCATGCCATGCTCAATGACATTCTGCACAGGGCTTTGTCTTTTGCCAATGTTCCTTCTCGGTAAGAGCCCATTGTGCTTGATTGTGCAGATTGTAAGCGTCCCAATAGAATCACCATGGTACCATGGTCGAATGGCAGATTGTTGGTCTGGGATGCAACCTGTGTAGACACTTTTGCCCCTTCCCATCTCTGAAGCATGTGCAGCAGCAAACCGTGCGGAGCAGACCAAAATCAAAAAGTACAATTACCTCACCTCCCATGCATACCATTCCTTCACACCTGTTGCCTTCGAAACTACTGGAGTGTGTGGCCCTCGCTCCATGTCTTTCCTATCAGACTTGGGTTGCCGAATTGTGGACATCACTTGTGACAAAAGCTCTCTGGCATACCTCCTGCAAAGTTTTCTGTTGCCATTCAGAGGGGGAATGCTGCATCTATTTTGGGAACTTTGCCTCTAACCCCCTCTCCTCTGAATGCTGTGTGATGAATGTTATGTATTGTAGTGTAATATTATAATTGATTACTTGTAAAAATAAATAAATAAGCATTCAGCTACATACAAAACATGCTTAAATGGATCTGGCTTGGTAACGTCACCATGTTGAATAATTTTTTACAATGAATATAAATTTTGAACATTGCATGAATCGAAATATTCATATGACTGAGGGCACTGTAGTATACATGTACCTGTATGATCTGGGTATAAGATCAGCTTAAAAGTTGTTGTTACTCATGTAGTACTTGACAAGATATGGGTGATCATTACTCAATCTCCACTCTCAGATCTATACAGAGCTTGCCACATCCCCTCATCCCACCCTGACCTCGTGTCTGGAGCTTGTTGTTGACATGGTGACAAAGGGCGTGGCCCAGGTGATTGGCTGGCCACCCACCTCTAGGCTTAAGGAGAACTGTGCCCTTCTGTCTGCATTTATGGTACTCATTGGATCATGTGCACAGCTGCTGTCTCCACTGTAAGCACGTTGTCCTCCTGGTGCCTGTATGTCATTTATGCCCCTCCTCCAATTTCTGTTTTTGGTCTGGGAACCTACCCTGTTGCAGTTCTAGAGAGCATGCTTGCATTCTGTTTAAATGTGTAGAGAATGTGAACATCCCTTTTGAAGCATCCCCTGAGATGTCTCTTTCTGATGAGCTTGACAAGGTATGTTGTGTTGTTGTGGAGTGTTACTAACAGATTAGCGCTCCTGTAAATTAATGAATGAAAGTCCCATAGTGTACGTTTTTGGGGGGAGGGAGGGGGGGTGGGGTGGAAGGTAACAATGGAAAATTTTTGTGATTTGTTGCATAATTGATGTCATCTGCAAAACATTTTAAAAGCATGTCAATATCCATGACACATAATTTCGTGATATGGTCAAATCACAATTCACACAAACCGCTATTGAGTATAACACAGTCACTATTGTGGATATTTTTAGCCATTATGCAACAACTTGGACACCATCTATTAGTTGAGGTTGAAATACATTCCCTTTCAATTTAAGCTCAGTGGCAACAACATGTGCCACTAGGTTTTTGTGCATCGCAAGCATTCAACTTCCAATGACCCCTACAGCAAATGGCATGTCAATCTATAGCTTCAAAATGACGATTGTGAAGGTTCTGCTTTGACTGTCCTTGGTAGAGCGCGACGATACGCGGCTTGCGCTATAACCCTGGCCGTATAGGGTATATAACCTTTATAGGTAGGCGCACAATACCCTACATACACACAACTATATGCTTAATCTATAAGTGACGAGTATTTTGACAGGTTAACCTGTCATGTTTTGACAGGTTAACCTGTCAAAACACATGTCCAAATTAGAGGGTTATTTTTGGTTTTTACACCTCTAACTTCAAAGTTTAAAGGTACCAAACATGTTCATTGGATAGTACATATCAGAAAAGCATTATTAAATGCAAAATCATGGAGTTTTACATGTGGTGTCTCAGGAAAGTAAAGAAAAACTTTAACTACACAGCATTCTTCAAAGCATCTCGTTGATGTTTCTCTATGCATGATCGCCCAGTTTTCGATCCACACATCCCAAATGGCTTCCCTTCTTCATTGCTGCACTTGAGGCAGCAGTAGTATGCATTAGGATGAGCCCCATCTGTGCACACTCTACACCTAACACAGGTTCCATGCATTGCCTGCCTCGGGCTTCGCTTCCCTTTATCACAATTCTGAGCCTTCCAGTCAGCTACAGAAATAGCCTCATGAGCAGTTGGATCCTCCATCTCCTCCTCTTCTTCCCGTAACACATCTCTGTTCCTTTTTCGTAATCTCATTTGCTCATGGGTTTTTACTGGCGCCCCTGCCCTTTTGTTAGTCAGTAATTGCACGGTCAACCGTTCAATAAATTTATTGTGTGTTGGAGGTGTCGGCAATTTGTTTTCCAAGCAATATAGCTTGAAGGAATCAACTTCACACATACCGATAATGGTGCAAAAATTTCTGAACCACCAATCATGTGTACATATCGCATCTTCCATTGCTAAACTGCCTTGCCTAAGGTGGTTATGTACATCAACAACACATGCTACCTGGAAATATTCCCTTGATTGCCGATGTTCTAGGCACAGTGCGAGTTATTCGCTCACTACTTCCTGTGTCTTCATTTATCATCCACCTCTGTTTTACATGAGGGTCTACAGGCAGAGTGTGGTGTGCTGACCCGCACAAAATCTTCTTTGGAAATCCCTCCGATCCAGGTTCATTCCATGCATGACCATAGATGATCTTTTGTGCCCCATTGATGCCTGCTTCATGCTGCACAGTGCGAGTGTCCCCTCTCAGAGCTCCTTCATCCCAAGCAAGAGATTGGAGGTATTTCTTTGGAAATCCAGCTGAGGCTGTCTTGAGCATGCCTAAATAGTATGTGCCATGCTCTAGAAGGGCCTTCACTGTCTGTATGGATGTGAAGTATGAATCTCCATACACTATATGTCCCTTGCCATGCAGCATTTTAGTCAGTCGCAATGAAAGAGCTACATGCTTTGGGTATTTATCACACCATTTCTTTTGCTCCATACTTTCCTTGCATTGTTGCAATTCAAGGAAAAGCATGATGCCAGAAAATGCATCAGCCATACACTTGTACTCGGATCCAACACCAACTGGTTTTCTTATCAATTTAGTGAGATGAGGGATGCCTTCTGGTGTGTCAGAAAAGAATGGGATCCATTTACCCATACTCTCATCAATGCACACACCAGTTCCAGGAGCTACATTGTTTTTGCGAGTCTCGTTGAAGGCAGAAATGAGGTAAGTAACACGGGCATAGGGATTATCAGCAGAACCTTGAGGCCATAGCTTGAGATATTTTTTCCATTGCTCAAAACGATCTCGCACCAACCCAAACCTTCCTCCGATGTTCATTGCCTGTACAAATCCATCTGTTGTCTTGTTCCACAACTCACGAATGCTACCTGATGGTAAAAGACACTTTCCATATAAGACTCCAATGCACTGGATAAATTGATATTCAGTAAAAACATCCACGTTGTCAGGCAATGATGCATTAGTCCAACCCAGTGGACCAGAAACCAATGAACAGGAAACAAAAGATTCCAGCATTCCTCCTCTGTCTTATGCTCCTGATGTGCTGTTTCACGTGGCCAGTGGACTCTAAACAATTTGTTACCCCACCCATCCTTGGCACGCTGGTCAACTATCACTCCACTATCGAGTTTCTCCCACTTCAGGAATTCACCTCCCAGCTTGCACTTTAGGGGATCGTTGGCATCATCTTCACCTTCTTCGTGTCCTTCGTTATCGTCCTCACGAGCAGCTTCCATTTCATGATCTCCTCGGTCTTCTTCTTCCTCAAGACGATCGTTTTCTACCGCTGGACCGCTTACCGAACCAACGTCTCCATTTGTAGAAGGAGTTATCTTTGGCTTCCAAAATGCCTTTCCGTGATCCAAGACAATAGTGGCCTCCTCGATGGTCCACTCCACTCTCCACTTAGTTTTAGCGACAGAAATCACCTTTCCCTTTACGCTAGACTCCATCCAACCGGATCCGAATGTACGCATTAATGCGTCTTTTGCCTTCGTAAGTTGTCTGCCTTGCCGCGTTACTTCGTCATGAAGCTTTGGAGTGGAATAAGATGAAGTGCTGGTTCCTTTTGGCGCTGAAAGCTGTGTGCCAGCAGCTCCTCGAGAAGCCATTTTTAGCCCTTTGCATGAGGTAATCGTTATAGGTAATCTTAGTGAAAGTTGACAGGTTAACCTGTCAATTGCCAGGTTAACCGGGCGCTCGTCGATTATAGATTAAATAGTCCTTTAGCATTCATACATTTCTAAATCGTCCAATAGGTTTCGTCGACATCCTTTACGAAGGGGTCCGAGGAAAAGGATCGTTTTTTCCCTCCTGCTGTAGCGTCCCGCCAAGAGCCGCTTCTTGGTATATATGATACAATTAATGTCACGTAATTATATCCTTTACATAAGGGTCCCCAGACCCTTACACTGATAAAATTGTTCATTTTCTTGACAGTGTTTTATTCATTTTTCATATGATACAGTAACATAGTCTCCATTTACATCCTCTTTCCTCGTGCTATAAGGCTCACAGTCCAAGGCTTCTTCTATCTTGTCAGTGATCACATTGATAGTCTTTAAGCGGCCTACTGCGGCTGGCTCCCGTAATGCTAATGATGTTTCCTTTGCTGCCTTCAGACTGCTTTCAACGCGATCTCTAACTGAAAATTGCTTGGACATAGTTTTTTTTACACTGCCTGTCATACGAGTAAAAGTATTTACGGTACAATGAATTCAATTTGGAAAATAACATGCGCAATGAATAACATGCGCAATGGTGTACGAATTATGTGTACAAACCACTACCGCAAAAGACCCACAGTTTCAAGTTTTTGAGTGCGTAATATGATGATTATGTTTTTTTACAGAAGCACTTTAGGAATAACTCTAAGACTAGTTTAACCTCTAGTGTAACCTAAAAAAAATTACTTTCAATTAAAACTAAGTAATTTGTGTATTTTTCTATACAATGTACAGTGTAGGACACTTGTCCTACATGTAGGATGGTTGGTAAAATAGACATTAAAGTGCAGTAACATTTAGGCTGTCATATTGTTATAAATGCATGTAATTTTTAAAATGTTTTGCAGATGACATCAATTATGCAATAGTGACTGACATTTACTTATACAATCCAATTACTCTGCCTGAAATTTGCAATCAATTGCTGTACTTTTCCACAGTTCCGAGTTGTCCCCCCACCCCTGTATCCTCTAAGTAGTTGGCCCGTGCTCATGTGTTAGCAGTCTGTATACGTACAGTGTACGTTGTGTACTGAATGTATTGATAGATGAAGTGATGCTGGTGGCTGCAGTGCGCTGCACCTATATTGTCAAAAGAATGAGTACATGTATATGCGCATATGTGGTGGATTAACACAGTTATGTATTCCCTTTCCTCACTCAGACCCTTGCAATTCTGGACATACTTATGATGCCAGCTTACACTTCTGGGCTGACTGCACAGGCCACGCCCAATCTACCTGAGGGTGCAGTTCTTGTTACCTGGTCCTCCCTCCAATCCCATCTCTTCAACCTGCTCCGTTGCCACGGACACAAAGCAGCATTAAATGCCTACAAGGAGATGCGAAGTTTTAAGTGTGGAAAGGAGGAGGTGCCTGATGCATTGGGCAAGGTTGGGGACCAATCTGAGGCAGAGTGCCTCCATGCTATTTATGGGAGGGTTCTGAGAAGCCTGATGCAGCTGCTGGGCGTGGCCACAAGGGATCAGACCAAGTGTATATTTGAGCATATCTTCTCAGAGGTGTGCTTTTATTGGAATTCACCTTCTCCCATGTTGATATGCATCTACTCCACCCAACTCCCCCCCCCCCCACCCCCCACCCGCAGTCCAGTACCAAGTGTCAGGTATCTGTACGCACATTTTGTCTCTGTTGGAACGTTGTCCTGGATTCCAAGCTGACAGAGGACAGCCAAAAGGAACTGAGAAGATGGCTTTGCAAGGTACGCAGTGTTGGCAAGGCTGATACTGGACATGCACCTCCCCTCCTTCCCTTTCCAAGGTCCTGCTACTATGTATAGCTGCTGTGAACATTTCTTCTACTGATGAAGCTCTGGTTGCTATAGTTACCGATCTTGTTGGGAGACTGGTCTCCATTCCATCCCAGGTGTGTGTGTGGTTGTGATAATATTGCAGTAATTACTGTGTGTGTGTGTGTGTGTGTGTGTGTGTGTGTGTGTGTGTGTGTGTGTGTGTGTGTGTGTGTGTGTGTGTGACAATTAGGTTGGACTGGATGCCAGAAGTGTAGTCATATCACTACATGTGTGCTCAGCTATGAGTGCTGTGTCTATGAAGCCATCAAATGAGTAAGTTACACACTACATTCATGTTGTGTGTATCATATCCCTTCCCTTTGCTGAAGTTCAGTCCAAGTGTTGAATGGCATTTGCCACCTGCTGTCAGCTGTTGTTAGGAACCACTCCCTCATTGCTGGGGCCTGTCCAGCACCTGTCATTGTGTCAGTGAACAGTATCCTAGCTATACAGCATGGGGTGCATTAATTGGGTTGTGTCTGTCAGTCAACAGTATCCTAGCACACATGTCTATACAGCATGGGGTGCATTAATTGGGTTGTCTGTCAGTCAACAGTATCCTAGATACAGCATGGGGTTGCATTAATTGGGTTGTGTCTATCAGTTAACAACATGTCTACAGCATGGGGTGCAATAATTAATTGGGTTGTGTCTGTCAGTTAACTGTATCCTAGCATACATGTCTATATACAGCATGGGGTGCATTAATTGGGTTGTGTCTGTCAGTGAACAGTATCCTAGCACACATACGTATACAGCATGGGGTTGCATTAATTGGGTTGTGTCTTTCAGTTAACAACATGTCTACAGCATGGGGTGCAATAATTAATTGGGTTGTGTCTGTCAGTTAACTGTATCCTAGCATACATGTCTATATACAGCATGGGGTGCATTAATTGGGTTGTGTCTGTCAGTGAACAGTATCCTAGCACACATACCTATACAGCATGGGATTGCATTAATTGGGTCGTGTCTGTCAGTCAACAGTCCTAGCACACATGTCTATACAGCATGGGGTGCATTAATTGGGTTGTGTCTGTCAGTGAACAGTATCCTAGCACACATGTCTGGTGTGTAATTAGGTCTGCCCACAGACAAGTAGTCCTGTACATGATGCTCTGGTCATGTGTGTCGTGTCTCTCCATCTCTCTACATGTACCTGCACATGGTCAGACATCACATAGTGGTGGGGTTATGTGATGTGTAACAGGCAGAGGGGTGTGTGTGTCAGGCCTCGGGTGGCATGTCTGTCTATTGTCTGTCTATGATCTTTAACTTAAGTCAGAGCTCATTGAAGCTATTATCAGTGTAGCACAAGACAGTGGTATGCAATCAGACGATGCTAATGATGCTTTTTTGATGAGAGTCACACACTGTGCTGCCATGGTGTCCAGGTGAGAGCAGCAGGTGTTCATCACTGTATCCTAATTTTATCTCTAAATAATGCTCAGGCTGTTGGAAACAGTAGCCAAGCACACAGTTCTTGCTAAGGTTGGTGGTTTGAGTGTTAGGTGTTAGTGATATGTTCAAATTCACCACACACACACACACACAGTTTGTCTGTTACAGTGTGGTAGCCTTTACTGTGTCCTCAAGAAGCCATCCTCTTCATCAACATGTCAAGGTTAGGGGGTGATGATCGCCTTCTAACCACTCAACATGTCCCTCCCTCTCCTCTTTTGGTATCCAGCAAGCCCTTCTCCCTGGTGTTTGCAGCATGATCGGGGTGTGCAGTGATCATGACTCAGCCTTCATCAAGACCATGCTTAGCCAGTCTGACAGAGAAGGTTACAAGGAGTTGGTGGAGGAGTATAAGTCATATCACAGATTTAGTGGTAGGGTGTGAACTAAGTTACTAGTACACACTCACATCCCCTTAACTGACTACTCTGAATGTTATATATATTTTGTGAACAATATCATTAAGTCACTACTCACCAGTCACAATTGTGTTGGCAATCCTAATTGGGTGGGTTAAAAATAACGTTCGATCAAGGCTTGTTATTGATGATTACATGTGTGGAAGAAGCTAACTAATTTCTCATGTACTTACTATATGCAAGCCAAGAAATATCAAGCTTTGTGTATACACATGTGCAATATTCAGAGCAGAGACCAGGTAGATCTTGAAGGACTAGCAGAGGTGGTAGGGCCTGCTTGGGAGAGGGATAGCATGCATTGGTGGTGGCTAGGTTTGCTGAACACGAAGAAATTTAGAGAACAGAAAGTTTGTTGTACTCGTATCCACACCTATTTTTCTCCATTTACTAGTAGATCTACATGTAGGCGGGTAAGCACAACTTTAATTTGGATAGGAACGGTTTTAAAGAGCGCCGTTCATAATACATGCAGTACAAATAGCTATAGAATTGACCTACCAACTGCCCAGTCAGATTTACAGATTAACACAGCTGCAAAACGTAATGATTACGTCACGCGGATTGTCAAACATTCATTCCCATGGCCGGCCCATCCGATCCGATAGCTGGAATCATTGATCTGCGACGCTTTTGGCTATAGCGAAGTTAATTGTTTATTTGAAAATGATTTTACGGGAACGAAAGCGGAGAACCTAACGACGAGAGCAATACCTCCAAAAGTGGTGAGACGACGAATAATTCAGTGTTGATCCTCAAAAAAAAAAACGGGCTCATATAACAGGTACTATGCAAATGTTGAATACATGCAGTGCATGGAACATTTAGAAAAGCTTGGCGCTCGAGGTTTGATCTAGAGCAGCTGCTGGCCGCAAATCAAAGGTGACATAAACTGATGCTAGGCATTACATGTACACATGGTTTACATGCATGTACACGTATAATTTGCAACGGCTGGTAATATAGTCACTATAATTATAATTTTAAAATGAATCAAACAAGACTGATATAAAAACATTCTCTCTGAGAAAGTTAGAGGTATATTGAATTTGAAGGCAACGGTGCATGAATGGTATAAAAAGAAAGGGAACAAGTAATTGTAATATACAAAATTCCTATATTTAGCAACATAAATGTAATCCCATGCCACCAGCTAAATATTTTGTTTACCGTATCTCCTCCAATCGCTTGTTCCTTTCTGCCGGTTTTACCCCATGCACCATTGATATATACCACTAGAATGTTTCTCAAAAGCCAAATATAATATTGCACGGTCTGCATGACTACTTGATATACCTGTACGTCGATCCGCATGCAACTCGGTTTATATTACTAATTAGTGTTCAATACAACGTGCATGCAAGTTTAAAAAAAAAAAAAAAACTATACCTTCAGCAGAGATAATATATTTATATATTATCTCTGCCTTCAGAACTACGGTTTGCATGTTTATACAGTACAGTCATTATAAATATATATAATACATGCATGTACATGTATAATGGTATAGTACTACTGAGTACTGTAGCGGCTATGATGCTATTTTTTTGTAGAGAACATTTAACCCCCCCCCCCCCCCCCCCCCCCCCCCCGGGCCGGTCCACACCACTAAGATTACAGAGAAAGTTGCCGCATGACTGAATTCCCGTCCTACTTTCAAGCATGCCCTTTGACAATTTCATTATTGCATCAACATTTATTACAGGTGAAAGAAAGAACTTATTATCATTGCTAGAAAGAAAAATTGAAACTGACGCGTCCTATAAACGCTGTGACACGCGTGCATATGTATATAATATATATACACGAAACGCTTCGCATTGATCATTGCAAACGCTTAGCAAATCTATCATTGCAAACGCTTCGTTCGACAGAGTTGAGAATGGGTAACGGTTGCTGCAGGTCACAGGCAAAGAATTCAGTAAATGAAGTGCCCACGGTAAGTTAAACAAATTAACCGCACTGATTTGCATATATACTTCCGTTGTAGACCTCAAGTTAACGCTATAGCATACCAAGTAATTAATATTAATTGTGAAGCCGCAGAACTTAAGTTCATGCATATGTTGGTTGGCGTTGGGCCTATAGCTAGCTAGGTTTCGGGATAGGGTACCAGTCACTGTGCATTGTGTGTGTGCGTGTGTGTGTGTGTGTGTGTGTTGTGTGTGTGTGTGTGTGTGTGTGTGTGTGTGTGTGTGTGTGTGTGTGTGTGTGTGTGTGTGTGTGTGTGTGTGTGTGTGTGTGTGTGTGTGTGTGTGTGTGTGTGTGTGTGTGTGTGTGTGTGTGTGTGTGTGTGTGTGTGTGTGTGTGTGTGTGTGTGTGTGTGTGTGTGTGAACCGCGAACCATTCAATTCAACGAACCGCTACTACATGTATTTCCCACATACATGTAGGTCGTACCACCCGTTGGGTCTAAACAAGACATGCCACAGAGTAGCCAGCTGCCGAATGAGATTGTGAACAATCCAACGACTCCTCCCAAGGTAAGTTTTGTAACTGGATACCCCACCATTTACCATTACCCTGCAGAGTGAGCCTTTCATTCCTGACTAGTACGAAATATTTGTGAGCATTATATAGCACTCCTTGGGCCCGCTGTACGTTACTTGTAATGGCAATACATACGAGCGTTAAAAAAGCGTATAGTTAGTACACGTTTCCATGGCTACTTTTAATAAATGCAATTATGTGCATGGGTACGACTCGACTCGGGGCTTTCATAACTGAATATAATGCTTCGGCCTTCTACAAAAAAAAAAAGCTGCACTCCATACATGTAGTGCGATGCCGAAATGACGTAATTCAACGAACCGCTACTACATGTATTTCACACATACATGTAGGTCGTACCACCTGTTGGGTCTAAACAAGACATGCCACAGAGTAGCCAGCTGCCGACTGAGATTGTGAACAATCCAACGACTCCTCCCAAGGTAAGTTTTGTAACTGGATACCCCACCATTTACCATTACCCATCAGAGTCCACCAGTACTGAGACAGTCATCAGCTGGGTCCAAGCAGCTATCAGTTCGGCCTCACCATGGCACTCCTCCTAAGTCGCCATCAGCCAGTTCACACCAGGGCACTCCTTCCAAGCCTCCATCAGCTAGGTCACACCCTAGGCAGCCATCAGGTGGTGAGCACCCACCACCAAATGCCCCAGCTGGGGTCCCACAGCCCTCAGATCTTGGCTCCCAGAAGACAGGGTCTGCCATATCCCTTCAGAAAGATGCTCAGCTCACTACAGCTCCTGCCATGACTACTGCTCAGCAGGAACCCGTGGGTCAGCAACAGGATGCACCAGCTCAGGAACAAATGGGACCCAAACAAGACATACCTGTTTTCCCACAGGAGCCAGCAGTTCCACAACAAGATGCAGTTGCTGCCCAAGTGGATGTTATAGTTTCTGAACAGCCTGCCAGTGTGATGGCTCCTCAAATGGAGGCACCAGCTACCCAGCAGTTGGAAGTTAACCCACAGCCATCAACATCAGCTGATTCACAGCAGCCATAACTATTTAGTTAAAGCACTGCTTGTGGCCATTGTGCAATTGCATATGAATGACAGTGAAATAATTGTCAGTTGAGGAATGGTACATAAACGAATGATACTTGCTGACCAAAACACCCAGTTTATATTGCCCCTTGGTTGATAATATGCATGGTTCATTGGTTGTAGCACAACATCGTAGCGATGAATGTGGATGATGCTATGAATACAATTAGTTGTAATAGAGGAAATGGTACGTGACCATGGTAACTACAAAGCCGCCATCTTGACAGAGTAGCTTATATGGCGATCTATGGAGTGCCAGTATTTCGACTCAGAATCAATGAAAAGATATCGAACTAGGCTTTCTTGCTATCCTGTATAGGTTTTGTGGATCCGTATTCTGATTGTTTATTTCCGTAGTCTCGGTCCCAGACCCTGATTCTCACAGCTGCAGATGGGTCTGGCGACTTACAGCGCCTGGAATTTGGCACCTTCAATCAGATTGCGAGCATGCGGTGTTTACCTGTTGTTGTTAGGCGCAATCTATCAATTTGCGCAATTTATAAATTGCGCTGCGCATTATGTGAATCCATGTAGTACAGTGCGCAACAATTTATAAATTGCGCAACATTCTGGCACATAGCTAAAGCATGAGTGATAAATGATAAATCCACGTGGCGTTAACACTTCGAATATGTCTAAAGAGGAGCACCGACTGATATTCAAGAAGTTTTGCTGTGAAAGGTATGTAAATAAAAGTAGAAGAACTGACAAGCAAAACCGTTAGTGAATCGCTAACGGTTTTGCCGCCGAAGAGAAAGCCAAGAGGCCTAGGATCAGGGTTGCCGAAGGCCAGCCGGCCGGACATTTAGCTTGGCCTGGCAGGCCGGACCGTGACCTGACAGGCCGGCAGGCCGGGATCCACCCACTTATTATAATAAATTATTAATTCATTTCGCGATGTCTATAGCTATATATCGGACAGTTTCCGAGATAACTTCCTATACAGTTTTATAACATTATAGAATAATCGTGTTATAACATTTGAATTGCTGTATCTGCCGAGCAATAAAGGCTATCAACTTCCTATTTTCAACACTTCATACTACACCATTGCCCTATAGGGTAAAATACATGTACACTTTTGTGTCTTGCACTTGCTCAGTACCATCATTGCAACGTTAGATACCCCACCAAGTTCAAACCCAACATAACTTTCTGTAGGAGTAATCAAATCGCTTCAAATTCGGTTTGTAGGTAGAGAGGTCCTATATCTATCGATTTGTTCTGTTCGTTAATTTTTATGCCATACGTTACGGAGATATAGTTGAACAAACTATACGTGCACTTTTTCCCGCTCGATACGCGGCAATGATATAATCACCACCTCCCATACTTTGAGCGGGACGCGATTTGCCCAAATCATCGGCGCGAATCGAGCGGGAAAATGTGCACGTACGTAGTTTGTTCAACTATATCTCCGTAATGGATGGCATAAAAATTAACAAACAGAACAAATCGAAAGATATAGGACCTCTCTACCTACAAACCGAATTTGAAGCGATTTGATTACTCCTACAGATACAGAAACTGAGTCTGAGATACATAACATGCAGTGATGCAAACAGCGCGCTTGCTATCTAAAGACTTGTAATTAACCATGCATTGTGCTTCAGCATGACACACGCCTCCAAACGTTGAGGGAGTAGGTTCCATCTCTGGCGCTGTTGAATCAGCTTAGCTCGCGAAAACACCCGCTCGGATGGAGCTGAAGATGTATGAATTTTTAATAAATTGTTTAATAATATCATAATGTTTTGTGGTTAGCCATGAATTTTTAATAAATTGTTTAATAACATCAATTTATCCGACCTGGCAGGCCACGGCTGTTTGCGGCTGGAAACTAGGTTTGTAATTAGAACATTACGGTAAATACCACGTCAGTAATCGAAACTACCTCATTAAGGAAGGCATATGTTCCAACGTTGTCGGTACCCTTAAATATATAGATAAATCATATATAAACTATTCATAAAAAATGCCTACGCATTCTTTCTTCTAAACACTCGGTACGCACTCACCAAATAAAACGTAACAATACTGCGCAAGTACTTTATATACGGTCACGCGGGAGCGAAAACGAAAGTAGCCTTACAAAACTCGTTCGAGCGGACTTCGGGAACGACAGATTAAGGTAGGCATCCTACACCTTCACCACCAAACATGGAGCAACAAGAAAGCACAGTCCTTAATCCTTAACGCATTTTCTGTAGACCCCAAATTGTTCTGTTTTTTATATGAATAAACAACACGAGTTGCGGTTGTTATACTATATGTATACGTGCGTTTGTTAACAGATTATCACATGACACAAGTACAACTACACTGCAGGATGGTGCCAAAAGGTTGTTAAAGGTAAAGACCAAATGACTGTAAAGCTATGCTGCAAAATTCTTTTGGTATTGATGCCAACAATGATGACTAGTTGACTTCATGAACCTGTTTCCTTTCAGTGGAGATGCATTGAGATCTGGAATGAAAGGTAGGTGACTTCACATGAGCCCTTGCAAAACGCCCTTCTCCACACAAGCCTAAAGCCATTCTCCGCACAGGCCTAAAGCCCTTCTCCACACAGGCCTAAAGCCCTTCTCCACACAGGCCTAAAGCCCTTCTCCACACAGGTCTAAAGCCCTTCTCCACACAGGTCTAAAGCCCTTCTCCACACAGGCCTAAAGCCCTTCTTTACACAGGCCTAAAGCCCTTCTCCACACAGGCCGAAAGCCCTTCTCCACACATGCCTAAAGCCCTTCTCCACACAGGCCTAAAGCCCTTCTCCACACAAGCCTAAAGCTGTTCTCCACACAGGCCTAAAGCCCTTCTCCACACAGGCCTAAAGCCCTTCTCCGCACAGGCCTAAAGCTCTTCTCCACACAAGCCTAAAGCTGTTCTCCACACAGGCCTAACTCCCAGGCCCAACCCCCTTTCCTATACAGAGTCAGATCCAATGTCCTTCCTCTCACACAGGCCCAGCCCCTTCCTCCCACACATACACTACCTCATTTACAGTTCCAGGAGGCAGCGTCACCAGTCCGCACAATCTGCTGGACAAGGGAGAAGGAAGCATGTTCTGGTGGACTGCACCCCCTTGAGCAAGGTCCAGCTTATTAAAATAACGGCATAACGTTTGGAGTGAGAGACAACAGGGGGAGGGGGTGGGGGTACAAAACAGTATAGCAACCAGTGAGGACTGCAGCCTTAAGAGCCTGGTGTGGGCAGCCAGTGACTCCTGCACATTATGGCTAGAGATCTTTGCGGCCTCCAATTTGCCGCCTCTGATATGTGACCTGGAAATATTTACAACATACAACATCTCATGTGTGTGTGTATGTGTGTGTGTGTGATCAAGGACAGATCTACATGTATATACCTCAATACAAAGTCTCAAGAATGAAAGTCAGGAACAAATGGACAAATACAGGTGGCATAGGGGTAAATGGGCCGCATCTAACTGATATACACAAAGGAAAGTTTTTTAAAAAGGGGGGAGGGAAGGGGGAAGAGGGGTGAGAAGAGGGAAAGGGTGACACCTGGCTTGTCTGAATAGCTTGGACTGATCTGTCACCACTGATTTGCTCTGCTGCATAGTGATCTCCTCCTCCCCAGGACCAGAAGGTGGAGACAGTAGTATCCCGTATGGCTTTAGGCCAGCTGGAGAGCATGCTTCTGCCTGCAGTGCAGTCCTCTCCAGTTGGGGGTGGCCATATACAGTGTGGGGTCCTACCCCTTTCCTCAGGCTGCTAACATATGCAATGTCCAACTATACACTGCAATACCAGACATGGTACCAGTAGAAAGGCTGAGGTGTACTCATGAAGGAACATTTAGTCTGCGTATATAAGTTAACACCTGACATGGTAGCAGCTATACCCTTTCCCAAGAGGTCACTTGATGATACCTACTGCTGGGCTACAATAGTATCGTTTTTACACGTCCACACATCTAAGTAAGAACACACGCTACCACATCAAATTCGATCAAAATGGCCGATTTGCCATAGCTTAAAAACCACTTCAGAAAATGCGTTAAGCTTAGCTCTAGACATAAATTGGTAGTACAATCTGTGCAGCTTACCACGAAAGGTCTATTTCCGCAATTCTACGTTCCAAAGACTGAAGCTAACGATTTGTTCTCGGTATGTCCCCAATATCCGATCCGAGGTGGCTGCATTCGGGTGGCAACAGATACGCAGTTGCACACTAAAATCACGTGATTTAAACTGTTTTACAAAGTTCAGAGGTGTGCCAAATCATATTAGAGTATTGATGTATTTATTCTCTTCATGTCCTTTGTTGTACAGCAAATTCCACAGGTCATCGGTTGTCCCGGTGTTGCCATGGGGATTTACGTTCATTTCAAAATTTCTGGGCGTAGGGCTTAGATTTCAATGAGAGCAAACAGCCGTGAGGCCGGCCTGGCAGGCCGGGGCTGTCAGGCCGGCCGGTCACAGGCCGGACCCCCGCCTGACTTTCGGCAACCCTGCCTAGGATTCGTCAAGCTGTTAAGGGAGAGCATAGTAGTGGCGTCACGACTTCTCATGAAAGAACAAAGAAGTTTGAGCTGCTAAACTGCGTAGAGCTGAGGTTGACTGATGTGTTGCCGCTTAAAGCCAAGCTTAAGCTAAGGTGAGTAAATCAAGACATCTACGCGTGCATGCCATGCAGGTATATACTGTATAGGGATAGAGGGAGGGAATGTGCTCCTTTGTCCTCCCTCCTCAAGTAGAATTATATAAAATAACTAATCTTGCATGCATGTTGAGGGTTTTGACAGAAGAAAACCAGCTGCCTTCAATTAACAGTTGCATGACTTGCATCTGCATGTTCTTTCCTCTTTCCTCTGTAAAGAGGCACAGTGTGCATTTTCCCGGCATTTTATAGGAATGGCTGGTGTATCTTATGCATCTATGTATTATGTATAATATTTGCACATGTATATGCTGACTCATAATTGCTTGAATGGATGTATTCAATTATTTCTTTCTACTTAACAGAATGACAATGCATGACACGACTATTTATCGTGTACTTGCTGTGGTTGAAAAGTTCTATTACATCCTTGTCATTGGAATGTGGTCATGTTGTTTACAAAAAAAAACTGTGTATTTGCATGGGTGGGATGCTATGTATTGTAATTAGGCTGTACTGATCACACGATCATACAGCACTGTGCATGCATATTAATAGACTGACAACTAATTGGTTTCATTTGTTGTTTTTAGTGTACATCAAAACAGTTTGTATAGCACATTGCTAGGGAGAACTTATCATTTCCTGTTAAAAGAGAGTCCTTCATACAAATAATTAATGCAGGAGGGAACATTTAGCCGGATCATAATTAAAATTCCACAATACCTATGCCGGGATGTAAAGATGCAGTCAGATTGGATCATCAGATTGTGGAGTATTTGCAATACCATGTGTAATGCTATTGATTTTGCATTTGGATTAAACCCAGCAGGTCATTACTATGAGTATAGGATAAGTTACGACCACATTTCATAGAATGTTTGAAAATTGAACAAATGACATGCATCTTTCCCTTCAAAAAACATACAACCATGCAGGAAAGCCTAAGACAGAGTATTTGTATGTATACTGTCACTGCTGCATGCCCCATGATGGTGAGGAATGTATCACGAGTCATGTGAGAACATTGGACACCCAAGCAGAATTAAGATAATAGCAATGACTGGAAATGTTAAGTGTGCATTGCTGGGGAGAAACAGTCTGCTTATTTGATAAGCACCCTTAATACACTATTTGTCATCTAACAAATGTCATGGTTGCACGTTATGATTAATTGCGCAAAAGATTCGATTTATAAATCACTGGACCGTATTTGATACAACTGAGTGAATGTGGGCATGTATTGCACTGTGATGTATGTATCTAAAGTAATATCTGGGCAGAATGGGCACACTATTTTTCTTAGAACCTCATACCTACATCCTAGAGCTATGCACTTATTAGTAAGTAAATTGAGGGTAACCGAGAACAAAGGTCTTAAGGGTTTATAATTCACTAATAAGAGCATGTCCCCCCCCCCCCCCCCTCTCAGCCATGATATTATATATTGCTTCTAGGTTGCAGAAGTTCACAAATTGCGCAACGTAATTTTTGTGCGCAATTATAAATGGACCATGCATGCATAGTACAATTGACAGTCAGCGCAATTTATCAATTGCGCAAATTCACAATTTGCGCCCAACATCAACGTTGCACTTCGTATTTCACTAAAAGTAGATTTGGCCTTATTAGACTCCAGCGAGAATAGAATCCAAATCCTACGATGGCAGAATGTGACAGGTCTGCAATTGTGTGGTTTTGGCATTTTTGAGCAAGTCAAGCCAGACACGTAGGAAGCAGTTGAACTGTGGTCAGGCGAGCATAGTGACTGACTCTGAGGCAGAAACTAAAACATTTCCTACAATGTCTTCATTTTTGGCTCAGGATGACAGGAAAAGAGCTATGCATTTATTGCCGGTGTAACAGGATAGTCTGTCCCCCCGGATAGCTTGTCCGCCTACGGACAATGTATCCTAGGATACATTGTCCCCCTTTAGGATAGACTGTCCCCCCACCATCGACACATGCATATACATTTGTGTCTTTGATCTGAAGTTCTCCATAGGCCCAGCAATTCAGATTATAATAACTAGCCGACGGGTGACTCCGTATACTACAGATCACTTCCATTCAAACACGTGCCGTCGTATCAAAGAGTCAAAGATGAGCGTTAGTGAGGACAAGAATATTACAAAGGAGGCGTTGTTGTACAACGACATTTGTATGTACTTACTCGAAGGCGCGTATCGCGAAGAAGCAACAAAGGATGAAAAGAGAATGATCAGAAGAAGTGCTGCGTTGTTCTTTGTAAAAGATGGTCTACTGTTTCGAAAGGACGAGTTGCGAAAAGAAGGAAAGCAGTGGATAGTGGACAAGGATAATCAGCTCAAGGTCATGCGATCTTGCCACGACGAGAAGATTGGTTAGTTTGTAACATGTAACTAATGCATGTACTCATGCATATATGCATTCTTTTCTACGTGCAGGTGGCGGTCACTTCGGTCGCGTTATAGTTAATGAAGCATTGTATGACCAGTTTGCTGATTTCAAGAAGAAGGTGTCACGTCCGAATTTGGCTTTTGTGAAAAATGTACCACTCTTGACCTACTGGTTAAAAGTCAGCAAAATCACTTCTATCAAGCATATTGTAATAATGGATGAAATATTCTTCCTGATGACTTCATCAGACTTAGACACACTTTGCCAATGGGTACTTAATACTAAAATGTCTCCAAATGGTATGTGATTCCTGTTTGTGTCAGTTTATGCCATGTCTTGTTGTATCTGGTACTCAGCAATGTCATTGTAGATTATTGTACTTAAAGTAATTCCACTCAAATTGCCACACAAATCAAGTGTTTGTACATTATCCATGCAGGTACTGGTGAAGAGATTGAAAATGTTTCAGATGAAGAACTGTCATTGTGCTCTGACATAGAAGATCAAGATCATGAAGACAAGTGGTTGAAGATTGCAGGAATTCAGCTTTACAGGAGCCATCACAACATGATTGTGGCAGAGAGTGGATGGCTGAATGATGAAATAATCAATGTTGCACAAAATTTGCTCAAAAACCAGTACACAATGAAGGGGTTTCAAAACACTACACTTGGTTGTAATTTATCATATGACATCATGTGTACTGAGTTCATCCAAATTCTGTTTAATGGAAACAATCACTGGGTAACAATTTCTACAGTTGGACTGCCGCAACCAGCTCGTTGTATAAATGTCTATGACAGTTTATATGAAACACTGACAGACTTCACCAAAGGTCAAATATGTGCTCTATTGTGCAGTGGTGAGCACTGCATAACTGCCAGATTAATGAAGGTGCATAAGCAGAAAAATATGTCAGATTGGGGCCTCCTTGCCATTGCATATGCAACCAGCATATATGCAACGGTGATGATGTCTGTACTATTCAGTATGCTAGCATGCAGTATTAAAATGTGAGTTCATTTGGTAAAGTGTTTTCAAGAGAGCAAAATGAGCCCATTTCCTAGTACTGTAGCACTGTCTGAGGCCTCATATGTTGAAGACAAAATTTCTGTTATATGTCACTGTCATATGCCTGAGAAAGGAAAAATGATCCAGTGTTCCCAATGCAAAGAATGGATACACCAAGCTTGTGAAAAAGCTACACCTTGCAGGGCATGGACTGAAAGGATGTTTTTTTGGTACTGCAAGTATTGTAAAAAAGGAACAACCCGAAAAGAACTGGTCGCTGTTTGAATTAATGGACACGGATAATCGCATATGCGTCCTTAGTATATGCTCACTTGTATATGCCGTGGGCAACATGCTGCAGTGTTTGGTATTTGCACAGAAACTGTTTATATACAGGAGTCCACATGTGCACATGGCGCTTGTATGCATACATTGCCTGTGTTAGGCACTTCAATATCGCACGTAAAACAGGTGACCGTATTACACGACAAAAATTGTGACCGAAGATTTGAATTAAGGTATTGCATAGTGACAGATCGGAAGACAGCTCACGCCAGTGAAATAGTATTTTGGGTTACTTTTGGATTCCTCTTAGAAGGTACTCATCTTACTAGGTTTTTTTTGTTGTCAAATTTAATTAGACGTAATGCATCGAGTTGATGTTGGCGCATAGAAAAATAGTTACTTGGGTTTTTTAGTGTATTTCCTTTTGGCATTAAAAGGCGCGATCAAAGAGGTGAGGTGTTTGCTCTCTGGGTTTAACTAAACCTGTATGTTTAATACCACAACTCCCGCTGATTCCCAAGGGGGTATCCAATAGGGCGTGCGTTGTGGCTCGAAACACTTCCAAATCGCTACGCTAAAGCTTTAAATTAGTAACACTGTGTTGTGAAGTGCCCAATTTAGTGGAAATAGTCACGTCAAGTGAGAGTAGTGTGTTTTTGGTTTCATATTGATCAATCTTAAAGTATCTCTATATATAGCTCACCTTATTATTAGAGAGGCGCAGATAAACAGAGTCGATATTAACACATCCTATGATAACCTGTCTTTGCATAAAATAAAGGTTAGGCTTGGGTGATCCCCAGATCTTATTTTCAAAGGGGTCTCGTTCCCAGGCTGAACAGTACCCACTACGTATGCGTTATGACTTATTGCCCGATATGTGGGGAATCAGTTTCACATAGTATTTCATTCAGTAGGCGTGCTGTACCATAATAAATTTAAGATAGAAGCTTTCTTTGAATTCGGATGCATTCTGTCATAATACATGTACAACCAGTTTACGGTCAGCCCTACAGAAAAATATCAAATATGACCATCTTTTCTTACAATTGCATGCAATAGGTCTTATAAGGTAAATTCGTGACTGGCAACATCTGTATGGCAATCAACAATTGTCCAATCTTGACAGCATTCCACATGTTCAATTATGTTTGAAAAAAATCTTTGCATGTTCAAGAATTCTCCTATGCAAATATTGGAGTCAAGAAGTATTTGGTATATGCCTATTGATGAAATGTCAGATGAGGTGCTAAGTAGCCTGAGAAGTATACTGCACTCAGTCCACCTTCCCTATAAAGGATGCCTTGGTGATATTTTGTTGCAGCTTATAACTAGCACAATAGAAGTTATTAGGAGAAACTAATGGGATCGAGAATATATTGATGGTGCATGGACCTGCTAGTGCAGAGAAGACTCTTGGATTGGCAGACCACCATCTAAGAAGATCCCAAAACGCCAAACTTGGATTTGTAGATGGAAAGGTTAAGACCAGAATTAACAGAACACTACTGACTTTAGCTTGGCTGTCTAATAAAACCAAGCAAGAACTGACAGGATAAAATAGTACGATTCAACGGCTATGATTTGGAGTGACATATAGTTAGCCGTTTGGAGTGAAATCCTTCCATCTGTTTATACTGTGATATATATTAATATAATTATAGTATTCTACAGGCAAGCAAAATGAGGACTGTTTGGCAGAAACAGCAGCAAGATAAAGACATACACACACACACACACACACACACACACACACACACACACACACACACACACACACACACACACACAACTGAAAAAAAATGCTAGTTTTCGAGACAGGCTAGAGAAAAAAAGCTTGTAATGTTTTTAGAAGGCGAGACAAAAAAATTACAAGCCTGAGCAAACATACATGTAATTAAATATATATTATTATTATTATAATTATACATGTATATAATTATAATTATAATGATAATTATGTATATACCGGTACTTCATGACGATCATCTATAAGTGGGCATTACTTTCAACACATGTGGTTTGTGAATGGACAAAACATATTATATGAAGGCCACATAACCTCTCTAAAATGTTCATCAAAGTCCAAAATTACTAAATTTTACAGCTTTTTATTGGAAACCTGGAGAATCTGAAGAAGAAGGAGATGACGTTACAATGGCATTCTTGGTAGATTTCATTACTGGAGATTTGTATGTAGATGAAATAGGTTTTTAGATGCATTCTATTCATTATGTGTGTCCCTTTTATGTGCCAAATGACTTTGATTCAATAATTTGCAGAGTTACGTGAGATGCATGCAAGGTAAGCACAACCGTCACAATTTTTTTTTACCGCTCCAATCATTCTGCGTACATTATCTACCGCGTAAAGATTGATGTTTGAGACGTTATAACTATTGATATTTACAACGCAGATTCGATCCAAATATGTCGTTTTGTAACACAAATTTTACTCTTTCTAATGATATTAATTTTGCTAAGTAAATCCCAATTTGAAAAAAATATTGAAGTACCTACCTGTGTCGAGGGAAGGGGGGGGGGGGGGGGAGGGGGGGGGGGGGGGGGCAGGTAATCCTAAAGCGGACCGATAATCCTAGGAAGGAATGTCCGTAGGGGGACAGCGTATCCTAGGATAGGGGGTCCGGCGGACAATGTATCCTAGGATACATTGTCCGGCCGGACAGCCTATACGGCGGACACGTAATCCTATTACACCGGCGTAGCATTGAAATCCTCGGAACAGATCTAAAAGCACTTCGCGGCGTTCGCGCCCAAGACCTTCTCATCCCCCTTGCAAGTAGATTCTCCACTGAAATGGCGATAGCTCTAGATCTGAAATCAACCCCTGTCTATTGCCAAGGTTGCATGCAGTAATAACATAGTACTCTGCCCGAAAGTAGCGACACAGAATTAAATGTATGAGGATTAATTAATGGACCTGATGTTGCTAAAAGTAGTTTTACCATGCATATGATATTCATAACTATAGTCATTTGGCTCTACGCTAAATCCAGTGGTTCTGAATCACGGGGAAGCGAGTTCGAATGCTGCAAAGATTGGTGATTTTTCACCCGAGGAGTTTTAATTGGCAAAATAAGGGTTTCGGCCCGCCTCTCATACTCCCATGATCAGTGGCGGATCCAGGGGGGGGTCTAAGGGGTCTAAAGACCCCCCCCCTCGGCCCGACCAGTTATGAATAAATTAACTTATGAATAATTAATTACATGGTTGACGAGTTGAAAAGTGAACGCGAGTGAACTGATTAGCGAGTTAGCATTCGCCCCAAAGTGTGTGTGAGTGTGTGTGTGTGTGGGGGGGGGGGGTCTAAAGCCAAGGCCCTCCAAGCGTGCAGTGTTTAATTAGTATTACTGCTGCGCGATGGCCATGGAATATTGTGCGAGCAAGAAGTAAACGATCAAAACAAGATAGTTTACCTCAGGAAACAGGTAGAACTAAATCAAGTAGGTGTATAATACTAAGGTAAAACGTGTATGTCGTTTAGACCAGAATACGGTCACAATGGCTTTGTGTAGAGTTTTCTATTCACTATCCTTATCCATGTTGACTCACGCAGGCTATATTAATCGACTCGAATATCTATCAATAATGAACACACTTTCAAAGTACGCTTATTTTCATGCTAAATGAACGCAAAAGTTAAAAAGCGGCGCTTGTGAATATAGTTATTAGACCCCCCCTTCCAGAAATCCTGGATCCGCCGCTGATGATGCAGGTTTGACAACCTGAAAGCCCCGCTATAGATTCCCACTTCGACAAATATTTAGTCCGCTTCTAAAAATACATCTGCATAAGGCCTACTGTTATATCGCTAAAGACACTTTATGATTTTACCGGGATATACCATATACGACCGGCGGTCTTCAGTTTTTTAATTTTTATTAATATCGATTTGGTGTTTCAGTACAGGGGAACATCAATGCTATAATTATAATATAACAATATAATTATGTACATATATTAGTACCGTCCCCATGCCATGCCATGCATACATCATACGTACCGGGGTCTGTGGCGGAGGCCCAGAAGCCGGAGCTTTTCATACAGGATACTAGCGATCTCGAAATCGTTTAAAAATAGGCACTTAAATATACATGTATTACATTTAGTGCTCTCAAACTGGCCTGCCCTATACACAGGCTACACTTATAATGTTATATAGCCTATTACTAGTATTAGCTAGATTTCTACACTTGCTGTTCTATAGGAACTAACTTATAGATGCCTTCTGATATGTATATGCATGAGTACCCAACCCCATTTACTTTTAAAAACGTCACTGATCATGATACGTTATGTGATGTATGGCATTATTCACTATGGATTGGATTACGCAATGGTCCAATGTCCTTCAATAACACTAACTAATAGCCTCACAAACCCTTTTCCAACACGTCATTGTAAAGCTATCAATCATATTTAAAATATAATATGATATAATAATAATAATAATAATAGCCATCAAGTGGTGGCTTGGCCTGGACCTTTCTTATGGTTCATGCTGCCCATGGATCCACTTGGCCATCATGCTGTTACCTGCAAAAGGGGTGGTGATGTGGTTTCCCGCCACAACAAACTGGTGATGTCCTTGCAGAGTCCTGCCGGCGAGCTCATCTGGGTGTCCAGGTGGAAATGGGTAATAATCTCACCAATCACAGCCACACCCGTCCAGCTGACCTTTTAGTTCCAAACTGGGTCTTGGGCAAGCCAGCAGCTTTTGACTTGTCTGTCACATCTCCGCTTAATCCTGCAACTCTTTTGGAAGCGAGTGTGACAACAGGAGTAGCTGCACTGACCACTGAACTGAGAAAGCACTCCTCCAATGACACCAAATGTAAGGAACTTGATTGGGTCTGTGTACCATTGGTGGTGGAGTCATATGGAGCCTGGGGAAAAGAGGCTTTGGAATCCATCTCTCAGCTAACCTCTCGAATAGCTACTTGCTCATCCAAGACAAAGTCAGTGGTTCTTACCGAACTCTACAGGCGGCTGAACCTTCACCTGGTACGAGCTAATGCCATTGCCATCCTTTCCCGTAGCATCAGTCAAAGTGATGTAGGGTAGATATATAGTTAGCATTTTGTGTACATTGTGTGTAGTCTAGTTGTATATGTTTATATATCAGTGTATTTGTGCATGTCCATTTATATCCATATTATAATCTTATGGTACCATAAAAAATAAAAATAAGAATTATTATTACTATAACTAATAATAATATAATGAGAATACACGAATGGAAATTATTATTAAATACAATATGCTACTACCTACTGTACTTTACCTAACACGACCAGTTTACAAAGAGCGGGATAGGATGGCTCGGGAATTTGCTCTTACAAGGGCCAAACTGAGTCTTCCATACATTTCATTGCTCACGAATGACTTGGGACGTCCCTGCCTAGTGGACAAACGGGTGGCAAGTCTTGATAGCGCTTGTATAGCCTCAGTACCCCAACATCAAAAAGGTCTCCACCACAAGAGGGATACATGCCCAGCCTAGTTCCCTGCACCTTTCATCGTTTACTCAATGTTTGCGGATCTGGGCAGCCAAGGCAGCTGAACCTGCTGTCACACACGCTTCTTGAAAAATTTGTGCATTTAGCGTTGATGTGACAAAAGCTGCTGGCTTACCCAAGACCCAGTTTGGAACAAGAACATCAGCTGGACGAGTACGATCCCTAGACCACCCACCCATCTCTAGTTGTGGAGCAAGACACGCAGAATGACAAAAATCATTGAAGATGTCTCTCAACTTAATTTGTTATGACGAGAGACAACATCACCTCCCAACTTGCAACTCAGAGCATGATGGCCATAAGCATCCAAGGCAGCTTTACATTGAGAGCAACTTTGACCTTGAGCAACTGGGATACCGAGCCACCATTTTATCGCCACCTGAAATTCAGAAGGCTCCAAGTGAAGGCCCATGCTAGGGGATGGAGTAACTGATAGCCAAGCTGAGGCATGGGGTGATGAAATGGATAATAGACGAGCCCTGTCAATTGGAGTGGAGTTATAAAAAAGTGTCTTGAACTGACAATCCTCAATTTTGTTTGACAGGAACTTCTGAGTGAATGTGGAACAGCTGTTGTCAATAGAATCAGGAGTGAGTCAAGTGGATCAATAAGGTTGTTATTATATATATATAAATTATATTATTACCGCGTTATTACAATTCATGAAATTCTGTTTGGTGAATAAGTCGATCATATTCATGTACATTTTGGTTGATTGCATATACTGGTGTATGGGGTGACGAAATTGCTTAAAAGCATACGGTACTATAATTACTATAGCTATTTATATATGTGCGCGATGTGGGCTAATTATATTCATCAACGGTTCTTAGGCATATGCAGAAATCGGAAAGTGATGGTTTTCAAAAAGACATCCTATAGCATGTGTTCCGTTGCTAGTACATAGGGGTAGTGTAATTTGAATTTGTGTTGAATTTATAAGTACTAATACAAAGTTAGACTTACACCTATTTAAAAAAAATGGCTACTCTTGAATTTCTATAACTATCTGCAAGTTATATCACATTTGCCACCTCATTTTTACGTGTAGAAAGGTTTTAAGTGTGCAAAAATATCTGTACCATTACATTGAAGATTTCAGTTCCGGAAAGCAAAACTGACTTAGCTTCCATTAACATGTACACAAAATCAATGTTTTCTGACCTAATTATTGTATTCCACTGCTTTTTTAAACGAAAAATTGAGTTGCCACCCTTTATTAAGATTTGCAGCCCATTGGTACACGTTTTCATACCATTTGTTTTTTCAATTACATATACTTTTCTAGTTTTGGGAGCATTTGAACAATGTTTGGTTACTGGCGCCGCCATCTTGAGCATTATTGAATGAATGATTGTCATAACAGAAACACGGCTGGCTACATGTATGTAAATGTGCATGTACATGTAGCTTACTAAATAAAAACTCACAAAATGTTAACGAACTATTACTGGCCACATCCCCGTTTGGCAGGGGCATGTTCAGTATTTTGGTAAGGGGCCGGGGTTCGAATAAAATGACCTGATTAAATTAGCCCTGGTTGAGTACGAATACGGGGGTGGGGGTGGGGGAGGGGGGAGGGATTCGAAATACAAGAACTGAGACGCGATTCGCCGAATTGAAGTAGCGCTCCGATTCTAATTTTTTGTCGCAAATATCGCTTCATAACCGTTCTAATTTTTCCAACCCCACGGGTCCACTTGGGTAACATGTCAGTCACTTATGCGAACAGTCTGCTTTGTGAACAGCTAATTATAAACGGCTATAGAATTTTGTGACCTGTCGAAATTTGTGACCACGCCAGCTAGCGTGTACAGTCACTGACAAGTAAATAAAAAACATTCTCTATGAGAAAGTTGGTGGTATATAGGATTTGAATGCAATAGTGGTGTAAAAAGGAAGGAACAAGGGTCTAATGATAAGGAAAAACGAAATAGTCCTATATTTAGCACACATAGTGGGATGGGCTTGTTAAATTAGTCATGTGCTAAATATAGGACAATTTTGTTTTATCTTGTTTCCTTCCTTTTTTTACACCACTATTGCATTCAAATCCTATATACCACCAACTTTCTCATAGAGAATGTTTTTTATTTACTTGTTTCATTGCTTTCTATTCATAACTGGATGCTTTCAAGTTAGGATAGATACAATCAACACGTACGTAAGTATTCAATATTGTGGTGCAACAGACATTTAGCCATTTTAATCTATACCCACAGCTATGCAACAAAATGGCACTGCGATATGATTTGGAGCAGGAGACTGCATGATAATTAAAACTAGAAGCTATTCTTGATGATAGATTGGATGTCTGTGGATACACTTATAGATGTAATTTATCAAGGGGAAGAGACCATATTTAAGCTCCAGTTTGTTTCCCCAGTCCCTGACGTAGTGCTGCATGCTCAAGGACTAATAGCCTGGTGTGAAAGAAACACTGGTTACTATCTAAAGTTGTATATCCGATCCCATGCACGGAATGCGTGCACCTTT
>OX442436.1:2787362-2914022 GCA_949361645.1 Spongilla lacustris
CTACACGCGCACGCCAATAGGTATAGACAGAGCTAGCTTGCTGAGCACGCGCAGCTGATGGGAAGGCAGGCGCTGATCCAGGAATTTAGGAGGGGGGGTGGCTGGACCCGGGGTGGTAAAAGGGGGTGGGTGCGGGAGGGGGATGTGCCCTCTCCCGCGCGAAGCGCGGAAGTTTTTTTACTGGCGGTAGATATCTTATGCATGAAAAAGTGTTTTCTTTAGGACAGGTGCACTCATCGTATCAGATTTTTCACTGAGTTCATTTTGCCTGCTTTCCGTCAAAGATGTTGAAGTGCAAGTCCTTACATGTATTGGACTTTTCAAGTTCAACTCGGAAAGTGAAATACTCAAAGGTCCTGATCACAGCGTGTCATCAGTATCTGGCCTACCAGTTACTTGTGTATCCTACGAGTCCGAATCTATGGATGATGATGATACAGATACAGATTCGAATTCTGATCTGGAAGCATGCAGTATACATGTATATCTCAATCAGCATCTAAATGACGGGTGTAAAACCTCCTCGGCTGAACTTCCTAACACTGATCCACTGATCATGCAGACATGAGGAGCAGTCAGAGGAATAGGATCCTGCTCAGAATGTCTGTACAAGATGCAATCTGACAGTCAAGAACATGAAATGATAATGAAATATATCAGTACTGATATCTGAGCAAGACAGGCTTGCAGATGCTGTTTTAATTTTAAAATACTGTATGATTTAGTGTTGCTGGAGTAAGGAAAAGAAAACAGGCTAAATTTCAGAGACGTTGGCTTCAAGATTATAAATGGCTCTAACATGAAGGATGTCTCAAGAAAGTATCAATACTGTGGCTGTCAATTCACAAATCCTGTAGGATTTAGCTATGTATGCACAATCAACTGATCGTAAATGAGAATCTATCTTGCAGGAATATTTTTCAAGTAATTTCTCGGACCTATTATGGTTTGTAAATGGTGAGTACACAAAAGCACCTAAACTACTCTTTTCGCTTTGAGACAGAAACTAAATGCATGGCAGGCACCAAGCAATGCAAAGAATTTTAGATTGAATTTTGAAGTTTTCCTTATTTAGGAGTATCAATCATTCACACAAATGCACCATAGAAAGTTGTGTAGTGAATCAGTGTTGTATGAATAAATCACAACTTTCATATGATGTTTTTGTGTAAATGATTGACATATTTGGTAACTTGGACATATTTGGTAACTTGGTATTATCATGCAGTTTAAAGATGTGCACTGGTAACTATATGCTTGCATTGATTTTTCTTTTGTGCTATGTACTAGTCACAATTTTATATAACATCTGATCATACAAAAATACGAACAAAGCGTCATGATCTTTTTTTCACCCCTAAAATGGAAGCTGTTGCTATTAGCCCTCAAACAGAAATTGCTGATAGTTCTCAATCAGTATTTTAGTATTCGTAAACAATTATTTGAGGAAGGAGGGGGGGGGGGGGGGGGGTGGCTAGCCACCCTATCCACCCTCTCTGGATCAGCCCCTGGAAGGGAAATAAAATTCGTTTGGGTTGGGGGGGGGGGGGGGGGGGGGGGGGGGGGGGCGGGTCACGTGCCCAGAGTGCATATACCATTACATTGTAATCGATCGGACGGGTAATGAATAATATCGGCGCGTATAGAAAAAAGTACTCCTTTGGTATCGTGTACTAATGTTTAGCCGGTATGTTGGATGGCTGCATGAGCATAATAGCTATCGGTCGGTCATTTCCTGATATAAGAGATACATGTAATAATATTATCTGATATCAATATGCATGGGAAACTCAGTGTCGCGCACATATTGTATAAATGTTCTATAGCGTTATATATGTGCAGTATGCTGTGTTTTATGTGTACATCATTTCTACGATGCTATGGCGATATTTGCATTAAAAGATTAATTTTCTATTTATAACGTACAGAATGTTTCATTTCAAACAATGTGCTCCGGTACCCGAGCAAGGCGGTCGAGGGTATTGTGGTCCAGGGTGGCGTCCCGTTGGCTTTGGTGGTCTAGTGAAGGCGGACAGTAAGATTCTGTGGAGAGGGGAAAGAGGAGGAATGTACGATTTTGATGTGGACAATTCTAAGTTTGAAAGAATCGCCGGTGATGGTGGAGGGTGTTGTGGCACACTGGCTGTGACTGGAAAAAATTTGATGTGTGTTGGAGGTTTGTATAATAATGGCAAATGTAGCAATGAGGTGATGTTGTGGAGCAAAGATGAGTGGGCTACCGTGATTGGTATGAAGAACATGCCAGTAGCATGTTGGAAGTCCTGTGTGGTTGATGTGGACAGTAAATATATGCTAGTCATAGGAGGGGTAGGTAACCTGGGACGCTTGAACAGCGTTCAGATCTACAATCATGAGACTCAAACCTGGCATATGGGACAGCCACTACCATTACCGTGTTGGGCCACATCAGCGGTGGTTCATGGAGGCCTGGTCTATGTAATGGGAGGCTTGGGCATGGATCGAGCTGTGTGGTCTGCCAACATCACTGATCTGGTGAGCCCACTCAGCATTGTATGCAGCACTATTATTTCTATGTGACAATTGATCACACATGATGGATGATTCATGAAGGGGGTTTAGCACACATAGCAATCATTGATGCTGACATCAACTTGAGTACTTTAATGTCCTGTTAATCTATTCTGCTCAGCAGTCCCAGCTAACATAACACACCACCATGCTTTTTACAGCATCGTAGCATAGTCATTGATGCATGCCCTAACTGGTACTATGACTCATCAGAACAGGGTACCTGTTTCTATTTACATACATTCATGCATATGCACACTTACACACACACAAACAAAAAGTCTTTTTACGGTGCTTTTAATTATATCTAACACACATGTTAACATATGGATGCATGCTCATATGCTAGGTGACTCCACCCACCCATGACAAATTTGAATCAGCTTGGACTGAGCTACCAGATATACCAGGCATCTTCTCAACTATATGTGTGATCAATGGTGTGCTCCTTGCTATTGGAGGAACAGAAGACCGGGGTGGTTTAATGAAGACTTCTGCCATTTATGCCTTCCACCAGAACTGGTATCAAGTCGGAGAGATGCCAATTAAGTGTTCCTTGGTGGATGTGATAGCACTGTCCAATGAAAAGCTGCTGATTGTGGATGGTGACAGTGCACAAGTGTATGAAATGATTTTAGAAGGTTAGTTGTGCATTTTCCATATTAAAACTATGCTAACACGAATATTCCAGATCAGCAAAAACTTTTCCTTTCACCAAGCCTGCACAACGCCAATAATAAGTATGTGGGAAAGTGTAAACTGAAACAGTAATCACTTTTAAAATAGAATTTAAAAGAATTAATTTGCATGTTCATTCCTTCCAAGAGATCACATTGAGAAGGCCGTGAAAATTCCTGTTATAACATGTCTCGTTCTTGGAGCACCTGGTGTTGGAAAGACTGGGCTCAAAAATCTCCTTCTGAAGAAGGAACCGCCAGAAACAGGAAACCCTGTTCGAGCCATCTTGCAGTTACAGATTGGTGTTAGTGAACATGATGAAGATGAATGGATAGTTGTGGAAGATGAACGGACACTGAGAAGATTTTTTGAAGAATTCTCGAAAAATTCTTTTTATAATGATGGTGTCAGTTTACTTGCTGATATTAACACCACTGGTGTCAAGGATACCAACCATCAAACAAAAACCAAGTACACCGGTAAGGGATAGGTAGTTGAGGCCTTTTGTGGTAAATAAGTATCTAACATATTTATTAAGCATAATAATTTTCAATTACTGTCTTAAATAGATTGCCACTACCACACTAAATTGCATGATACTAATTTATTTCCACATGGATTGTTTCTCTGCAGAAACAAAGCATGGATGTGGTATAAAGTTGATCCAATACATTGACTGTGGTGGGCAAATGCAATATCATGACATTCTTCCATTATTCATTCAAAACCCTCATGTGGCTGTATTTGTTATAAATCTCTCAGAAGAACTGGCACATTACCCCCACAGTGAGCACTATGGAGCAGACGGCAAGCCCATTGGAAAACCATACAAATCATCAATCTCCCATGAACAAATCATTCAACAGTGTCTGGAAAACGTTTGCTCAAAGGATGTTCGTCCTTTGATAATCATTGTGGGAACACAAAACGATACTGCTGACAAGTGCTCCGAATCCATCCGTCAGAAGGACCAGAAACTACTGGAGCTACTGAATTCTACTAAATCTAATTTCCTTTATAAAGGAGAAAGTCTAGCAAATGTGATATTCCCTGTTAACTGCAAAGAACCTAAGGACAAAGACAGAGACATTGCCAAGATTCTCAGACACGTAATTGTATCCAATGCCACTGTACAAAATATCCTTCCAACAATATCACTGCCTAGGACATCAATTGAGCTTGGGTTTGCTCTCAGAAGGTTATCTGGTGATGCAGGTCTTCTAACCCTTGCTGAGTGCGAGGAGCAAGCAAAAATGCTCAAAATGGAAGGAAATGCATTTCAAGATTCCTTGAATAATCTTGTCAAACACAATATAGTCTTATATTACCCTGAGGTTCTTCCTAATATAGTGTTCTGTGACCCCCAGGTAGTCCTTGCCAAGGTAAATGAGATAGTGCAGTACCAACATAAGCTAAGAGATAACCCTGATGAAAATGTAGCAGCTTATGGTTATTTGCTCAGATTCAGGGATTATGGTCTGGTGTCCATGGATCTATTAAATGTACTTTTGTCAAACTGCCACAATGATCTGTTCACTTCATGTGATCTCTTGAAGTTACTGCATAGTGTTAAAGCAATTTCTATGTTTGAAAATGGCGAGTACTTGATGCCTACCCTGCTGCCCCATCTTGATAGTGACAAAATACACCTGTATCTCCATAAAACTACCCCTCTGGTAATCAAGCCCACACAGGGCTGCATTCCTAGTGGTCTATTCTGCTGCTTTGTTGCCCATCTTGTCTCCTTAGGCCACTGGAAGGTGTGCATAGAAGGACAAAAACCTTTATGTTTGTATCACAACTGCATTACATTTGTAACAAACGGTACATCAGAAATTGTGACCATTGTAAACAGGACCTCCTACATTCAAATACATGTCAAAGAGCCCTCCATGGAAGTGTGTAAAGTGATAGAGGAATGTGTCCACAGTTGTATAAGTAATGCCTGTAAGGTGCTCAAATATCATGATGTACAATTTCTAAATGCCTTTATGTGTGAAGGCAGTTGTTGCAGATCAGATCCTCCTCATTTAGCGGATTGTGTGCCTTCACATGATGGAAATGTGCTCAATTGGTTGTGTAACACAAGGCAGAGTCAAAAGGGATACCTGAGTGAGGGCCAGTTGATGTGGATGGGAGGAAATGTTTCCACAACACATGATTCCAGTATATCAGGTACGGGTGGTCAGAATTATGTCACCTCCTACCTCATCCTTCCTGCATGCAAACACCTTTCTGCAGGTCATTTTCCCCTTCACCATGTACAGTCATTACCATTTACGATATCTTTAATTGAATCTACGTCAGCCATAGTATAGAGGGGAAAAATTTATGGTTGGCTTTGCTTGTTTTCTTCTTTGTCTTTTGTTTCATGCTTTTTATACTTTTGTGCAGCAAATCAGTGTGTTTTCATTTTGTAAGTTTCAGAATTGTGATTTTTAGAGTGTGAATGAGGCATCAAATATACAGCTGTAGGGTATTTAGGGGAGCCACATGCACATGTTGTATAATATGGAGGAGTCACATCCAGACCATTTTATTGTGTGCGGATGTTTAGTTCATTCTTTTTTTGTACCTTTTCTCAGTTTCTCTAGAACATGCTACATGTAGCTCACTACCCCTCACCCTGGAGCAGTTGCTGCACTTCACTGGCAAGACCAAGACATTCAATGTGGCTGCCCTGGTGGGAACTGCATACTCAAAGATGGGAGTCTTCCTTCTCAAGGATGAGACTGGAACTGTTGTACAGGCTCTGGAAAATCAGCACATGAGGGATGCTGAGAAGATCAACATGGCCATTTTTAGCCAATGGCTCCAAGGGAATGGAGCACAGCCTGTAGCTTGGTCAACACTGATAGGTGTGTTGAGGAAGATAGGCCTGTGTGTACTGGCTGATGATATTAAAGGTGGTCTGTAACTGACATATTACCTTTGTTTTTAAGTATTGTATATTTGTTTGTAAATGTCTTTGGAAGAGGGATGGAGCATGCATAATTTTGAAACACATATATACCAAATCATTTGGAGTTCTTTTCTTGGTGCTTTGCTGGCAAACACTGGACTACTTACTTCGCTGTTGTATCACACTGGCCATTGGAGTCCTACATGTAGGAGGGAGGAGGATTTCCAAACTTCAAACGTGCTTGTCACATTGAGTTTATGTTTTTTTCAATTTTTTTCTAACCTTTGCTCATATTTATATCTCTAAACCACCTACCAGTATGCTGGGAAATCGATCACTGAGGACATGATCCACTTTAGTTGTGAGTGTGGTCATTTTTCAAATTCTCTGGGCCCCTACCCTATCAATCACTGCTGCCCTCGTGGACTCAGCAGTCTGCTGTATCACTTAAAGCATTGCCCAGGAAATGTACATCCTTAATGTAAAAAATCTTACCAACATCCTCTTGTAATAGCAAAGCCTCCTCCTGTCCTTCATGATCAGCACAAACCACATTTTCTTGCGGCCATATTCTCTTATGTGTAAAATGCCTAAAGTGCAAGGGAGAAATCAGCAATGCTACTCAGCAGACCACCAAAGGGGATGATCCCCAATACTATTTTTTTTAAACAAGTGCACTGATGCAAGATACTATAAAATATAATGTAATGAACCAAATGAACAGAGCAATCATGCAATGTAGGGAAGATATTTTTAAAAAATACAGGTCATTTTAGCAAATTCTACTGGCACATTAGCATATTGTGACCCATGCCCACTTTCTAATAACTTTTAGTAACTGTGCCCCCACCCCCCCCTTAAGTGTACACGTTTTCTGAAAAGAAATGCCACTTGGTGTTTAATGTTGTGCTTCACACTGTGTGGTAGAATGTATACTGATATCACTCTAGCATCATCATAAATAATTACAAATACCAGTAGCAGCCACTTTGTAAACATAGAGAGGAAAGTGCGTCACATGTGTTATCGAAGTGTTAACTCTCCTACAGATGGTCCTGACACCACTACTGACACCTAACAATGTCAATCCACCATGGCAGTTGTAATGTTCCAGTTGAACTGCATCAGTTCTCCACTTTGGACCATTAATTAATGGAAGTCTGATCAATGGTGCTTCCTCTCAGATGTGACCAACAATTATCAACACCCTGACTGCATTGGTGTTACTGCTCTGCAATTTTGTCCCACATCTCATCAAGTTGGGGTTTAGTACAACATCTCTGTCCTAGTTGTGGGCATATTTCAGATAGTTTGGACAGCCAGGTATACCAGAATCATCCATACTCCATACATTGTGCTTATCATTGGTGATGTGACCACACTCACTGCTGGATCACCACATTACTGTTCCAGTTGGATTAACTGACAGCTCTGAGCAGGGTTGGGCTCACCAGTAATGTGGCACCAGCTAGTCCAGGGATGAACTTCACACTAATGGTCATCCCTTCTATACACATCTGATTTGTTGTCACTGGTCTAACCTTCTCTTCAATTTCCTCATGCAACCTTCAGGTTATCATTATCACAGGTCAGTACTAATGGTCTTTGCATAGTCAGTAAACATATCTTTGTTCAATCCAACATTATATTATGTGCAGACCTTGCGGTTAATTAACAGTTTAAATGGTGGAGGGGCAGCAAGCCAACACATTCCTTCAATCTGAGACAGAGGCTTCATGTCATGCATGTTTAATTGTTTCGCAAAGTTGAATTTGGTCAGGCCATGGTGCAAAAATCTGATCCATTTCAACAGCCCAGCATTTTTATTATATTATGGCAATCATAGTAATTGTTAATAATAGATATTCCAGACCCCCCACTAGTACAATTAGTACAGATTCACTTTCATCAACTGGAGCAATAGCTTACATTGCTGCTTCTGGAAATTCATTGCATGATTGGCCTGACTGCTGGGGTGCTCACTGGAGGCCTCCCGAGTGTCCTTTTAATATTACATGTATATCCTTCCTGTGCTGTAATCCATATGTCAGAATAGGAACTGGTCTATAGGTGGACGCAAAGGACTATTGCATTATGCATATTCTCATCCATCTCATCACACTTGTGCTTCTCACTCTTCCTGTCACTTCCTCTCCATCCAAACCATTTCTCTCCCCTCCACTTTGCCTTCCTTCCTCTCCAAAATGATCTCACTCCACTCCTCCCCTTGAACATGCAAAGCCCATCACTGTGGCCATTTTCCATGAACATGTTTATCACATGCACATGAACATGAACAGTGAAAAATAAAGGATTAAAACTGGAGCATTTTTATGTGAGGGGCATGTCTTGTACACAAGAGCACACTAATTTTACCATGTGAGTTGATTAGTCTTGCCATATAACAAACTATTTCATTTTGATTTGATGGAAAGATGATCGAAGGAGATACCAAGTGTAAATAGTTCAGACTACATCGATGCCAGCCATACAGACCTTAACTTGTCTCCTCTTCCTCCTACATTGTCTCTCCCACAGGGCTACCATTATGGAGGAGTCCCTACTAAGGCATACCTCTCGGACAGCATTTGGTCTATCATTAGGTCCCTGCAAAGAGAACACTTTCTTTTGGAATATGGCCTATTGAAAACATAGTGATGTTGACCAAATGTGTGGAGGCTTAGACTAGCAAGGTAAAGGTATGGGAGTTGCCTGCAGTTCGGACAGGCCTGTACGCAGGTTTTCAAGGTCGGGGGTGGGGGGGGGGGGGGGGGGGGTTGTGCAGTTATTTGATTAAAGGGACCAAGCCAACATGCATGTGCTGGCGTAACCCTTCAGTTCAATCATGTCAATTCTATTCACATGTACACACAAGTAAGTACTTCAGCTAGATACAATGAAATGACTAAATGATTACTCTAGAAGTGTCAGTTTCTAATCAAAATTCTTCTTGGATGCATCTGTGCATCAGTACATATTGTCAATATCTATGTGCTACATTTGCAGCTTGTGGCAGCTCTTTTTCTCTCCTAATCCCTCTGCTCACGACGTCCCATCACGTGTATAAATTAACTCGCAAGCTACTGATCTGAACGTAAGTCCTCCATCCGCCCCCCGAGTTACGTATTCACGTACACTTTAATAACATGGTTAATAATCAATCGGCCGGGGAGAAATAAGCTTAGCCATGGTTAATATCGAACCTGCAGGAGCTTATAATGTATAGCTGGGAAATAATTAACAACTCTCATGTTATGAGTTACACATATACATATAGACATAATAGAACATAATAGATCTAGATCTACACATTAAAGTCTCATTCGACTTAACTTTCACTTTCTTCCATTTTCTCGTAGTAGACACTCGATTCAAAATCGTTACTGTCCATACGAGTCTTTCTCTCTTTTTCGTGAACCTTCAGGACTTTGGTTTTCGAATAATATCCACGCTTCTTCGCCACATGCAGCAAAATCCAGTCAGTGAGTATGGCAGCCTATGAAATGGAAAAAAGAAAAAGAGCCCATTAGCGCCATCAAATGTGTGCATTGGCTGAATTCTGGCTAAAAGTTCTTACAATGGACAGCCAAGCAATCACTGAACCAAGCGCAAAGACCAGATTTGAAAAGGAGAACTTTCCTCCCTGTTTGAAGAATTTCAAAACTGTTACACTGTGATCACATACTATCACATAATGTATACAATTGATGTACCTGACCACTCAAATCCACAATGAATAGAATACCGTAAGCTTTTATTAGCGTGCGGTATTGTGTGCCATGGTTGTCGTACCAGAACTTTGCAAACCTGTCATGCAGAGAAACGTGTACGATGTGAAGTATTTATTGGGATACACACAGCTCAGTTTCACCTAAAATTGAAACCACCATAGGGAGCATCAGCCGGTGAGACTGCGTCCAACCTATTTACAAATGAAATATTAGTAGGCCTATAATCGATCAGCATGTAGCCATTATGCACTTTGTCTGAAGCATGCATGCTTGGCAATGCATTAATATTGAATCAATGGTTTCTGCGGCGGCCATGCATTTCGAAAAAACGTGCCCCATCCAACAGCACTTCCACACGAAAATGAAAAAAAAAATTGTATGAGCAACGCATCAGAGATATATAGAGCATGCTTCCTTCACCCACATCGTACTCTCCACTACCGTTTGGCACGTATGCAGCAGGACAATGAGTCCATACAAGATCGCCAATTCCGTATACCGGTGTTGTTCTGTCGTATAAAGCTTTCTGGCGTCGCTGTTGTAACTCTAGACGATTACGAACGAGCTGATATGCCTGCTCGGCTGCTCCGAGCGTACCTGCATGTACTAAACGTCAATCCCCTCTTGGCTAGCATCAGTATACCCACGACGAATCAAATTTCTACTTAAACTTTCCACTTCCCATGCATCTGTACTGGACAGTAACAATGTGCAAGGTGACAGCACTCTACAAAAACAACTCTTAATCTGTTGCGGCATGTAACCACGTCACCAATGTCAGGGAGTTATGGCCAAGGTGGTCCAGTGAATGGTTAGGGCTATACTAGCATGTAGATCCTTCAGAGACCCCAATGCCTAACCACCACTTAAAGCAATTTGAAATTCACTGGGGCTCAAGATGGGGCTGTGATCCTGGTAAGGATATTACAGATAACCAAGCTGAAGCATGAGGCAATGATAAATACTGTAGAGAGCTTTATTAGGTATGGAGGCTGCATGCGTTTGAACTGATGGTCTTCGATCTTGGAAGAAAGAATCATTTGCCCATGCACTGTGACAGGATGTCATCGGATGAGATGGTGGTAAATGGAGAAAGGATGGCATTATAAAGCTGGATTGAATGATTGAGGTGCCGGTCATCTATAAACCCCAGGCCAGATGCATTCAAAGAGAGTATGTAAGCAGCTGAGGAATGATATGACAAGGAATGAAGGCCTAGACCTCCCCTACTGAGGTTTAACTATGCCTGTAAACATGCCTTGTCTGTTGTGTCAACAGAGGTACATTCTAATAAGCATTGCAGACATCATCATCATATTTTTTCGATGCTTCTGCTACCAAGGATGGAGGTGCATGTGGATCAGTATAAATGCATGGACCAGTTTACTGGAGCTGCCATAATGTTGTAGAAGACAAGCCCACTTGTGGGTCAACAGCTCCAACTTCTTCAAGATGGGTAACCTGTTTACAGGCATCTTCACACCTCTGAGTCACAAAATTGGTCGTCATTAATAGGGGTGCCTAGGATCTCAATGTTTAGTACACTGGACCTCTTCATTTCTGAAGGAAAAGCACTGTGATCACTCCTGCTAAATAGCACACACTTTGTTGTGTTGAGAAACAGACCAAAAGGTGGTCCTTGGCTATGTATGATGGAGATGACCAGCTTCACGGCTTGTAAGGGTCCAGCCACAACACCATCATCTATGTACCAAGAATGAAATTTTAGTCTTTGCTAGCAGCATCCATTACAATGGCAAATGCAAATTTAATATTCGCAGCACCCAACAAAAAGGAGAGAACCTAGGGGATCACCCTGCTGAACACCCATCTCTGAGGTGATGATACCTTTGGATTGATTAGTACTGGGTGTTGGCCATAACACTCCCAGCTCTGTGAAATGGATACTACTTTCATCAAGAAGAGCCCGATGGGGAACCATATTAAAGGCATTGCATAAACGAGAAGAAGCCAGAAACCATTGACTTGATGATGGTACATAGACATTTGCTGGTTAGGCGATGTAATGCTTCACCTACTGATATGGGCAGAATGTCATGAGTGGGAGCCCTGTTTGTTTTTGTCTAAAGCAGTAGGGTTGGCCCCTGCCATAAACTTAGCACCCTGAGGAGGTACCTTAATAGCTGCCAAGAGATTAGCTATATTTCTGAGGAAAGCACAGATGGGGAAGGTAGTGGAAACATGACTGCATCTAATATTTGTAAGCCAGTAGGACCCCAGGCAGTCGCTTTAGGGAAGGATGTTAGTGTGGCCATCATGTTGAAATCAGGTGGTAGTACTTCACCTGTTGGTGTGGTGATGGATGGTGGAGTAGGCTGTTCTGTAGGAGATTCCATGAGTCGGTGATGTGGTCTCATCATTAGGGGTGGTACCGACCATCTCCTGCAAAGGATATTGCCTCCATGATATTCTTACGGAGTTTTCTGTGCTGAGTGGAGTTTGGCTTAGAAATGGCTGGTGGCTATATAAATATCATTATTTTATTAATTTTATTATTATCTTTTTTTCTCGTCTACATGTTTTATTATTATTAATGAAATGAACATGCTTATAACCTACTAATGTCAAGCTGCAAAATCAACTAAGTTAAATAATTGCTCTGGCAAATGTTGTCTTGGACTTGCTGCTCAATGCGTGTCGTGAGGCAAGATGTGCGAAACACTCCTGGGCTTCCTTACCCCAAGCACCATATGACCCCACAGCAAAACCATCTCAACTCAGTACACTTCTGGTCATTGGCATATGCAAACATTTTTAATGACGTGGGTATGACAGCTGGTGCAGCAGTTCAGGCACAGAAGCATGCAGTCAACGACCAGAAGTGTATAATAAATATTATTATTATGTGTGTCTTAGCTGAAATGCCTTTTTAAAGTATTCTGTGTATACGGCACAAATCCTATATGGAACCTACATAGGTTCCAATATTTATGCAGTTGCTGTGCATGAATGCATTCAACGGGAGTGATACAAGCAAAATAACTGTAGGTGTACATGAACACAAACAAATGGTGCACTTATGCATCTAAAATAGCATACGAGTATGCACTTACCTCGCTGCACTATATTGCGGATAACAAATATCAAAGTCTAAGTCACAATCCCAGTAGATATACAGTACAATTACTGCTCCCTGTTTTGGCAAGAAATAAATATCACATGACTTCACCACCTTGTCAGGTATGGATGTGACCTGTGTGGCTAGATCTGAAAAATTTGCTGATTCATTGTACATGGCAACAATATCTTTAAGACGAAAGATTGGGCAGTATGGCTGTTCAGGGGACCAGAGCTTGCAACTGCTAAGATCTGAATTGCTTATATAATTGGTACTGTATTAAATGGAATCATGTATTGTTACAATTAAATCAAGCCCATCACTAACTTTTCATAGTTAGGTAGTAATGTAGGAAACTGAATGGAGTTCTTCAATGACACAGTAAATTCATCAGCTCGAATTTTGGGCCCAAGCTTCCTGAATATAAAATTGGTAGGAATAAATGGATAAATGGCAAAGTGAGAATGAGACAACAAGAATGAAGAGAGGGAGGGTGAAATTTACGTGTAGGTAGAATTTTCCTTCTCCGTCGGACACCAAGCAAAGACATTACAAGAACTAGTATCATTGTTGTATGTACCTGTTCTAGGACCTTGTGAAAAAAAAAAAAAAAAAAAAAAACAAGTATGCACATATATATATTGCTATTATTATAATTATATATATAAATATTAATTACATGTATAATAATAATAACTGTGGTGAGGGCAAATGCTAGAGCTCTGCTAGCAAGGTGTGCAGGCTGCAAGGGTGGTCTAGGCTATGATTTTTTTAGAATAGGTTTTCACATTTGTGTATATTATAATGTATCATATAAATGTATGTAATTGTAAGTCATTATTGTTATTATTTTGTATACTATTTTAATATCATTATAAGTATAATTGTAATAATTTCCTACCACTGGCATTTGTATTGTTGCACTGTTGAGTACAATCTCCACCGCAGTTAACAGATGGGTCTTCACCACACACTCCATAAGTTTGGTTGCATGTGACCCACATATTAGTCATAACAAAGAAACTGTACGGTTCCTGATAAACAAGAAGTACAAAATTAAACAGATACACCAATGATGCGTCCACACCTGTGGTGGAATGACATAGTCAGCAGGATCAAACACTTGTGGTCCAGCAGTGTTTACACAGTTTTGCATGAATGGCTCATCAGATACATTCAATACATCAAAACCTTTTAGTTTTATTGTCACAGAACCAGTTACAACTTCAGTGTTTTGGTAGGCCTTTTTGTATATGACGGAATATCTGAAACCAAAATACATTCTTACTAATAGGTGGTCTTCAAAATGTAATGCTTACCCCAGAACAATTACAACAATGATAAGCTGCAATACCCTGTGTGTTACCCCATATTTTTTGTTTTCAATGTGCACAATTTTGGGAGTTTCATATTCGAAAGCGAAAGATCGGAAGCGGCTCCATATTGATTGGGCATTCATTTCCCCCTCCATATCAACCCTTGCTGATGTCACGTATATTCTGCAGAAGAGAAAGTATAAATTATATACGGTAAGATACCTGTGACACCGGCAACACAAACCAAGGAGCTAACTAGATAGTAGTGGGTCACTCCTGCCTAGGCAGGCATGCAGGAGCGACCTATACATATACCTGCATGTCACATGAACTCGATCAAAATTGCACGGGGTTCTCGAGGTTCCCGAGATTTGCAGGAGCCGGCCGGCATGCACGAGGTCTTTGCATGGGGTTAGGAGGCCGAAAGGCCATGCACAACGTATTGCTAGATAATTATAAATTAATTTATATATATATAGCTAGTCGGATGTGCGATTTATATACATGTATACTGGGGCAAGGTCCTAGATCGCATGCGCTAGCCTTTACCTAGGAAACTTGGTAATCGTATACCGGTGTCACGTAAAATTGGGGACCCCATAAAATTGGGGACCTCCGTCTCATAAAATTGGAAACCCCCGTCCCCTATTTTGGGGACCCCGTCCCCAATTTTTCGGTAAATTGGGGACCCCCCCCCCTCCCTAAATTTGGGATCCCTTCGTGAAATAAGGGACCCTAAGGCAAATATGTATAACCGAGTTGAATGACCTGATCATACTGTGCCGAAAGCACGCCTAAACGCATGTACCTGCATAGTTCAACAGCCAAATGAATACTTGTTAACTAGGTTGGGCCATGGAGCTTTGAAGTGTCAAGTATGAATGTACTACAATGTAATCCCAATTCAAACAAAACGAAAGATCAGTTTTATACATGTACACTATAATCATAATTATACACAATGAATATAAAATAAGACATGACATGTTAATTACATAGCACTGAAATGTATTCTATAATTGCATTCACAATTTTAATTTAATTTTGCATTGCATGGGGGGGAGGGGGGTTACTGAACGGTCACTGACATCTGAGATCATGCACTTGCTCCACGCCAGTATTGCAACGTTCGATATCTGACCGGGTTCAAAGTACTTCAAACCCGCCATAACTTTTACTAAAAGACTTTACGTAGGAGTAATCAAATCGCTTCAAATTCGGTTTGCAGGTACAGGGTCCTATACCTATCGATTTGTTCTGTTCTTAATTTTTATGCCATCCGTTACGGAGATACAGTTGAACAAAGTACGTCCACTTTTTCCCGCTCGATTCGCGCCAATGATTTTGGCAAATCGCGTCCCGCTCAATGTATGGGGAGGCGGTTGTTATATCATTGGCGCGAATCGAGCGGGAAAAAGTGCTCGTAGTTTGTTCAACTGTATCTCCGTAACGGATGGCATAAAAATAATAAAACAGTACTAATCGATAGGTATAGAACCTCTGTACCTAAAAACCGAATTTCAACCGATTTGATTGCTCCTATCTAAAGTTATGGCGGGTTTGAACCCGGTCGGGTATCGAACGTTGCAATACTGGCGTGGAGCAAGTGCAAGACTCCAAAATGTAATTTATCATAGAGAAATGGTGTAGTATGAACTGTTGAAATAGGAAGTCGATAGCGTTTAGCGTTCGGATGATATAGCGATTCAAACAAGAAGCATTTTTATAACATTGTATAAGGTTATAAAATATCGGACATTTTCGCGGAAACTGTCCCATATAGGGTGTTTCACAATCAAGGAAAATTGTTTATAAATTTACCACAAGCAGTTAATTAACTAGTAATTGTTGTTAAAAGTTCTAACGGCAAAAGAAGACATGCTGGTTAAATAAAATTAATATAATCTTGAATGGTTAATTAATGTTGATAAAAGTCTCTAAACTCCTAATCATTTCAATTAAATATTATTAAATGTAGGATGGGTAGTTAGTTAAAAGCTGCAAACTGTATTTAATTAGCTACTTCCGTTGAGAAGTTATTCAAAATTGAAATCTTGATTTTTTTATTTTTGCAATGTACTTGATTTAGGGGGCATTGTTATCTTGATTTAGTGGTTTGAATTTATTAATAAATTCGGTCAGGTTGATATTATAAGAATTCAAGGAAATGTTGGAGCTTTTGAATGACTCTAAAATAGTATGTTTTAAATTAGATGTTGGTGTTTTCGGGAATTATTCATTTAACCTCTTTGATTTTGGTTAATTAAATTTACATCAACATTTAAGCCCGCGTTATTGGAGCATTTAGCAACAATTTTCAGTTAATTAACTGTTTGTGGTTAATTTATAAACAATTTTCCTTGATTGTATATATATAAATTCACAAGCATCAAAATCTCATAGAAAGTTCCAAATACAATAAAGTCAAAACAATACAAGTGAAATGATATATCATTTCATTTATTTAATTTCGAGCCGACATCATGGGTGCACGGTATGTTTAAATACTAACATTTAACCAAGTTTGGATATACTTGTATACGGCGAAGATATCAGAGGAACAATAGTATCGGTATAACTGCATGTACATGTGGAGCCAAATAGATTAAATACAGAAAGCTTATTTATATCACTGTACCATAGAGCTAGAAAACGCAATTTTTCAATACAGAGACCAGCTCGCTCGTAACGATGAACGGTAATAGTGACCTTTCATGTACTGCGAGCTCCCGATCAGTATCACCGGTTTTTGATATTAATCAAGTCGCAGACACTATCCTAAAAGATATGTACATGTAGTTTCTGCAATACGTGACTCAACGTGAGCAAACGTTAGTCTCGTACCCAGACCCAAACGTACGTAAGTATTATCGCTTACAGTATAATACAGCGCATTTGGGTCTGGGTACGAGACTAAGCAAACGTGACGCGGTAAAACATTCTCCATGTGGGTGCGACATATCGACTCGAACTTCACAATTGCGGATCTAATGCATGACGAGCGAAACCGATCGAGCATTGTTCTAAACCAAACCAGATCATTTAATGTCAGAAACTTTCATATAAGGTTGGTATAACGATTGATTCCATCGATCTGGTGATTCACGAAGTTATAGAGTATTACTATACGATATTTTAAAAGCAAACCACGTTTATAAAGCATGCCTATGAGGGTGGATGCCATTGTTTAATTAATATTTTTTACTCGAATTTCAGCCTCGATGCGCTAATAGCTAAACCAAAATGCATACGTTATCAGGTTATTTAGTCGGGTTCCCCTAACGTCATAAATTGACTCATAATGACGCTCAACTTCGGAGACGCTCCAGAGGCAATGTTAAAATGGTCTATTAATCATAGCCGTTTACATGCATGTACTCAACAGCTGCAGTCGATGAAAATAGCAAAGAGCATTATAAACCTACCAGCGTAACGTAATTTGTAAAATGTTGCCTATTTGTCGCACTTTGTATATAGGCAACTCTAGATCTAGGACGATATATATGCATTCAAATTACTGAATATTAGATTTGTACACTTACCCAGGCCAATTGCTCTCACACCTCTGGTTAATTGTACTGACCAGTCCTAGGCCTGTAGTATCCACATGCATTCGTTTTTCTAGCATTATTATATATATTCGAAACTCCGATTGTATACATCGCTTCTCGGAAACTAGCAACGCCACCACTGGGACTATGAATAACTGAGACCCATAGCATTTAATCTTTATTACGTGGTGCCAAGGGGGTCTTTAGACCCCATGCAAAGACCCCCCCCCCCCCCCCCCCCCCCCCCCCCTCCGGGTGTAAATACATGTATGTTACTGTACAACTGAGTGGCTGACAAAGCAAAGCCTTAACTACAGTGCTATAGGGCATAATATTCATGCTCCGAGCATAATAAACCATTACCAAGTAGCTATTTAGGTTATAGGTTTTAGTTTCGGGTTAGGGTAAAGGTAGTTATATGTTGAAATAATAAATCCTACAACTACATGTACCTACTCGGCGCTGGTTAAAATCGGGCTTAACATAGTTCTACCCTAGCCCGAAACTGAACCCTAACCCAGGCGCCCCCTATAATCACCAAAGTCTAGTCATTTTTCACTTGAAAGACGACAACTAATCATACTAGCTATAGGCTATCATGTTTCGTATTAGTCCTTACTTGTACTCGACTGAGATGACCGGTTTTGAGAGAGCGGCATCTTGTACATTTAAGCCTAATAGTACTAGTGAAGTCCTAGCTTGTATAGGGATTCCAAAAACACACAGAGCATACAAAAAAATATTGTGCTTTTTTGATCTTGTATCGCACATCAATTGCAAAATGCCAAACGAATTATATACTATAGGTTCAATTTATATGTACCAACCGTTTACACCACATCATCCATCATTGTGAACTAATCAGCTTGTGTGCACATTATAATGAGCTGATTGAGCTCATGCGTACCGGGCTACCGGCTGCAACATGCATGTATAGGTTGCTATCTGTAAAGAAATTTACATATACACACAACTTCACTTTAGTTATCAAAAGCCTTTTTAAAAATAATTCTGAGTTGCCATTCATCTATGTCTATGATGTCGATAACCGATCGCGAGCCCTCTTATAAGCGGATCCCTACTGCCCCTACATGTGTGTATGTCAGAACACATATGCTGATATGCATGACCTCGGTTGTCCCAAAGTGTTATATACGCCTGCATGGGACAATTTGATCCGAGTTCGCAGTCGGCGCGGGATTCAGTCATAAATTTCAAAACCACATATAAAAGATCGCGATTTAATTTTGTTTCCTTTATTTGACCGATGGCTATATGTAAAAAAGTATTTCGAAGTTCGATAATGGGACAAGAGCATACCGGGCATTTAGATACCCAATCTTTCTATATGGGTGTGACGCAGCGAAAGAAGATAAACTTGATAATATTGGCATTAATAATGAAGGCAAAATATGTATCTTGGGCCCTTGAAAAGTAATAATGAACATGCATGATGCAATCTATGACAGTGATTTCTAAATCTAAATTGTCACAGTTATGTACACTAGGGTTATTCATATAGACTTGACCTCAATTCTTGGAAACTATCAGCCACTGGGACTATGAATATATTCTATATCTGTTAGGGCAATTTGTGAATTTCTTATGAATTCGCTGCAAAATGCTGACTTTGTGGAATGACCTTCACTTTTTGATACTATCATCCATTCTTACCGTGTATAGTACATGGTACAGAGCATGACCTTGCCCCTAGCTCTCGTACTTCTCTGCCTGTTCGTTTGGGCTGCATGTCTGTTTTGTAATATTATGCATGCATACTTACAGTAATTATATAAGGCAGTGTCCTATGGGCTACTGTCTTTCATGTGCACCACACTTTTGTATGTGTCATTGTAAAGTTGCATTGTTATTATTGATATTATTTTTAATTGTAATTCTTGAAAAAATAAAAAGGCATTACCCCCCACTGATTAGCAAGTTATAGAATTAACGAATGCATGCATAAAATAAATATTATTGGTAATAAGCTACACTGATGCAGTTCAGCCTGCAGCCATGCTTGAGGCAAGATGTAACTGGGTTTCAGCTCTGGATCCCTCTCAATCCATATATGTCTCAACAGCCAGTGGTATGCATACCCAACATAACTCCGAGCACTTGGCATCATTGGAAGCATGCTTCTTCTGTTCAGAAACCTGGGCCGACGATCCCACCATCACACATGCTTTACTGAGGGTGATTGGATTCAGTGGTGATGTGACAGTGAGATTAAAAGCCACAAGTTTTCCTAGATCTGAAGGATTCAAACAGGGTATTCCTAAGTTGGTTGTGGCATGATGCTAATAGTAATAATAATAATTATTATTACCAATAAAAGGGATGTCCTCTTAGAATCTTACCCATAGACTAGTCTGCATGGCCATGTCCTGAAGTTGTGGTAAGGACCTCGAACATGGCCAGCAGACATCCTTATCCCTCATTGCTTCATGCATTGCAATGTTCCATTCTCCATCATCGTGAAGTAAACCGAGATGGGTGCAAACATCTTTATAAGAATCACAAAGTATTCCATTGACCACCTTGAGGTTCTTGTGGCACCTTTGCAGTGGTTGTGATGGAGAAGATGCACAGAGAGAAAGTGTCTCCACTAACGGGATGGATGGTATGGATTCGTCCAATCATCCCACCTTTGTTTCGCTGTCGGGGCTTCCAAAGTGTTCCATTAAAAACAAATTCTCGGGGGAAATCTACATACTTGGTTACAGTACCTGGATGTGTCCTGTTGTAGTCAAAGAAAGCAGTAAGCTCCGTTTGCTTTGGTGGATGTGCTGCCACCTCTGATTCTGTTCCTTCTTCAAAGATGACATATTGCTGTTCTGGAAGATGAATCCTCAAAGCTGTTACAGCAGGATATAGTTCAGTTATGTCAAACTGTAGTAGTCTCCAGCATGCTTCACTTGCTCCAATAGAGCAATAATTTCTATAATCCTCCACTTCATTGTAACCAATGGTAGCCATGACCCTGTCAGTTCCTTTGGTCACATATTTAAAGAGATACTTGGCAGCAGTACAGACTTCAACGTTGAAGTGTGCCTCATACGTAAGAGTGAAATAAGGGCAGTATGGTACTATCCAGCTATTATCACATGTGCCATTTGGAGGTGCAATTGATCTTCCTCCATCACCTGGAGATTTGCGACAATAATTAGGATAGAAGACATTATCATCCCATTCAGTAGTAGATCAGAAATCTTTTGGAAAAAATTTACTGCAGTTATTGATATCTTCAGTCTTGCATAGTGAGCTGCATGTCTGAACCATATTTTGAAGGACCAGTTTCTCAAGTCGTTTGGCTTGTTCTTGCTGCGGTCCCACAGGGTAAGAATTTGGGTTGGGAGGAAGCTCTGCACTGATTACATTATCATCATCTTCAGAAGTGTGTAGACGATAATGTGTGTCAGTAATTAATAAAATGTGGCAATGTGGAAGACCTCTTTTCTGAAACTCTATCACATACATGAATGCAGCTATTTTCCCAAGGACAACACCAATCTTTAATTCTTGGATAAAGTGGTTTAGTTTCTGCTTAAAAACCCTGGCAATGATATCAGGCCTATCGTTTGCATGCTGTCCAGGAAGTACAGAGTTCTGTATTTCAGGCCATTGAGGGTTGCCGGTGAAAGTAATAAAGAAATCTGGTTTGTGATATACTCGCACAATGGCCATAGCATCTTGGAAATGTGCATGGTAGAATCGAGGGCTGCCGGTGAATAATGCAGGAAGTATAACCTGTTGTCCAGAATGAACTGATTCTGCTTCTGTATTGTTGGAATGTGCGTGGACATCTTCACATAGTCGCTTGTACGTTTCCCCGCGCAGTTTATTCTGGTTGTGGGTAATGTACTTAAGTCTTTGATTCTCAACTTTGGCATAGGATGTGCAATATAATTCTTGAAAAAGACGTCCAGCCCAATGAATGGTGAGCACTGCAGGACTTTGGAAATGATAGCAATAGTTCTGTAGTGGGAACCTTTATAGATTCCTTCAATCGGTACCCCAAGGAAAGAGTAAACCTTTATTATACCTGCTTTGTCTATTGTTATTGGAGAGGCTCTTAGAAGACTAACCGAAAAATGTCTCTGTACCATGGCTAGAGTCAAGGCATCCGAGTTCTTTTTGGCCCATTTCAGCTTGGTGTGGCTTGTCCAGCATGAGCGGAAAAGTTCGTACCCTTGTAAGCACTGTAAAGGGGGCATTAAGGCAGTACCCATGTAAGCACTGTAAAGGGGGCATTAAGGCAGTACCCATGTAAGCACTGTAAAGGGGGCATTAAGGCAGTACCCATGTAAGCACTGTAAAGGGAGGCTTTTAGGCAGTACCCATGTAAGCACTGTAAAGAGGGGCATTAAGGCAGTATTCATGTAAGCATCGTAATGGGGGCATTAAGGCAGTACCCATGTAAGCACTGTAAAGGGATCGGAGGCATTAAGGCAGTACCCATATAAGCACTGTAAAGTGGGGCATTAAGGCAGTACCCATGTAAGCACTGTAAAGGCGGGCATTAAGGCAGTACCCATGTAAGCACTGTAAAGGGAGGCTTTTAGGCAGTACCCATGTAAGCACTGTAAAGGGATCGGAGGCATTAAGGCAGTACCCATGTAAGCACTGTAAAGGGAGGCTTTTAGGCAGTACCCTTGTAAGCACTGTAAAGGAGGGCATTAAGGCAGTACCCATGTAAGCACTGTAAAGGGAGGCATTAAGGCAGTACCCATGTAAGCACCGTAAAGGGGGGCATTAAGGCAAAACCCATGTAAGCACTGTAATGGGATTGGAGGCATTAAGGCAGTACCCATATAAGCACTGTAAAGTGGGGCATTAAGGCAGTACCCATGTAAGCACTGTAAAGGAGGGCATTAAGGCAGTACCCATGTAAGCACTGTAAAGGGAGGCATTAAGGCAGTACCCATGTAAGCACCGTAAAGGTGGGCATTAAGGCAGTACCCATGTAAGCACTGTAAAGGGATCGGAGGCATTAAGGCAGTACCCATGTAAGCACTGTAAAGTGGGGCATTAAGGCAGTACCCATGTAAGCACTGTAAAGGGATGCTTTTAGGCAGTACCCATGTAAGCACTGTAAAGGGAGGCATTAAGGCAGTACCCATGTAAGCACCGTAAAGGGGGGCATTAAGGCAGTACCCATGTAAGCACTGTAAAGGGATCGGAGGCATTAAGGCAGTACCCATGTAAGCACTGTAAAAGGAGGGCATTAAGGCAGTACCCATGTAAGCACTGTAAAGGGAGGCATTAAGGCAGTACCCTTGTAAGCACTGTAAAGGGGGGCATTAAGGTAAGCACTGTAAAGGCATTAAGCCCTACCAAAGGTGACCACCGTATACACTGACCTCCACACTAAGGCAGAGTTTATGTAGCTCAAAGTCTGACATGACAGACGTGTCTTCCCAAACAAGCTGAGGGTCTGCATCATAGCGCTGGGGGTCCTGTGATGAATGTCACAGTTTAAAAACATTGGAACACACAACACACATACTTTCCACCTCACTAACACATGCAGTAGCCAAGGATACAATACAATGCTGCACACATTGGTTCACAATACTGCACACAATGGTCCACGATACTGCACACAATGGTCCACAATGCTGCACACAATGGTCCACAATACTGCACACACTGGTCCATAATACTGCACACAATGGTCCACAATAAATCACCAAATGCTCAGGAATGGTGGAAGGCTGCTCAAGCGGAATATGACACATTAATCAAAAATGAAACATGGGAAGTAGTTCCCCTACCTGAAGGAAGAAAAACAGTTTCATGCAAATCGATTTTCGAAGTGAAACGAGATAAAGATGGAAACATAGATTGATACAAAGGATGTCTGATCGTCAGAGGATTTTCACAGAAAGATGGTATTGACTATTTCGAGACCTTTTCTCCAGTCGTATGCTTTGATTCAATTCGTGCCCTATTAGCATACGCTGTACAGAAAGGCATGAACATTCACCAATGGATGTTGTCACTGCCTTCCTAAATGGTCATCTTGATGAAGAAATCTACCAGAGGGTTTCATAGAATCGGGAAAGGAGCACGTTGTTTGTCGACTCAAACGTTCAATGTATGGATTGAAGCAAGTGGCATGATGTTGGAATCGTGAAATCAACGATGTATTCTCTCAAATAGTTTCTTACTGAGTGTGGCTGACCCATGTGTCTACCTCAGAGATATTGAGTAGAATTCCATTGCAATACTGGCTGTCTACGTTGATGACATCATTCTTCTCACTAAAACAGAGGATGAAATGGTTCAACAAAAGAATTTGCTTTCAACTTGTTTTAAAATGAAGGATATGGGACCTCTACATTATATTCTTGGTATTCATGTGGAACAAAAGGATGGCACATTACGACTTCATCAACGATCCTTTATTGAAAATCTGCAAAGCAAATTTGGGATGCAAGAATGCAAGCCAATCTCAACTCCAATCAACGATCCATTGGAAAAGGATGATGGATTCAGAAAACCTGTTGAGCCAAAGAAATACCAGGCCATGGTTGGAAGTCTTCTCTATTTGGCAATCGCAACCCGTCCAGATATCTCGTTTTCAATGGGAGTTATTTCAAAGTTCAACAGTTGCCCAAATGAATCTCATCTTACAGCAGTCAAAAGGATCATGCAATACCTCAAAGGGACTATCAACTTGGGACTTGTTTATTCCATATCTGATGAACCCTATTGCATGGGATATTCTGATGCAGATTGGGCTAATGACATCAATGACCGAGGTTCTACAACTGGGAACATTTTCATTATGAAAGGTGGACCAATCAGTTGTCTAAGTCAGAAGCAGAGCATTGTTGCACAGTCAACAGCAGAAGCTGAATATGTTGCTATGTGGTCTGCTACCAAGCAGGCTGTTTGTCTTCGTTGATTTTTCAATGAGCTGGGCTCTACATTAATGAACCATTAACTATATTTGGGGACAATCAAGCAGCAATTGCAATGAGTAAGAACCCAGTCAGTTTCAAACGATCGAAGCACATTGACGTGAAGTATCACTTTGTTCGTCAAAGTGTTGACAATGGTGAAACATTAATCATTTATTGTCCTACTGAAGAGATGCAGGCTGACCCTCTAACTCAGTAAGGCATTGCCGAAAGTCCACTTTGAGTATCTACGTTCAAAGCTTGGGCTTTGTTGACATAAGCTGTACTGAACCTTGCTCACATGGGAGTGTTGTATATTAGTGAGCCTTCATTCAGTACGTATGACTCTGGTGGAACTTTATAGAACTATTAATATCTATTTGTACGTATTTGTGTGATTTCCCCCCGCCCCTTTTATCAGTGTAGAATGTTCTGTGTTGTGCGTTGACTAGAATAAGTTGTTGTCTCTAATGAAGAAAGATACTGGTCCCCACGTGTACTGTTACAAGGGGCTGAACCCCTACAGTCTCTCCGCCATTTTCCATGTATGGGATGTTGTGCTGGTCTCCATAGCAACAGGGAATGATGCAAGCCTGCCAGTTTGGCTTTTTCTTGTGGAAATACAGCCATGTACATGTACATGTAGGCTCTAGAATAGTAGAAAATAGTTCACAATTGATTCGTCTTTGAATGTGGATTGTCAGCCATTCATGGTAGCTACTGATTATTACCTTTTTTGGGTGGGGGAGGGGGGTGGGTAGGGGGAAGCATGATCCTGGAGGATATTCAGTACATGCAATGTGTATGCAGTTGTAAAAGAGCGGGAACGAGGTAGACATGGAAATGTAATATTATGTCACTACAGCAGGTCCAAGAAAACAATGAGAAGACATTGTGTTGTAGTATATAACGCGCATGTTGTATGAGGTGTTTCATGCCATGTGTGATCAAGGTCATTTAACTGTGTCTGTGGTCAACCCCCGATGGCGGCGTACCGGTGCGCGCGCAAAATATCGCTACAGCAGTGTTTGAAACTAAAACATCATGATCAAGTTCTATTGTTGATCGTAGCAATGCATGTGGTAATCATTGTATGTCCCTCCACCCCCCTCCCCCCCCCCCCCCCTTAGACCAGCCTGATTGGCTGGGGAATCCTCGTGGGAGGGTACACCATTGCAGCCTCCATTGCGTACTGGATGTGGCACCACACCCTTGAGACCCTTGTCCACTTCTGGAAGTACTTGTTTGGCTATGTAGTGCTATCGGGCACCTTTGCTGCGGTGTACCGAAGAATCTGCTTCAGTGGGGGGTGCAGCATGTTGCCTTGGTGCAGATCTATTTTCCGTTGTGTCAGCTTCCTGTGGTGGCTCTATTTGGAGTGGTACTGTCACGCAAGAATTGTACCAGGTGAAAATTGTACCGCCCGGTACAATTTTGGTTGCGACAAGTGTACAGGCCTTACCAAAAGTGTACCGGGTAGTGAGAAAGGACCGTTAGCTATATGATTAAGATTAGTGTTCTGCTAGTTAAATATGTGTTGTACACCGTTTGCTGAAATAAAAACTAAATCACTTGAACGTACAGTAATATATAGTTGGCAACGTACTATATTTAAATTTTAGTGCACTTCACTGAGCATAACACATTATCTTACTTTCAATCCCCATTTCTGTATATTATCTATCAGATGTGTGCTTCGCGACAACCAATTTTCTTTACCTGCATGCCTGTATTATTAAGCTTCGTGATCAGGGAGTTATTACCTAATTATGCCACGTGGTTGAAGAGTGTTGAAGATGTGCGATCGAGAGAAATGGAGAAGAGTGCGGTTACCAAGAGAACTGAGCAACCTTTGTCTGACCCCGCCACGGTTGATGCTGATGCAGTCTTCCTATACCTCACAGAAACCAGGTACCCTAGTGGTTCTAGCGATATCATGAAAAGAGCCATCAGAAGGAAGGCTGCGGTGTGCGTTGTTAGGGATGGTGTACTGTACGTTCAAAAGAAGAAGAAAGACAATAGCGTAAGTGTACTGGGATTATTGATACGTAGTCGTGCAAACATTATCTGGGGATTTTAGATATTTAAATTGAGGTTCGTCAGACACCGAGAAGAGCAGCTTAAGATTTTAGCTGCTTGCCATCTCGATCCAACTGCTGGGCACATGGGCGAGAAGCGAACAGTCAAAAGGATCACTGAGCGTTACACTTGGAATGGGGTAGTCAAGGATGTTAAAGGAATGGTATGTAACTGTATTATGTTACCTTTCGTAAGATATGTAAATTTACTATTCTTATGGTCATGTTTATCGTTATGTACTCGTTCTGTTAAAACTATGTTGTCTTTAAAGATTCGCTCATGTGATGTCTGCCAACGAGTCAACAGGAAAATGGTCAAATCAAAATCAGAGTTACATCCAGTACCAGTGAAAGCTCCATAGGATCATATTGGAATTGATTTTATTGGTCCAATCAATCCTTCTTCAAGCAAGGGAAATCGGTACATCTTGACAATAAGTGATTACTTTTCCAAATTTGTTGAAGCCGTTGCACTGCCTACTAAAAATGCTGACGGTGTCACAAATGCACTGTTCAAGGTAAACTCCGGGCCTGCATGACTCATAACCATACCATGGCATGATTTTACTTTGTCTCATACATAACAGCTATTTATGAGAAAGGGGATTCCGAGGGTTTTAACCTCTGACAATGGGAGTGAATTTAAGAATGAACTTGAAACACAATTGGCACAGTCTTTAGGAATAAAAAGGATTTTCACTACACCATGTCACCCACAGGTTAGCCTGTATTTTATGTCAGTTACACACACTGATGTGTATATTACAGTTTGTAATTAGTAACTATACATGTAGGTTGATTTACTGTGCTCGCTTGTTTTTAAAATTTACAATTTAGCTCTTAAAGGGCAATGGACTTGATGAAAGATTCAACCAAACTCTTCAACACATGCTGGTTAAGTTCATTTCTGAGAAGAAGAGTATGTGGGATGACTTCTTGGACACATGTGTCTATGCATATAATACATCAGTCCATGAGTCTACTTCATCTACACCTTTTGAGGTGATGTTTGGCCATAAAGCTGTACTGCCTATAGATGTTGAAACTGGACATTGCCAGTCCATCCATCAATGATGAAGCTGAAGCATTGGGGTCAGACATTGAAAGATTAAGTGAACAGCGTCTTAAAACTCTCACCATTGTCAAAGAGTGCATTCATCTAGCATAAAAGAAACAAAAAGATGCTTATGATAGAAAGCATGCACTTTCTAATTCTTATGTAATAGGTGACCTAGCATTGAAAAAGGATTTTTTTTTTTTAAAGAAAAAAAAAGAGCTGGAGGAAAATTGGATCCGCAGTATGTTGGACCTTACATCATAACAGAGGTACATTAACATGGGAAAGGAACATACTGCCTACAACTAATGGAAAATAAACAGTGTATTGTGGAAAGAGTAAGTGGGACACATCTTGAGCCTTATATAGTTGTGCACAGTGGTGATGAAAAGGATGCTTCAGAAAAGAGAAATAATTGCACAAATGCAGATGTTTAATTGGAATGTGAAGTGATTGAATTGGGCAAACTGGATTGTTGTAGTATATATGAACAGTTGAATTCTTCGAATCTTCTGCGATTGTGGAGAACCGGTGCAAATGAACTTCACTATGAAGCTAAGGAAGATGATGAAATGTTAGATGTGAGTGAATAATTGGATGTAAATTATAACGCATGTATTTATGTGTGTTACAATCTTTACTCAAGGATTTATCACAACATTTACAACTTAAGGAAGGAGAATTCACACTTAGCAAGGATACCACAGTGTCATTATGGATAGAGTACAGAACATGGTATGGGGAAGGATGGCTGCATGAAGTATTTGGAGATGACTTTGTAGTCGTAAATGATGATTTGTATGATGAATTTGAGACATTTAAGAAGAAGGTGTACTCCTATGTGGAAAGTGCATTCTGCATTGTCAAAGGAGTAGAGTTAATTCATGTTTGGTGTATATCATGTGGGGTGACTTTGAAGCCACTGCATCTTCTGGGAAGTGTGTACTATCTAATGTCTTCAGTACAGCTTGATTCATTGTGCCAGTGGGTGCATGCTAAACGTAGCTTGTTCTCTTGCAAAGATGATTTTAGCTTGAAAAAAATTGCGGAAAGTGAAGATAACACTTCAACACACCCAGATGCTGTGGTAGATGAAATTGTCCAAGCTGTTCCAGCATGTGACGAGTGGCAGAAGAGTTTATGTCAATTTCTTGGCATGACATAACATTACTCACATTCTTCAACCTATTGAATTCAGCTTTTTCCACCAGCCTGCCACAACAGTGAGAATTCTAGGAGATGGAAACTGCTTTTTTAGAGCTTTGGCATTTGTAATAACTGGGTCCCAAGATGAACATCAAGAACTCAGAACCATGACAACAACTTACATGCAACACATGGCTGGAATTTTATCATGCTACCTTGATGCTCATGAAACAATGGATGAATATCTGGCAAGAACAGACATACACAGCTTATCAGTCTGGGCTACAGAAGTAGAAATATTTGCAGCCTCCAATATGTTACAGACGCCTATACTAGTGTTTTATAAATCTGGACTTACATGTACATACAAGTGGCTACTGTTTTCACCACATCACTGTGAAGACAGCGGTATTGTAGGCACAATACATTCCAATGAAAGTATTTACTTGGTCAACATATCCAACCACTATGAACCTATTAGGCAAATGTAATAAAATGTATGCATCGTGTATGAATCACTTTATTTTTGGCTGATTTTGATATCGTCTAATAATAATTATATTTACAACACACTGTTAAACTTTAATTCATGTAGAAAGTGTACATGCCATTTCAACTGTTCCAGTATGGATGTGGTAAAACTAACAACATTATGTAATGACCATATAGGCAAATTATATATGCCTGGACATGTGCAATAACTAATGAGTTGCGTCCAAATGCAGCAGACATTCTTATCTCAGTTAAAAAGCCAATTTTCATTTTCAAAATGATATAGTTGCTTAAAGCTAACGGTCCTTTCAAATTCTCACTACCCGGTACACTTTTGGCAAGGCCGGTACACTTTCCGCAACCAAAATTGTACCGGGTGGTACAATTTTGGTTGCGAAAATTGTACCGGGCGGTACAATTTTCGCCTGGTACAATTTCTGCATGACAGTACTAAAAGTGTGTTGGCCACATTTGGTTAAATCTATGTAAGTAAATATGAATTCTGTGCATTGTTTACCATAGCAGAATTGTCATTTCTTCATGCCTCTTGCTTCCATGGTTACTTGCAGGTGCAGGATGATGAGCTGCACTTGGGAATGTGTGATCTGGTGTGTCCAATTGTGCCCTTGCGAAGACCTCACTAGTGCTGAATCTTTAGTATTTAGTTATTCTGCCTGCCTTTTATTTATTCTGCCTGCCTTTATTTATTTTTGTGGGCGTTGCCTTCATTTATCACTGTGAGCGATGACATCAATTCAGTATTCACTACCCAGTAGTGCAACAATCAAAGTGTAGCAAAGCACTGTAAAGATACTAACGCTACTAAGCCACGGATACACATGGTACTAAGTAGAGCTCACGTCACTACTAGAATGGTAGACAGCCCCAATTAAAGCCTCAGGGGCAGCAACTGCTGACCAAGGAGGTGACTGGGCACCAATTAGAGATACAGCTCACACAGTGAATGTTGAGTGGGCACCAGTTAGAGATACAGCTTAAACTCGTCACAGTGAATGTTGAGTGGGCACCAATTAGAGACACGGCTCATATGGTGGGCGCAGTGAGTTTTCAGTGGGCACCAATTAGAGACAGCACACAGTGGGCCCCAATTAGAGACAGCTCACACAGTGGTCGCAGTGAGTGTTCAGTGGGCACCAATTAGAGGCGGAACACAGTGGACACAGAGTGTTCAGTGGGCACCAATTATTAGAGGCTGCGCACAGTGGGCACAGATCAGTTGGCACCAATTAGAGACAGCTCACATAGTGGAACAGTGGGCACAGAGTGTTCAGTGGGCACCAAATAGAGGAGCTCACACAGTGGGCTCTGAGTGTTCTAGTCCAGCGTAGCAGACCCCGGCGCTAATAGAGTGTCTGGAAGGTTATGTAACGAGACCAATACTTAATCTTTAATAGGCAGAGAACTCAGCATACAGAAAAACTCTAATCATCACTCTCATGCACAACTTATATTATAGCTGAGAATGTTCTGGAACAGGCAGGCTTAAACTTGCACTGGAGTGTTGATTGACCAGCTGACTAAGGTGATGATGATCTCACAGGTTGTTACATAACTCCTCCCTCCAGCTTCTTGCATCCTCACAAGACAAGTAATCAACAGATACATAGATTCCATAACGTAGAGGTGGGTGACAATTTCTTGGGGGATTTCGTCTTACATCCAAAGGCGGATTTTCTGCTTCTAGCACCTGACCTTCATTTTCAATAGTGGCACCCTCAACTGGGATGATTATTTCATCTTCAGTGGCGTCCGGTACAGCCTCTTGTTCTTGATATGCTACATCTTGCATGCCCCCCACATCAGTACCATTAGAACCATCAGGCTCTGAGATGGTCGCATGTGCTGTTGTTTCTGGTAGATGGCTATTGGCCTTTTCAGGATTTGGGTCACTAAGGCAGAGTTTCAGTCTGTTGCGATGAACAATCTGCTTTTGGGTCCCACCAATCAGTTGCACATGGTAATTCACTGGGCCAACTTTGTCAATAATTTCTTGGTTTGTCCCTTTTTGATCGCCGGAACAAAAAGCCATACACGATGCCTCTCCACTGATGTTCTGATCCTTCGCATGCTTTTGTCTTTGGTGAGCCTCATGTGACCATTGGCGAACCACAGAAAATGCTGACTTGAGAGACGACTGTGTCTTTTTGACATAATCAGGTAGGTCCTGACCTTGAGTTTGGGCTCGTCCAAGTAGTATGTGTATTGGCAAGTTAGGAGAACGACCAGATATTATGAAATATGGGGTGTACCCAGTTGTATCATGGACAACAGTTCTATAGGCAAATAAGACTTTCTGCAGGTGATCATCCCAGTCCTTCTGATGTTCCTCAATTTCCTTTGACAGCATTGCTTCTAGCGTGCGATTGAAACGTTCTACCTGTCCATTACCTTCCGGATGATATGCAGATGTTTGTGTACAATTAATTAAATTAAACACTGCTCATATGTTAAACCTGCCAACACACATTCCATAAGCCTTAGGAACGTGGCTGGTGCATTTGTCAATCCAAAAGCCATTACATTAAATTCAAAATGCCCATCACGAGTGGAAAATGCTGTCTTCACTCGGTCAGCCTCTTCCATCTCCACCTGCCAATATCCAGAAGTCAAATCTAAAGTTGTGAAAAACTGTGATCCGGCCAGGGCCTCCAATGTTTCATCAATGTGAGGTAAAGGGTAAGCATATCTCTGGGTCATGCTATTAACTTTTATGAAGTCTACACAAAAGTGCCACGATCCGTCTTTTTTCTTGATCATCACAATTGGTGATGACCATGGGCTACTGCTTTCCCTTATCACACCGTGTTGGAGCATCTTCTCAACTTCTGCCTTAACTGTATCTTGAAGCATATGTGGTATCCTTCTCAACTGTTCCCGAACTGGCGGGCCGTTTGTTACAATAGTATGCTTGACCTTTGATGTCTGACCAGTTGGACCACCCTCTGTGACAAAGAGTCTCCGAAACTCCCCTATCAATTTAAGTCTCGTTTCTGGGAGTGGGTAAGATCTGCCCCTGTCAAATCAACTTTGGGCATCTCAGTGCTGTGTGATTCACAGGAATGTTTGTCGTTACTCATTATGCATTGACCCAAGCTGACGTCCGCAACTCGCATGCCCTAGTACAGCGTCACTTTCTTGAGTGCAATGTTGGTGATTTGGACATTCACTTCATTAGCACCGTCAACAGTATCCAGGCTCCTAGCAATCAGCAACCCATGCACTCGAGCTCTTATGGTTGGGCTCTACCAATCCCTCCTTTCCTGTTAACAAGCTAGAGTGCTCTACCCTTCCCTTTACCAACATCCCAGATCTTGCCGGTATTCTGCAATGCTAACCGTGAATATACCTTCATGCATTGGCTGTACCACCCCCGCACTCCCTTGGCTAGAAAGACAACGTATTTTTTGTGCAATCTAGCACTGCTCCATGACAAGACAAAAAATCAATTCCTAGTAAGCAGCCCACAGTAAGCTTCCTAGCTACAATGAATACATGTGAAGTACAGACATTGTTCACGTTAACCTGAAGATTCACCGGCGCTACACAGCACATCTAATGGGAGGCCGTTTGCTCCCACCGTAAGAGGAGCCGCCTTAGTGATGTTCGTGCGGGCGCTGGTGGATAAAATATCATGACAGATGACTGATACAGCAGCACCTGAATCTATCAAAAAGTGAACCGGTCGACCCCCGAGCAGCCCGCGTGCACACATTGTGGTGTAACCATAGATTAAAGACCTTTCGGAACGGGATTGGAAACGCAATACATTGCAATGCATTGACACTGTTCCGCGTAAATAAAATGTCATACACGTGTTTGAAGTAACTGGTTCCTTGAAAGAAACCACCACACAATGACATCTGTGTAACTTCAAAATCCCATCGGTTCCTCTTTCCGGAAACCTGTCCAAAAGCCAAATCTCCTACTACGAATAACATATTAAACGTACAGCCTCTGTTAGGAGATCAAAACATACTACTTGGAAGAAGTGTCTCTACAACAGACATTTGGCTCAGCTGCTGCTTTAGGTTGGCCACTCTTGCCCTCATCCTGACGTCAATGCAGATGGACGATTGGACGCAGTCAGAGCACTGCATTTGGCATTTACGTATTGCCTGGTTCTTAACCGTCCTTGTCGATGCATCCTGTATCGCCAATGCACAAGAACAACGCGTTAATCAATTAATGTAGGCGTATACAAACGAACACTAGCAAAAATTTGCAGCACACACCACGCCACCAATCGACCTTTCTAGTTGTTGAAAAAAGTATTTAGAAACTTTAGTGTTGTATCGCGAGTCTACAAGGGTCCAAGAGCCGATAGAGGTAAAAAAGGCGTAAATTTGACTTTGAAGCTCTGTATCTTAATAACCATTACAGCTACACGTTTGCAACCTACCCTACGCCACACGACCGTCTCTGCCCTTGCTATACAACTAAGTTATAACCCTTACACCTGGTCCACATTGCCACAGTAATGCTAGCAAAAATGCCACTTCCGATTCGCAAGGCTAATTAAATCCATGTGGTTGACTATTGTATAAGGCACAACGTCTAAAAGCTGGTTCTTTTGGACCCACATCCGAATAGACAGGCTTCAAAACGATTTTGACGAGCATAATTCGCTTTTTCCCTACCATTGGTGTCTCTGCTCAAGCCAGTTTCTTCATCGCGCCTCGATAGACTCAATAGAGCCCGCGCAAATGTAATCATATTCATGCGGAACGATGACGAATTGTTGCACTCGATGGGAATGGATATAGCGTTTCCAATCCCGTTCCCGCAAGGTCGTTAATCTACATGTATCATTGTATGGTGTAACTAACATTACAGCCACATACCTGGAATGGTGCCTTATTCCATTCGCCGTACCCGCGGACGGATTCATCAATTTCCGTGTCATTTCCTACTCGCCGTTGACCCCGCCCTGCAAAAGGACAGTGACGTTGAATGTGGCCTTCTCTGTTACAGCTATAGCAGCGATAGTTTGCCGACGCTCGGCGTCCTGATCCGAATCGCTGCTCCAATGATTCCATACGGCGCAGTACTTAATTGGTCCAGCTTCTCCTGCAGCTCGAGCTCGCTCTTTTGACCATGACCCTTCACTGGTGCCTCCTCCACTCGCAATGCCTGTACTTGCTGTGTTTCGACGGTCTGGAAACCAAGGGCTCGCACAATTTCTATCGCACTTTTTACTGCGCCTTCCATCGTGGTCGGGCTATACCACGCAGCAACATCTGCCTAGCTCGTTATTTGAACTTAGTTCAGAGAGTATAAACCCAGTGACGAAACGTCCTAACAAGACGCTAGATTTGCTGGCATCCTCTCCCGGGTAAGCATTAGTAAACAACTTTCTACAGACTCTTTCGCATCCTGCGTCTTTTCCGTAAACTTCTTCGCTGACGCTAATGAGGCCGGCTCGATCACTTAGTGCTCTCTTCAGTGCCGCTAGGTCCTTCTTTACGTCATCGCTCAGTGTGGTATACAAGTCCTGGAGTTTTCCCCTAAGCAGTGCAGGCAGTATCACCAGATCTCCGCCATTATCCCACTTGTTTGCCGCGGCGGTAAACTCCAGGAGTGCTCAAAGTTTTCGGCCACACTTATCTCGGGAAGCGCTAAACCGTGGATTGTCGTTGCCATATCCCACCGCTGCCACCAATGTAACGAGACCAATATTTAATCTTTAATAGGCAGAGAACTCAGCATACAGAAAAATTCCGGCTAATCATCACTCTCATGCACAACTTATGCAGTTATATTATAGCTAAGAATGTAACGCATTGAGAAATATTATTATTATCACACGTAAACAGTTAGGTGTTCTTATGGAACCGCCACCTTTCACCATGCATGTATGTGGGTGGTGTCCTAGGCGTGGTGTCCTAGGCTGGTGAGTGACATATGGTGGTGTAGGAATGGATATTTATAAATGAGGGATAGGAAACAAGCCCAATTATCACATATTAACACGGGGGACTACTTAGATGTTCTTTTTTTTAGGCCTATATTAATACCTCTTGTTATACATGTAGCTCTCACTCACTTATTGATGGCTGCAAGAATAGAATTCCCTAGTGCTGGTACAATTAGAATGTGATTGGATATTGAAGCATAAGATGTTACTTGATAGGCGTGGTATTAAAGTTTGTCAATCAACTTCTTGATTTAGCCAAACCTTTCCAGTGGCTCCTAACACAATTCCTTACCAAGAACAAAAAAAATAAAAATACAATCATTCCAATTAATTGTGATGCCAAGACACGTTTCAGCACTTGCCATGACATAGCACTCTAAGTATGGAGGTTACATGTAAATAGCGAATTCTTCTCTGAGCCAAGCAAGCCATGACCATGGCCAAAGATGGCTTTCGTTTCTTTTGTCCACCTTGAGGCAGTGTAAAAATTTGTCAACGGAGACAAAAAATGTTCTTGTTTACTAAGCCTTAGGACCAGTCAAAGCGTTTTTGTCAATCTCTCTATCTGCCCAGTTTTGCACTGTTTTGTTGAACGTGATGGAGGTTCTGAGTGCTCCTATCAGTTCCTGGGGTGTCCAGTACCAATAGTAGATGTGGCTCTGAGAATGTTCGTTGACAGTATTTTTTTGACTTAGTGGTCATAGACTTTCTGATACAAGCACATGTGAGTAACTTTCTGAGGTTAGTAGTGGCTCACAGCTGGTGTGTCTGAGTGTTTTGCTGTTTCAGAGTCAAAGTTTGGTCATAACCTAAGCCACAGTAGGCCCAAAACCCTTTGGGCATGTTTGGTGAACCCAGAAAGGCACATGTGGAAAAATTGTGTAACACAAATCCACTTATCCTTTTGTGTACAGTGTAGCTGTGAAATTAATTCACTAATTACGCTAATGAGGGCACACAACATATTGCCACACCCCTAGCTGTGGTATTATTATTCTCATTTGCAGAACTTTAGATTTGTGGGCGTTGAATTCTACAAAATCTGAAAGGTACTGTCAAGAATGACTTGTGGTAAAGCTTGCTACATGTTATATCCCAAATGCATAGAACCTGTGCTTAAAGCCATGTACAAAACACCACTCGTACAAATGATTGTGAATGGTAACACTTTGTTCCTTGAGTCTGTGCCACAATCAAATTGGTGTCCTTCACAAGTTTATGCCGAGGCTACTTCTGGATTCGATTTGTGCATTAAAGCATGCGGACTGACAACACTAAAAAAAAAAAAGGTATCTCGAATTCTGTTGTGGTGAGAAACTACATCAGGGCCTCACACACAACATGCATATTCTATTATACTATACGTACAAAAGGGCTATAATAATTATTAATGTTGTTAAAAAAAAAATCAAATTATAACAATAAAAAGAATTACTCAAATCATGTAGAAAAGTCAGGTTTGTAACTGAAGCAGCTTTCTCAGTCAGTACACAAGTGTTGGGACATGCTTAAACAATGTTGACTGCTTTCCAAATGTTTTGCCCTGTCGACAATGTATGCAAAATTGAGCCTTTCGCTAGTTTGATCGATTAAATGCAAGAAATTTCCTAGCTCATAAAATTACACCATGATGTGTAAGTGTTCAGGAACCAAGCATGCCTTTATACATGTGTATTATTCGGTATTTTTATTGATTCAGCAAAAACATATAAAAAAGACAACCATAATGATCAATACATGCTTGGCAAACAGTTTTTGCCACTGATCTCATATTGCAGCAAGATTGGAAGGAGGAAATGGCCTCACTTGCCCAGCTGGTGTGATGGCAAAGGACTGGGCACAAGGCAAACCCGCTGCCTTTATCATTATCACTCCCTAGGGATAGCTATTCTGGCTAAGGCAAGTCAGAGGGTTGGTGCTGCTGTTGAAGCAGAAGATGCTCTGAAGAATGCACACAGCCAACGACCCAATCTAGGCTGGCGAGACACACTGCAAATGGAGTACCTTAAGTCACAAAGCCAGGCTGATCAGCTAGTGCAGTGACATGTATGTGAGGTCACGCTGGTAAGCATATCTTTTGATAGTGATAATGACAGCGTTATAAGTCTTCATTGATTGGTTTCACCATTGATGCATGTGCTCTAAAACAATTGCTAAATTTAAATTTTACTGCATTTGGTACGAGAAGCATTTTTCATAGACTGATGCCCATTTTTCATGCTTTCGAAGTCGCAATTTGCCCAAATGATTGCGCGAGTCGAGCGCACGTACTTAATTTGTTCAACTGTATCTCCGTAACGGATGAATAATAAATTTAAAAAAAAACAGAGCAAGTCGATAGATACAAGGTCTCTCTACTTACAAACCGAATTTGAAGCGATTTGAGTACTCCTGCCAAAAGTAATTGTTTTATTCCACCGCTTACGCGGGGATACTGCATCGGCGGCAGGTTAAGATTGTGCAAATAAATTCAAAGATGTGACATATATGGGTTCTACAGCCAAAATGCATCATTTGGACCCACGCACACATGGTTTAATAAGTGGGTGACGGACGCATGCAAAATCATGACTTTATACTACACCCCTCGCTAAAAGCTGTTTTAGCATATGATTTCATGACAAGTCATTCGGCTCAACGCTAAAGCCAGTGGTTCTGAATCACGGTGCACGGGTTCGATTCCTGCAGAGATGGTGATTTTTTCACCCGAGGAGTTTCCCATGATGCAGGTTTGACAACTTGACTGCCCCGCTAAGATTCCCACTTCGACAAATAATCGCTTAACCTACTCTCTTTAATTACCGTTCTGTATTTATAAAAGAACCATATTTTTTTCTTTTTCTCTGATTGGAGAATTGTTGTTTATCAGATACGCTCGTTTTCAATACAGCCAATCTTCTCTTTTGCGATACACTTTAACTGTAAGAAAAGTGTTAGCAGTATTGCTTAGGAGGAAAAAAAACAGGGGGCAAACTTTTATTCCAATGGCTACTGATTTTCCGTTTGGGGCTCAAATTATTTTCCATGCCGTGAGTTCAAAGATCGCTAACCCAACGAGTTAGAATTCCACATACGGGTGTTGAAAACGCATCAATAGGGGAGTCCTTTACTTATTGATTTGTTTTGTTCATTAATTTTTATGTCATCCGGTACAGAGATTCATGGCGGTGTCCCTTGCAATTGCATGCATATCTCACAACAGGCAGCTACATGTAGACAGAAAACACGGCACTGCAATATACCCATGCATCTTTCTATTGTGAATAACGGCTTATTGAATTTCTAATATGCATTGGCGTACAAAAAATGGTGCATAGCTTTTGGCTTCAGATGGTGCATGAGCTTTCAGAAGGTGTCTTGTACCCACTAAGGACATTATATACTGATCACATCGTTGCAGTAAGGCCCATGGTTAAATTGGTTTAAAAGTGGAATGTTTACTGAACGAGAGGTATGACTTCATTATCACCATTAGTGCATGCCCATCAAATAATAGTTTTTGTTTCTTTGTAAAAAAAAACTGCTTATATAGGGTGCCACAGCCCCAGTATCATTATCATCAAACATCACAAGTATTTATAAAGATTACTACACCAGAAGATGGTAAGAGACATGCAACATGAAGTAGACGGTATGCGTTAATTCGTATTGCAATATGCATGCGGCAGTCTGCCCTTCTGTTTGGAGTGAAGACCGAAATAGTGACAATGTTGTTGATAATATTGAAACTGACCTTAATGATAGTACAAGTGATGACATCGATAGTGATGGTGGAACATTTGGTACGAGAAGCATTTTCATAGACTGATGCCCATTTTTCATGCTTTGGAAGTCATACATTGCAATTTGCCTAAATGATTGCGCGAATCAGGTTGCAATATGTTAATAAATTGCATGGTTATCTAAACAGTAGAGGCAACGGTACTATACTGTGTATTTCGCTTAACCAAAGGTCCTAAACAAAACGAACCAAAGGAGGGAGTAAAAAAGGCTGAGCCTCTCCATGGTTGTCCATGGGGCAAATCCATTTCTATTCTATTCTGGGGTGCATGGTGTCCTTAGTTTTAATTATAACGTGATTATGATCAAAAGATTCTCTTATCATCAGTTGATCGAGATGAAGATTGAACTAAAACTGCACAATTGGTTGCAACCAAAAGTGCAAACCTTGTTTCCATCACCATTGTTCTCCCTGTTCTCATCAGAACAATGTGGCATAGAAATTAATTAAACAGCCTTACCTCATTTGTTTAAACACCTATACAAAGTTCAACACCAGTTGAAGTTCTTCACACTCTGCAACTTGGTCCTTACAAGTACCTTCTGCATTAAGACCTTGATATTTGGTCTAAACTTACACAAAAACAGAAGAAGGAATGTTAGCTCGTGTGAGGGACTTCAACATATCAGGACTGGCAGTAAAGATCCACAGAAATATCTGTTACATGAGCCCAGATTCTTTTTGTAGCATCGCCTGACTTGACCACTTCAGAACAGAATGTGTAGCTAAACTTATCAAAGGTTTATTGAGCTGTGATGTGTTATTAGCATTCAGATATTTATAACATTGATACTAATACGTCCAAGTCTAAGGACATACTGAGAACATTTCAGTAGGGCCTGATACAGTGCTACTCTGAGATGATTCAGATGGTATGCAGTAACACTGAACACAGAAAGGCACATGTGGAAAAAGTGTGCCTAACACAAATCCACTTATCCTTTTGTGTACAGTCAGTGTAGCTGTGAATAATTATGCTAATGAGGGCACACAACATATATTCCCAATTGCCACACCCCTAGCCGTGGTATTATTATTCTCATTTGCAGAACTTGAGATTTGTGGGCGTTGAATTCTACAAAATCTAAAAGGTACTGTCAAGAATGATTTGTGGTAAAGCAACTAAAGCTTTAGAACCTATGCTTAAAACCATGTACAAAACACCACTCGTACAAAAGTTTGTGAATGGTACCACTTTGTTTCTTGAGTCTGTCCAACAATCAAATAGGTCAGGTGTCTTTCGCAAGTTTATGCCGAGGCTACTTCTGGCTTCAATTTGTGCACCAAAGCATGCGCACTGACAAAACTTAAAAAAAGGGTATCTCGAATTCTGTTGTGGTGAGAAACTACATCAGGGCCTCACACACAACATGCATATTCTATAGCCCTGTCGAAACTGCATGTATGCAAAATTCAGCCTTACGCTAGTTTGATTGATTAAATGCAAGAAATTTCCTAGCTCATACAATTACACCGTGATGTGTAAGTGTTCAGTAACCTAGCATGCCTTTATATACTATTCGGTATTTTTATTGATTAAGCACATGTAAAATAGACAACTATAATGATAAATACATGTTTGACAAACCTAAAATATATCCCCAGGGATCTCATATTGCAGCAAGGTTGGAAGAGGGAAATGGTCTCACTTGCCCAGCTGGTGTGATGGTGAAGGACTGGGCACAAGGCAAACCACTGAGCTGCCTTTATCATTATTACTCCCTATGAATAGCTATTCTGGCTACTTCAGGCAAGTCAGAGGGTTAGTGCTGCACTGAAGAATGCACACAGCCAATGACCCAATCTAGGCTGGCGAGACACACTGCAAATGGAGTACCTTGAGTCACAAAGCCAGGCTGGTCAGCTAGTGCAGTGACATGTATTGAGGTCACGCTGGTAAGCATATCATTTGATAGTGATAATGACAGCGTTATAAGTCTTCATTGATTGGTTTCACCATTGATGTATGTGCTCTAAAACAATTGTTTAAATTTTAATTTTACCGGCTGCATTTGGTACGAGAAGCATTTTTCATAGACTGATGCCCATTTTTCATGCTTTCGAAGTCGCAATTTGCCCAAATGATTGCGCGAATCGAGCGCGAAAACATGCATGTCCTTAATTTGTTCAACCGTATCTCCGTAACGGATGAATAAAAAAATTAACGAACAGACAAGTCGATAGATACAGGGTCTCTCTACTTACAAACCGAATTTAAAGTGATTTGAGTACTCCTGCCAAAAGTTATTGTTTTATTCCACCGCTTACGCGGGGATACGTTTATAGCTGCATCGGCGGCAGGATAAGATTGCGGAATTAACTAAATTTTGCAAATAAATTCAAAGATAGATATATAGGTTCTACAGCCAAAATGCATTATTTGGACCCATGCACACATGGTTTAATAAGTAGGTGACGGACGCATGCATAATTCCAAAATCATTACTTTATATAGTAGACCCCCTAGCTAAAAGCTGTTTTAGCATATGATATTCATGACGGGTCATTCGGTTCAGCGCTAAAGCCAGTGGTTCTGAATCACGGTGCACGGGTTCGATTCCTGCAGAGATGGTGATTTTTTTCACCCGAGGAGTTTGGCAAAATAAGGGTTTGGGCCCGCCTCTCATCCTCCCATGATGCAGGTTTGACAACTTGACTGCCCCGCTAGATTCCCACTTCGACAAATAATCTAAGTCAGCGCTCTTTAAGCTTTAGACTTTATTTCCCGTTCTGTATTTATAAACGAACCATTTTTTTTTTTCTTTCTCTCTGATTGGAGAATTGTTGTATATCAGATACGCTCGTTTTCAAATACAGCCAATCTTCTCTTTTGCGATACACTGTTAGCAGTATTGCTTAGGTATGGAGGAAAAAAACAGGGGGCAAAGTACTTTTATTCCAATGGCTACTGATTTTCAGTTTTGGTGCTCTAATTATTTTCCATGCCGTGAGTTCAAAGATCGCTAACCCAACGGGTTAGAATTCCACATACGGGTGTTGAAAACGTATCAATAGGTGAGTCCTTTGCTTATTGGTTCATTAATTTTTATGTCATCCGGTACAGAGATACAGCTGTCCAAAGTAAGTGCACGTTTTCGAGCTTGATTTGCACCAATGATTTGTGTCCCGCGCGCTCAATGTATGGGGAGGCTGTGATTATATCCGGATCAAGCGGGAAAATGTGCACATAATTTGTTCAATTGTTTCTCAGTAACAGATGACATAGATCTGAGCAAATCAATAGCTACGCGGCTCCTCTATGTGTGTCCCAAATCTGACGTGTTTCAACACTCGTCCATGTACCAGAAGAAATGGGGAATTCTAACCCGTTGGGTTAGCGATCTTTGCACTCGTGGCATGGAAAATGATAGAGTGCCAAAATTGATTTCCACATAGGGAAATGAAATGGGAACAAGTGTACAAAAGAAAAAGTTGTACCATAATTAATTAAGATATGCTGTTTTGTTCTAACATAGAATTTTCATACTAATAAAATTTAAAAGCCAGAAGTGAACTTTGCTGGACACTGTCCCATATCTATAGAATGTCTTTTACCTTCATTGGACTTATTATGTATCCACCTAGGATGATGTTTTTATGGGCACATTAACTGTGAGAGAGAATCTGACCTTTTTGCATCCTTGCGTCTCCCAGTGACTGCCCCGCTAGATTCCCACTTCGACAAATAATCGCTTTCGTCAGCTTCTAAAAATACATTAGCATAAGGCGTACTGACAAATATCCGTTTTGATTTGTTTTTGGATACCTGAGCGATGATCACATATTTTCAGCATAAGTCAGGGTCTTCATATTTATTTTTTAATATCGATTTGGTGTATACATGGGAACATCAGCACTAGGTTACAGTTGTGAATTGAGTAAGGTTCAGCCCGGTGAAAAGATGTAATATAATATAATTATATAAATTATTTTTCACTATGTTAATATAACCATATCATTAAAACGACAAAGAAATGGAAATATAGGACTGAAAACATGCTAAAATTTCACTGAGTGTTTGCTCCATCATCAAACCCTAGACCACATCACCATTTCACTCTAGAAGCCTCACAAACCTATGCACAAACACAGGCTAGCAGATACCAAGATTGCAAATGAATTTTTCCCATGTGATTTGCAAGGTTCACTATAGATATACGTATTTATACATACACCAGGCTTGATAAAATGCTTTGTGTAGGAGACGGTCAGCTGATCATGAAATCACAAATGGTGTATTAGTGTATTGTTTTGCAAGATTACTGCCCCGCAGTTATAATATTCATACCTGAATCATTCTACATGTACATGCACGTACATGTACGAACGCGTGTAACCAATATACATTTTCAGCCGTTTCTGGAGGTGGACCTCGGGCGAAAAGTGGTCAGGTCATGGCTAGAATGCCTGACCAGCTCCTACTAACCTGAGGTGTTAAGACTGCTATACAAGTCATGTAGGACCACAGACTTTGGCTTTGAGAGTATGATGGCTAACCTCGATGCAAGTTTCAACAAAAAAGTTTACTTCCTTAAAAGTGGCAAGATTGTGCATTTCCTATAATGCATCTGATCTCTGTGTCATAGCTTCACCTGCATTGGGCCTCAGTATGCTCCTTACCCTACTCCTCCTCATGCTCCTTACCCTACTCCTCCTCATCCTCCTTACCCTACTCCTCCTCGTGCTCCTTACCCTACTCCTCCTCATGCTCCTTACCCTACTCCTCCTTACCCTACTCCTCCTCATGCTCCTTACCCTACTCCTCCTCATGCTCCTTACCCTACTCCTCCTCATGCTCCTTACCTACTCCTCCTCATGCTCCTTACCCTACTCCTCCTTACCCTACTCCTCCTCGTGCTCCTTACCCTACTCCTCCTCATGCTCCTTACCCTACTCCTCCTCATGCTCCTTACCCTACTCCTCCTCGTGCTCCTTACCCTACTCCTCCTCATGCTCCTTACCCTACTCCTCCTCATGCTCCTTACCCTACTCCTCCTCATGCTCCTTACCCTACTCCTCCTCATGCTCCTTACCCTACTCCTCCTCATGCTCCTTACCCTACTCCTCCTCATGCTCCTTACCCTACTCCTCCTCATGCTCCTTACCCTACTCCTCCTCATGCTCCTTACCTACTCCTCCTCATGCTCCTTACCCTACTCCTCCTCATGCTCCTTACCCTACTCCTCCTCATGCTCCTTACCCTACTCCTCCTCATGCTCCTTACCCTACTCCTCCTCATGCTCCTTACCCTACTCCTCCTCGTGCTCCTTACCCTACTCCTCCTTACCCTACTCCTCCTCATGCTCCTTACCTACTCCTCCTCATGCTCCTTACCCTACTCCTCCTCATGCTCCTTACCCTACTCCTCCTCATGCTCCTTACCCTACTCCTCCTCATGCTCCTTACCCTACTCCTCCTCGTGCTCCTTACCCTACTCCTCCTTACCCTACTCCTCCTCATGCTCCTTACCTACTCCTCCTCATGCTCCTTACCCTACTCCTCCTCATGCTCCTTACCCTACTCCTCCTCGTGCTCCTTACCCTACTCCTCATGCTCCTTACCCTACTCCTCCTCATGCTCCTTACCCTACTCCTCCTCATGCTCCTTACCCTACTCCTCCTCATGCTCCTTACCCTACTCCTCCTCATGCTCCTTACCCTACTCCTCCTCATGCTCCTTACCCTACTCCTCCTCGTGCTCCTTACCCTACTGCTCCTTACCCTACTCCTCCTCATGCTCCTTACCCTACTCCTCCTCATGCTTAACACTTAGTGAGACTCAGTTTGCTTTGCATTGGTGGGCAAAGAAACAATGATAAACTTTGGTTGGATTTGCAGGCCATTAGTTATGAATCTTCTGGCACTTGTGAATACATCACCACAGACACAATCTCCAAATTAGCATCTTGTCTGTCCATGTCGATCCACCAAGTCTTGTGTTCAATCCAACCATCATGGCAACTCAGTAAACCTAACACAAGGCTTAGGGCTTTTCTTGCACAACACACACACACACACACACACACACACACACACACACACACACACACACACACACACACACACACACACACACACACACACACACACACACACACACACACACACACACACACACACACACACACACACACACACACACACACACACACACACACACACACACACACACACACACACACACACACACACACACACACACACACACACACACACACACACACTGAGCCCCAGTCAATTCATCAGTCAATTGATGAGTATGTGTGTATGTACAGGGGCGGATGCAGTAATTGATGAGGGGGAGGGGCGCGCGCGAAGCGCGCGAAAAGTTTTGTGGTATGCATTCCTATTTTTCCACAGATTGTACATACAGGGGGATTGTATGTACGCTACGTGTATTGACAAGTGTAGTACGCTAATATATATTAATTATATTCATATACAGGTTCGAGGGGGGGGGGTCCGGACCCCCCCCCCCCCTGCGTCCGCCCTTGTATGTATGTCCTTCGAGTCAGTCATGCACACGTATAAGGGCTGTACTATTTATCACTCTATTAATCCTTGATATATAGTTGTTTTTTTCCAGTTATATTGACTCACATACCAAATAAGAAGAATATTTTGACTACAAGCTCCATTTTATAGTAGTAGTGTCACTTAAGCAAAAATTTGGATACGGCCGGTCAGTACTGTACTAGTTTTCACTCTACCCCTCATCAGTGGCGGCGCGAGGGTTATTAGCGCCCGGGGGCAGGACAATGTATTAGCGCCCCTGCCCGGGGGGGGGGGGGGTGCTGTCCGTTTCGGCCGGTTCAACGAGCGGGGGGGGGGTGCTGTCCGCTTACGACTGCGTGTGGGAATAAAAGTATTTTTGGACAAAAGGGGGGGTTACCCCCAACCAACCCGCCCCTGCATTTTCTCGAATCGATAGCATTTTTAGCAACAAATTTGCTATGTGACAATGATTGCGGTTACGACAATTACGTATCTACATGACATCATTAATTTATCCGCTCGTTCCTCGTCAAATTTATTTATTTTTGTTAGACAACTTAGAATTTTTTTCAAAATTACATCCCCCCCTCGACCGGCGCCCGGGGGCATATGCCCCCCGACCCCCCCCCCTCCCGCCGCTACTGCCTCAGATATATTATAGCCGGTATATACATCTACATGCACTAGTATAGATGAAGGGATTTCCTGATTACAACAGAGCGAATTGATTTCTCTTCAACTGATCTGGACTTTCATGCCGTGCCGGACTGCCGGCGCGTGCAAAATGAGTATATTCGCAGGGGCTGAGTTTTTAACCCCCGAATACCTGATAGCAAACCCGCCAATTTCCAAACATTATACTATACTGCCGACACTGCGTGTATGTGTGTAAGTGTGTGCGTGTGTGTGTGTGTGTGTGTGTAATAAGTACTAGCACACGCTTTCATCAGCAGTAGCAAAGCTTGCTGTAGCCTTACAATGACAGAAGACGTTGACCGCAAGCGTACATTAAGTTCAGAAGCTTCGGAAGAACCTTCTGACAAGGAACACGCAGAAGACGAGGTCATCGGACCCGTAAAGGATGACGAACCCCCTGCAAAGAAACAAAAAGGTCAGGAGCTCACGCGGAGGCAGAGAAGTTAACGTTTCCACTGCCTTAATTTTTTTTTACGTTTTATTTTTATTTTGGGTGCTGCATTAGTACTGCCATACGAGAAGATATTCCTAGAAAAGCTCCCTTGCGCTGAGATGTACGAGAAAAGCTACATGCACAGGGACATCATCACACACGTCGTCTGCACAAAGTAGGACACTCCAATTGAGGATCACCTTTACCATAGTATGTAATTTTGACGTCACTTGCTGCCACTAGAACCAATTTTGTTGTGACAGCAAGTACAGATGGGCATGTTAAGTTTTGGAAGAAGCAGGACGAGGGCATAGAATTTGTGAAGCATTTTAGAGCACACCTTGGTGAGACCATGTGGATGTCCTGTGATCTGATTTGCTATTTACAGAAGAAATAAAATAAGTTGCATGTGTGTTTTGGTGGTCAACTGATCCCCTCCCTGGTCCATTATGCATCCCTCCCTGGTCCATTATGCATCCCTCCCTGGTCCATTATGCATCCCTCCCTGGTCCATTATGCATCCCTCCCTGGTCCATTATGCATCCCTCCCTGGTCCATTATGCATCCCTCCCTGGTCCATTATGCATCCCTCCCTGGTCCATTATGCATCCCTCCCTGGTCCATTATGCATCCCTCCCTGGTCCATTATGCATCCCTCCCTGGTCCATTATGCATCCCTCCCTGGTCCATTATGCATCCCTTCATGTTCCATTCTCTCTCCCATGTCATTCAATCGTGGTCCATGACCAAGTCAATTTCTCTTGTACTGAACTAAGCACTTGTCTAACTGTTGAGTTTGTATACAGCCAACATATACTCATTACTAAAAGTTGCATTTTGGAAAGTGAGACAGTTTTGTTAGAAATGTGATGGTAGGTAATTTATACATTGTATTGGTAACTGAATCTGTGTTGAAACTTTGCATACCCTACATTCACGTGGAAGATACATGTACTGCCATTACCCACGCACCCTATCACCAGTGTATGACATCATCTCCTGCATACAACGTGTGTGCAATGTACTATTAATAATCATCATGCCTTCAAGAATCGGCCATTATAAAATCTACCTTCATGTAGGGAAGGTGATGGGGATGAGTGCCAGTTCTGACGGCTTGCTGCTGTGCACCATATCAGATGACAAGTCCCTCAAAGTGTTTGATGTCATCAACTTTGGTGAGCATATTAAGTCTAATCTTGGTAGTCATGGCTGCTACTGACGATGACTCTTGATATGTGAGTTTGTTCAACTTTGTGTAATCATTTGGGATGTCTTAGCAGTGTATGTGGAGGATACTATATAACCTCTACCAGGCTGCGCATACAACAGGGCCAAGTGTTTGCCTTTCCTGCAAGCGTTTGTCAATATATTGGCCCTGCACATGTTGCACGCAGAAGTTCTGGTCCACATATGGACCTCATCATAAGGGATGTATGGACCCCATTATAAGGGATGTACTGACCCATCATAAGGGATGTATCAACTCCATCGTAAGGGATGTATGGACCCCATCATAAAGGTGTGGACCCCATCATAAGGGATGTGTGGACCCCATCATAAGGGATGTGTGGACCCCATCATAAGGGATGTGTGGACCCCATCATAAGGGATGTGTGGACCCCATCATAAGGGAGTAAGACGCCATCAATCTTGCCAACTCGTCCGATGTATGGACCCCATCATAAAGGTGTGGACCCCATCATAAGGGATGTGTGGACCCCATCATAAGGGATGTATGGACCCCATCATAAAGGTGTGGACCCCATCATAAGGGATGTGTGGACCTCATCATAAGGGATGTGTGGACCCCATCATAAAGGTGTGGACCCCATCATAAAGGTGTGGACCCCATCATAAGGGATGTGTGGACCCCTCATAAGGGATGTGTGGACCCCATCATAAGTGATGTGTGGACCCCTCATAAGGGATGTGTGGACCCCATCATAAAGGTGTGGACCCCATCATAAAGGTGTGGACCCCATCATAAGGGATGTGTGGACCCCTCATAAGGGATGTGTGGACCCCATCATAAGTGATGTGTGGACCCCTCATAAGGGATGTGTGGACCCCATCATTTGTGATGTACAGTGAGGAAAGGGGTGATGACCAGTAGATATTAGTAGAGTCCTTCCAATACATGTACATGGGCCATCTGCTCCTCACGATTGCAGGAGGTGTGTGAGGTCATGTGTGTGCTGGGGGCATGTGGGAGGAGCATCTAATATTATTCATCTCTTCAGACATGATCAACATGTTCAAGCTGAAGTATGTTCCCAATCAGTGTGTGTGGATCTACAGAGGTGGAACAGCTACCCCAGCTGTTGCATGGTAAGGGCGTGTGGTGAGGGAAGGGGTACGAGTGCATGTAATGAGGGAAGGGGTGTGAGTGCATGTGATGAGGGAAGGGGTGTGAGTGCATGTGATGAGGGAAGGGGTGTGAGTGCATTGATGAGGGAAGGGGTGTGAGTGCATGTGATGAGGGAAGGGGTGTGAGTGCATGTGATGAAGGAAGGAGTGTGAGTGCATGTGATGAGGGAAGGGGTGTGAGTGCATGTGATGAGGGAAGGGGTGTGAGTGCATGTGGTGAGGGAAGGGGTGTGAGTGCATGTGATGAAGGAAGGAGTGTGAGTGCATGTGATGAGGGAAGGGGTGTGAGTGCATGTGATGAGGGAAGGGGTGTGAGTGCATGTGGTGAGGGAAGGGGTGTGAGTGCATGTGATGAAGGAAGGAGTGTGAGTGCATGTGATGAGGGAAGGGGTGTGAGTGCATGTGATGAGGGAAGGGGTGTGAGTGCATGTGGTGAGGGAAGGGTACGAGTGCATGTGATGAGGGAAGGGGTACGAGTGCATGTGATGAGGGAAGGGGTGTGAGTGCATGTGGTGAGGGAAGGGTACGAGTGCATGTGATGAGGGAAGGGTACGAGTGCATGTGATGAGGGAAGGGGTGTGAGTGCATGTGGTGAGGGAAGGGGTATCACCCTATGAGTGCTTGTGATGAGGGGAAAGTATATTATTCACACTTACGCTGACATGACCACCAATTGCATGCTATGTCTGCTCATAAAATGTGCGCCCAGTGCTCTGAAATAGTGCCCACCTGCACATGCTGTATATTCTACATACACGTACCTACATATGTTCATAACACTGCGTAACACTATAACCTCACATACACTGCACATTGCACATCATGCCACAGTGCAGAACAGAACACCTCCATCATCCACATATATGACGGCAGAGGGAGTACGACTGAGGTGGCTGCCTTGAACAACATACACTCCTCTCCCATCCTCTTCATGGAGGTGAAGGATTTTGTTGTGCTGTTGTCCTAAAATGCAGCATGGCAAAGACTTCCATACACTCCTTTATGTGTGCCCATTTTATGTTCTGCAGTACAACAGCATATTTGATGTAATAGTGTCTGCAGATGAGTCTGGAATGGTGGAATACTGGGGTGGAGCCTCCGAGTCGTACAGCTTTCCAAAGTGTGTCCATTTTGAACACAAGATCGACACTGACCTCTATGAGTTTGCCAAGGTGAGGGATGCCAGCATGGTTATTGTTCACTGTGTGATGTACAATAACTGCAGTGTATATGTAGCATTTTATCTGACATACTATAGCATCCTATTACTGTGGTCATTTCTCTATTCAGCACAAGACCATTCCGATACACCTGTCATTTTCACCTGATGGAAAGCAATTTGTTACAATGGCACGAGATCGAAAGGTAATGTCTTGCTTTCAGCTTGTAGGATGCTTTGCAAATAATTGGACTGTAGAAAGCAAAAGGAGATAGGGGAGGGAGAGATTAGTAGAATATTTGAAGTGTGTTATGCACTGTACTATACAGCTTGCTCACATGACTACTGTACTATACAGCTTGCTCACATGACCACTGTACTATACAGCTTGCTCACATGACTACTGTACTATACAGCTTGCTCACATGACCACTTTACTATACAGCTTGCTCACATGACTACTGTACTATACAACTTGCTCACATGACCACTGTACTATACAGCTTGCTCACATGACCACAGTACTATACAGCTTGTATACAGTATTTTTACTGAAAACACTGTACGCTTTCAAGATTTTGTTCATTCATTTAGCTATTCCAAAAACATGTGACTGACAAATACATATCATTCATACGCTTGTCGAGCCAGCAACTTCCAAATCTACAATGTACTTTTTTTATTTGCATAATGCCAAAGACCTGTCTTACTACCCCCTTCTTTAAACATGTTGTTCTGATCTGTCCAAAATACTTGAAGCTGAAGTTGCTTTGCCATTTACTGAAAACGCATCTTTTGGCAATTCAGTATTGACTGTATTGGACAGTCCTTGGAGAACTGCAAGGAAGTACCATTATCTTCTGAATTGCTAACCATTTCTACAGTACAATGAGGTTTTTAAATCTACCCTTATGGAATTAACTTTATGCATAGGACATCAGGAGATTAAAGATTAAAAACATTCTAACAGCAAAGGAAGACATGCTGGTGAAAAATGTATACTGATATTACTTTTTTGATCAAAACCCTCCAAAATCAAGTACACTTGTGAAAATCAATATCTAACGTTTATTAACATGAATGTGTAAATTTAAATGAGTGGTCATTACATCTTGATTTAGTGGTTTGAATTTAAGTTGAAATTATTAAAATTATGGAGCCTTAAATACTTATGCTATTAAATCTTGTTATTAATTCATTTCAGTTTGTTTGATTGAAGTTAGTAAGTATTTAATTTGTTTATATCAACACCATTTCCGACATTAGTAAAACGTTTAGCGGCAGTTAAGAATTTTTTTAAACAATTCTTCTTGATTGTGAACACTATACAGCTTGCTTGTACTATGCAGTTTGCTCACATGACCACTGTACTATACAGCTTACTGTACTATACAGCTTGCTCACGTGACCACTGTACTACTACTATACAGCTTGCTCACATGACCACTGTACTACTATACAGCTTGCTCACGTGACCACTGTACTACTACTATACAGCTTGCTCACATGACCACTGTACTACTATACAGCTTGCTCACGTGACCACTGTACTACTACTATACAGCTTGCTCACATGACCACTGTACTACTATACAGCTTGCTCACATGACCACTGAGGGGCGCCAGAAGGTATAAAACATTGGTCCGGCAGAATGGGGAGGGGGAGAGGGTGCAGCTCGTTATTAAATGAGAGACATTTTATTTTAGCATTTCACAATGAAAGTGCACGCATTTTATGCATTTGATATTACATGCAATTATGCACAAAATATAGTTTTACTTGATCATTTATTTTAGAAGCATCCAAAAAAGCCAAAGCCGATGATCATTTCCTTGAATGAATTCCTCGGCATAGTCATCCGTCGATAAAGCATCTAGCTTCTCCTGATGAATGCTTCACAACCATACATGGTTTAATCTGCTTTGACACATTGTATTCCACAAGTAGGTCTTCAAGCGTTTCATTGAAGAAAAGAGCTGTGTTCACTAGAAGCATTCGTTGCAGGCATTACAAAAATCAATTGGGCCAATTTGCACACTTCACTAAGCAATTCTTTCTGTGTGGCTGACATTTTTTATAGTGCTTGAATGCAATCACTCAGAGACACTGGCTCACAATGCTCTACAAAACCAGGTCCCCAAAATCTGAAGCTAAGCAGAGAGTTGACAAGAGGCAAGGTTAATCATCGTAGAGACTAACTTGGTTTGCGGGTGGCTGCATACCCCAGCAAGTTTTCAAAATTCTTATAGATGGAGTAGCCAGGTTGGTTGAACCGCTGTGAAATCCCTGTAACTGCTAAATCCAGTACATGTACCTCAAAATACAGTCGTCTGTAATGATCCTCAATACTACTATCATTATAAGATTCTTTTCCCTCTCCAACTTCAAAGCGACTAGGACCTTTTCTCTTGCGGGGTAGTTTAGGAGCACTTGTACCCATTAGTTCACGGAAGTGGTTCACCAATCTGAAGAATGCATCAAACGATTCATCATTTCACATTAACTGAAGTGTTTTTACAGACAACACAGCCACTGATTGCCTGTCAGATGCAGACATTGACCTGGTTTGTAGGGTTCAGCTCAAGTTATCAGTGATTTTAAGAATCGTCATACTGAGAGGAAGGCCAATCAAAAGATTGAAAGTATCCATCTGTGCCCGGATACCAATCATTCTGCCTTTTATATCCAGGTCAAGCCTTGTCTCAAAACACTCTTCCCATAGCTGTTTTAGTGTGATGTAGTGTGCATTCAATAGCATCTCCTCTAACTGTCCACCTGGTAGGGCACATTGCTCGAATACCTATATACTATCATCATCTGTGACATTTTCCACTCCGATGATTTCAAAGGCAGCATTCCGTTTTGGAGAATACCTAATCAATTTGCTTATTTCAAAGGCAGCATCCATAGCATCTTGGCAAAGTTATGATTGTTTAATGGAATCACTTACAGCAGACCCATAGCCAAGGGGGGAGGGGGGGATTGGGGGGTCGGTTGATCTCCCTCCCCCCCCCCCCCCACCCCCCCCCCCCCCCCCCCCCTATGTTTCAGTTCCACCCCCTCTTGTTATGGTACTTTAAAAAAATAAAAAAATCCATCAGGCCCGAAGGTGACAGCGCTCTCACTTTTCATATAGAACAGTGGCGGCTCTCTGTACTCTTGTATTTGGCCAATCACCCCCTCCTCCCCCCCCCCCCCCGCTTTTGTATTTGGTTAAACATGAGGGGGACCCCCTGCTTTCCTATGTGGCCAAACTCAAGGGGGACTGTATTTGATTTAAATACTTTCAGATGTCCAGCGGTCCTATTAATCGATCACCCACCAGACTTCCTGGCTACGGACCTGACATACAGCAAGGTTCAGAACATGGCCATAGCAATGGGACAAAATAGCTCTCTCTCCTTAGCTTGTATTTGGGTTGCAACACCATTTTTACACCATGCCATGTTGGATGCACCATCATAGCATTGACGACACTGTGGCAGTAGTAAACCCATACGCAGTAGAACATCTTCATTGCTCTGCATCAGTGTATTGGAATCAATTGTATGGACACTATACAAACCAGCACAGTCTTCATGATCTATCAAAGTGGTGTTATCAACCCAGCTTATGCAGATCACAAACTGCTCTTTATTAGACACATCAGTGCACTCATCAGCCATGATAGTATAGAAACCATTCTTGACAATATCTGAGCAGATGTTCTGCAAAATGTGTAAGCCATAACTTGAAGAAATTCATTCTGAATATCACCAGGGGTATACTTTTGGGGTTTTTTTTTCTTCATCCAAGTTAGTATGTCAGGACAACCAATGCTTCTTAAAAGCAACAGCTGTGTGAAGTTGCTGCCTTCACCATCTTCGTGTCCCCTTAATGGCAAACCCTGATATGCAAACATTCTGTAATGAGCATCATCCTGTTTAGCTCGTTCTCTTCCTTGTACTTTTTGCTCAATTTCTCAGCAACATCACTAGTTGTACTGCGCAGCTCCATAATTTCACACCCTTCCTTATGGGCAGTCACTTGTGAGGTGTGCATTAAACGTGATGGTGGCATCTTTCCAGTTTTTGAAGCCTTTGCTTATTAAAGCTGGGTCACATTTGCTACGGGCCAAAAAATTATTCTCATTCTCTGCCTTCATGTACATGTATATATAGAATTATGCTGCATCAGTAGAAGAATCGTAATGGAGCCAGCTATGTTCTTCACACTCGATCCAAAGGCATGTTTAGGTAAAAGAAAAGACTTGGGAGTGAAATTTCTCCGGCATCGATGCTATCGATAAGCCAGTGGGCTTAGTCGAAGAGGACGAGGTAGCAATGAAGACAGGTGCTGATCCATTGGTGTGTCCAGTTTATTCAACGCGATAATTAACTGGCTAAATTTATACTTACAACATGTCATCCATTATCCATTGTAGAATGCATGTACATGTAGCCATAATTTATGTGTGCACATAGTTAATGTACTGCGTTAACTCACAGCAGCCAACATTACCTTTGATTATTTGTCCGGCAATTGCCGGACCTGCCCCCCAGCTTGCTCACATGACCACTGTACTGTACAGCTTGCTCACATGACCACTGTACTGTACAGATTGCTCACATGACCACTGTACTGTACGGCTTGCTCACTAAACCACTGTACTATACAGCTTGCTCACATGACCACTGTACTATACAGCTTGCTCACATGACCACTGTACTATACAGCTTGCTTACATGACTACTGTACTATACAGCTTGCTCACATGACCACTGTACTATACAGCTTGCTCACATGACTACTGTACTATACAGCTTGCTCACATGACCACCGTACTATACAGCTTGCTCACATGACTACTGTACAGCTCTTCGATTGTTTCTAGCAGTTCATGTATGGTACATCAATTATTGATACTAAGATAAATTCTGTTGTAGCAAGTTTTCCTCAATTGCCCAGCTTTAGGCTTAAGCCCCCAGTTTTTCAACCTTATCTACACACCTGAGACTGTTAACATGCACAACTCATATCCTTCATCTCCGTGGTTACCAGAGACTTGCATGCTGTCACTCTCCACCCCCCCCCTCCCAGCGAGGGTCCAGCTTGCCTGAAGTGGGTATAGAGTCATCTCCAACCTTTGAAGGCCACTCTTGCACCGCCTCTGGTGTCTTGCTGCCTCTGCCAAGTGTGCCTCAGCAAAGTCTGTCAACTCAGCGGCTTGGTACTCATTCACTGCATGCCCATTGGGCTGCCTTCACCTCTGCCTTCACCTTTGGGCTGCCTTCACCTTTGGGCTGCCTTCACCTTTGGGCTGCCTTCACCTTTGGGCTGCCTTCACCTTTGGGCTGCCTTCACCTTTGGGCTGCCTTCACCTTTGGGCTGCCTTCACCTTTGCCTTCACCTTTGGGCTGCCTTCACCTTTGGGCTGCCTTCACCTTTGGGCTGCCTTCACCTTTGCCTTCACCTTTGGGCTGCCTTCACCTTTGCCTTCACCTTTGGGCTGCCTTCACCTTTGGGCTGCCTTCACCTTTGGGCTGCCTTCACCTTTGGGCTGCCTTCACCTTTGGGCTGCCTTCACCTTTGGGCTGCCTTCACCTTTGCCTTCACCTTTGGGCTGCCTTCACCTTTGGGCTGCCTTCACCTTTGCCTTCACCTTTGGGCTGCCTTCACCTTTGCCTTCACCTTTGCCTTCACCTTTGGGCTGCCTTCACCTTTGGGCTGCCTTCACCTTTGGGCTGCCTTCACCTTTGCCTTCACCTTTGGGTTGCCTTCACCTTTGCCTTCACCTTTGGGTTGCCTTCACCTTTGCCTTCACCTTTGGGTTGCCTTCACCTTTGGGCTGCCTTCACCTTTGCCTTCACCTTTGCCTTCACCTTTGGGCTGCCTTCACCTTTGCCTTCACCTTTGGGTTGCCTTCACCTTTGGGCTGCCTTCACCTTTGCCTTCACCTTTGGGTTGCCTTCACCTTTGGGCTGCCTTCACCTTTGCCTTCACCTTTGCCTTCACCTTTGCCTTCACCTTTGGGCTGCCTTCACCTTTGCCTTCACCTTTGGGTTGCCTTCACCTTTGGGCTGCCTTCACCTTTGCCTTCACCTTTGCCTTTACCTTTGGGCTGCCTTCACCTCTGCCTTCACCTTTGGGCTGCCTTCACCTTTGCCTTCACCTTTGGGCTGCCTTCACCTTTGCCTTCACCTTTGGGCTGCCTTCACCTTTGCCTTCATCTTTGGGCTGCCTTTACCTTTGCCTTCACCTTTGGGCTGCCTTCACCTTTGCCTTCACCTTTGGGCTGCCTTCACCTTTGCCTTCACCTTTGGGCTGCCTTCACCTTTGGGCTGCCTTCACCTTTGGGCTGCCTTCACCTCTGCCTTCACCTTTGGGCTGCCTTCACCTTTGCCTTCACCTTTGGGCTGCCTTCACCTTTGCCTTCACCTTTGGGCTGCCTTCACCTTTGCCTTCATCTTTGGGCTGCCTTCACCTTTGCCTTCACCTTTGGGCTGCCTTCATCTTTGGGCTGCCTTTACAACACCAGTGGACGTGTGTGCTGAAGTTCTGTATACATAAAGGTAACTCTCGAAATATGTAGTGCTCTCAAAGTTCTGACCTCATCAGAGTGGACTGTCTTGGGGATACCATACATTGTATGCAGCAAACAGACTAATCCTTGTGATCCTTGCTGCTATCTGATCTGATCTGGGAGTGGCCTGGCATAGGACTGCTTTAGTTTTGCATGACCTCCAGATATGTCCAATACCAGGGGACCTCTGCCCATTGGGATACTGATCAATGGAGCTGCTTCTGGTGTTGCGGGGCATCATTTGGTGCCAGCTGTACAGTGTTGTTCTTCTCTGTCTTGGGCCGTGTTGATCCAATATGGTTCTGATTGCAACCTGTGCAATGTTTTCTGCATCCCTCGGTGGCCTCCAGATGTGCTGTCATGGTGGCATAGGTTCAAGACCTGTTTGTGTAGACTTGAGGGCAACACAGGCACCTGTAGCCTCCGATGTGTGTCCAGGGGTATGTTCTGCAGATGATAACGTAAGCACTGTTGTGACTACACAGCTGGCAGTACCAGCTGAATGGTGGCTTTCACAGCTGGAAATCCTCAGAGCTTGATGCACGTGTAGTTGCCATTTGATTTTATCTTGTTGTTGTGCTTTCCAGATCTGGTCTGTGGACAAATCATTGGCACTCCTATCATCTCCATTGGTTTCCTTTATCTGGACAAGGTATCTGCATTGTCATTAAGGCTACCTTTGCAATGTACAATAGTAAGTCATCATATTCCTGTAGAGCATCAGTGTAGGTCCCACCTATATGTAGCTTGCCTTTTATGTGTTGTTCTGGCAACCACTTCCTTTGTCAGTCCACAGATGAAATGTGCACCCAAGTATAGTTGTTTTATCGTGTAGGCCACTGCTAAACGCTGTGCTGGACCCCTTCACAAATTACATCATGAAATGTCACTGGGGTGATGTCATACCAGAAACTGTTGGCAATTTAAAGAAGTGTTGGCCCAGTGGCAGCTGCAGTGCTAGCAGGAGCTATAGCTCCAGAAATTGTCAAGTATCAGTATCTCAGAATTGCATAATGTACTGCTTGGATGTAAGAACAACCATCTGAGATGCACGTGCAACAGTTGGGTTACTATACCTTAGTGGTAACAAGCCCTGAGCTCATTGGTGGTCTGTTGCAGCGTAGGAGTGCCACTGGAGTTGGGAATCTTATCTAGCATCACGCAACAGTGCTGATTCATTCCCGTGGATCTTAGACCTGCACAACTTGAACAATGGACAAAACGTAAGGACATATACACGTACCTTAACAGCTTGACCACAACAGCTTAAACGCGTACAAGTCTCTTAAAGCCCATGAGTATTTTGTAGTTTCCGTACTCTTTCCTTCAATTCCGAGTATTTGAAAACAAGGCAGCTCTGTTTATGTGGCGGCATTGGATCCTTAGGCAATCCCTAGGCCCTCTCAGCTGCTTATTCATGATCCTCACATCTTCTCTTTTGTATCGTCATGAAGCTTAACCGGATTGTGGATTGTACCCCAGGTCACTCTTTATTGTCCTTGAAAACAGTGGGAACATGATTGATGTGTTTGTGGCTTGCCATGAACAGCATAATCAATGGCATCTCACTTATCACAAGCATTGGCTATTGTCCATTGTTTACGCCTTTTTGGGTTGACAGGAAACACAAACAACTTATGTAAGGACAGTTGTTAGCACAACAACTAATGGGCTTAGCATCGCATAATACAACATGTTATTAGCACCTAATGTTTTACCAACAGTAGGTTATGCCCACAAAACGTGGCATATTCTGTAAAGGTTCCATAGTTTCATCAAGGTTCTGCTAGCATACACAATTACATGGCCATCCTGTTAAGTACCCCTGGGCTGCACTGGCCTGCCATCCTGTTAAGTACTGCACCTAGCCCTGGGCTGCACTGGCCTGCCATCCTGTTAAGTACTGCACCTAGCCCTGGGCTGCACTGGCCTGCCATCCTGTTAAGTACTGCACCTAGCCCTGGGCTGCACTGGCCTGCCATTGTTAAGTACTGCACCTAGCCCTGGGCTGCACTGGCCTGCCATCCTGTTAAGTACTGCACCTAGCCCTGGGCTGCACTGGCCTGCCATCCTGTTAAGTACTGCACCTAGCCCTGGGCTGCACTGGCCTGCCATCCTGTTAAGTACTGCACCTAGCCCTGGGCTGCACTGGCCTGCCCTCCTTGTCAAATCGAGAATACATGTAGGTACCCCAGTCAATCACTCCTTCAGTAATCAGAAATACTTTATCACAACCCTAGCTCCAATACAATGCCACATCTTTTTCAGTCAGGATATGGAATGGTGCCGCCAAGTCTGCAAAACATTGAATGAACTGGCAATAATGCGATGCCAGGCCCAAGAACTGAAGAACTTCAGATGCATTGAGTGATGTTGGCCACCCACTGTTCCACAGCTTTGACCTCCTTGTCCGGGACCACCTTCATCCTGAGAATACATGGCCAAGATAAGGCACACCAATCACACACCCCCATAAGGTCAGTCCAGCTTGCCTTAACCGGGAGAAAACTTAACTTCACTAAGGCAAGGAGCGTTTAGAGCTCATACATTGGCGGGATGTTTGAGCACAGCATCCATATATATGTCGTGCAAACCCCTTGTGACTTTGTCCACGTGTGAGCCTCTGGAAGGAGCTGGGTGCCCCGCATAGTCCAAAGGGCATTCAAAGGAGCCCATGCCTGGGGCCTGGTGAGAAGGCGCTGTCCTTGGGGTCCACCTGCTTAGGAGGCGGCCCCCAGCTTGCTGACAGCAGAACTTGGCAGTCCATCTTGTATTTCATCTATCAGTGGAAGAGGGTAAGCGTCTTTCATGTTCTTTTTGGATAATCCACAGACATTCGTACGTCACAATGGTGATCCCATTTCTTTTGCGATTTGCTGGATCTGTTCTTCTCCCAGAGATGGACTAGAATCTGGCAAGATAGGACACAAACCCCAGTGTCCCTGTCATTGTAATCTTATGAGAGGCCAGGTGTTGTGACAAAGAGGTCTTGAAGTGCTCAACACAGGATTTAATGTACTGGTATTTGCTGGGAGGTCAGCAGTCATAACAGGTACAATTCTCTGTCATTGCATTTTCTACTGGGCACTTCTTTATTTTGAAAAGATGTTCTGATTCTGATATTGATTGGAGTGACACTGACATAACCTGGGCTTGATAGATCCTTGAAGCGTTAGGGGCAACAGTGGTCTGTGCTCAATATCGCAGGAATGATAATACCTCTAACTAGAATGAATTCGTGCCATTTATCCACGCTCCAAGCTGTACTTTTGCATTCACGTATCCCTCCTGCTTTGCTGGAGTGTTGTATGTTACCTCCTGTCTGAGGAGTGACACAGAAGATTGGTGATTAAAGGTTAAAATCTTGATTTTTTAATTTCCCAAGGTACTTGATTTTGGAAGGGTTGTGAGATTTTTGTTAATTTTTTTATTAACCATTTAAGTTAACACTAGTACGATTTGTAGTTAATTTTAATTCTTTGATTGTGAGACATCCTATGTACAGCATGCTCACATGACCGCTGTACATACTATACAGCTTGCTCACATGACCACTATACTATACAGCATGCTCACATGACCACAGTACTATACAGCTTGCTCACATGACCACTGTACGTACTATATAGCTTGCTCACATGACCACTATACTATACAGCTTGCTCACATAACCACTGTACCTTGCATAAGATTATCAAGCACTGAAGTTTTTGCTATCACTACTGCCAATCTGTGCATTTTATACATGTATTTTTTTTCCTGTTAAAAGCAATTTTTCTTGTAGACAGATTTTTGTACAAAGGTGTTGCATGTGCACATGTTTGCAAAGGTTGTGCTGCACATGTACCTAAGGTTGTGCTGCACATGTATCTAAGGTTGTGCTGCACATGTACCTAAGGTTGTGCTGCACATGTATCTAAGGTTGTGCTGCACATGTATCTAAGGTTGTGCTGCACATGTACCTAAGGTTGTGCTGCACGTGTACCTGTACATACTCCTCTTTACTGAAGCAGAGAACCTGTACAATAATTTTCTTTCCCTCTCTTTCCAGGTGAGGGTGTTCTGGTTTCTGACTGGAAAGCTCCACCGCACATATGATGAGTCATTGGATATCTTTATACAAGAACAACAGGTGTGTAGACCTCCATGTTAGGTGATGAGGGTCCTCCATGTTGGGTGATGAGGGTCCTCCATGTTGGGTGATGAGGGTCCTCCATGTTAGGTGATGAAGGTCCTCCATGTTAGGTGGTGAAGGTCCTCCATGTTGGGTGTTAAAGGTCCTCCATGTTAGGTGGTGAAGGTCCTCCATGTTGGGTGATGAAGGTCCTCCATGTTGGGTGTTAAAGGTCCTCCATGTTAGGTGGTGAAGGTCCTCCATGTTAGGTGATGAAGGTCCTCCATGTTGAGTGTTAAAGGTCCTCCATGTTGGGTTATTCTTCATGTTGCACAATGAAAGATCTCGATAACTTTCTGTCCTTCATAGCTCACACCACAACTACCCAACATGGAGTTCGGTCGAAGATTGGCTATCGAAAAGGAGCTGGAGAAGACACCAGCCTTCCACTTGTGTAATGCCTGTGAGTAATCACACTGTAGTCATCTCTGTCATCTGTTGCATACACTGTTTGGGTGCACATTTGTCATAGTGCATTTGAAGTCTACATATCGTACATATGGCACTCTTATTAATGCTCTTCACCCTTGTAGTGTTTGATGAAAGTGGCAACTTCATCATCTATGCCAATATGATGGGCATTAAAAGTGAGTACTCGTGATCTATAAATGACACAATTATGGGCAATCATGAAGTAATTATAATACTCATCCTAGCCGAACCGTGGTGCACCTAGAATAAAATTTATTTTATGAACCTTATGATCATCTGATCTATTGAAGGACCAATGGTTTTGGAATTAGTGTGTCTTAGAAATTAACCCTTTCAACTCAACTTTTATTTTATTATTAAAGCAATGATGTATGATAGCATAATGGTTAGCAGACTGTTGATTGATTATTCACAAGGCACTGTGTAGGACTTCATTACATATACATCCATGCTTTATACTAATCTGTTCTTTTATTATTATTTTGGGGAGGGGGTCCTAGACATGTGTAACTACATGTAACTGCATCAGCTGCACACTGTGCCTGCTGCTGTATCAGTCTGTGGGGAACAATGTTTATGTACGTAGTTGAGTCTAAAAGCCATATTGTTCCCATCAGTCCTTTGTGCCCTCTGGAAATCAACTTCATCAAAGCACCCTAATTGTTTTTAAACTGTTCTTAAGCATACTTTGTGCACTGCTTAACCCTTAGCTCCTTGCCAGGACCTTACATTATGATTTCTACTGAAAAACATATATTAAAGCATATGACAACACTGATTTAAATGGGGGGAGCTAACTGGAAGTACTTATTGAAACATGTATGTAGTTGATAGTCATGAGGGAGCTAGGTGGTGGTCATGAGGGAGCTAGGTGGTGGTCATGAGGGAGCTAGATGGTGGTCATGAGGGAGCAAGGTGGTGGTCATAAGGGAGCTAGGTGGTGGTCATGAGGGAGCTATGTAGTGGTCATGGGAGGGCTACATGTAGTTAGTGGTCATGAGAGAGCTAGGTGGTGGTCATGAGGGTGCTATGTAGTGGTCATGGGAGGGCTACATGTAGTTAGTGGTCATGAGAGAGCTAGGTGGTGGTCATGAGGGAGCTAGGTGGTGGTCATGAGGGAGCTAGGTGGTGGTCCTGAGGAGCTAGGTGGTGGTCACATGAGGGAGCTAGGTGGTGGTCATGAGAGAGCTAGGTTGGTCATGAAGTTGTAAAGATTTTATGCCATAGAGTTAGGTATCAATTGAGGGAGCTAGCAGCAAAAATACTTGCCTGCTAAATAGCAAGTTCTTTGCCTGCTAAGTAACCAGCTCCTTGCCTGCTAAATAACAAGCTCCTTGCCTGCTAAATAACCAGCTCCTTGCCTGCTAAATAACCAGCTCCTTGCCTGCTAAATAACCAGCTCCTTGCCTGCTAAATAACCAGCTCCTTGCCTGCTAAATAACCAGCTCCTTGCCTGCTAAATAACAAGCTCCTTGCCTGCTAAATAACCAGCTCCTTGCCTGCTAAATAACAAGCCCCTTGCCTGCCACATTTCTATTATCCAGGGAGGCACACCTTGACGTGCAATGACAATGCTGGGAATGAATTTTTTTTCTTCTTTTTTATGGTGTTAAAATTGGACTTTACTGTTTGCAGCCTCCTCTCCTCCCGTATAGTATCTACATGTACATTTCATTGTAACGAACAGCATTGCATATCCTTGGACATGATGCATGACCTCGGCTTTGATGTGGTACCCTCTTTCCTTCCAGTTATCAACCTGTACACTGACAAGTGTGTGAATGTTATTGGAAAGGTCAGCTGCACTTGTGTACCCGTTGGCTGTTGGCTGTTTAGTAGTGAAGTCTTTATTGCTGTAGGAGGAAAATGTACGCTTCATCCAGTTGGCACTCCAACAGGGCGCAGTGAATAAGAAAGCAGTACTTACTCTGGTATGCACTTGAGGTGTGTGTGTGTGTGTGTGTGTGTGTGTGTGTGTGTGTGTGTGTGTGTGTGTGTGTGTGTGTGTGTGTGTGTGTGTGTGTGTGTGTGTGTGTGTGTGTGTGTGTGTGTGTGTGTGTTGTGTGTGTGTGTTGTGTGTGTGTGTGTACAGGTCTTGTATTTAATTTTCGAGCAAGAAGTAACAGTTTACATAACCTGCAGACTGTAAATTACTGACCCCTGGTACCCATGCTACCAGCCCACACTGCCCCTTGTGTGCCCATACTATTGACTCCTGGTACCCAGCCCACACTGCCCCTTGTGTGCCCATACTATTGAATCCTGGTACCCAGCCCACACTGCCCCTTGTGTGCCCATACTATTGACTCCTGGTACCCAGCCCACACTGCCCCTTGTGTGCCCATACTATTGACTCCTGGTACCCAGCCCACACTTCCTCAAATCCTCCGTCCCCAGCAGTACAGGTGTAAAGTGTACATGCATATAAAACTCTCACAATGCATACATGTACATATGCACGCCTTTGCATGTGACATGATGTATTACATAGCAGCACCATAAATAGCTATAACATGTACACTACACATGATTGGGCATAAGGTTACGTATTTGGTTGCTGAGGCCACATCTCCTACTAAGTCCTGCTCGTTAACATCTTTCCCTTCCCAGGAAATGGAGGTCTCAGAAAATCCTGGCCTGAGAAAGGACACAGCTGATCCAACCCTCATGAGCACTGGGTACAAGAAAAACCGGTTTTACTTGTTCAGCAGGAGGGATCCACATGACGTGAAGGGGTATGCCTATTTGGGGGGCCCATGTCCTTATGTGTGCGCACATGCAGTGTGACTTTCTGTGAGTCTGACGATACATCCTTCAGAAAACTTGTTTTCATGTGTGACACACGCACACACGCACGCACACACAGAGGGAATTTGTGCATGTACATAAACAGCATTTGGATGGAGGAAAATCAAAAATCATCTGAATTTAAATATTAGTTGTGATTAGAATCACCCAAACATTTCAATTATCCGAAATCCTAATTGAAAAAAATTGAATTTTAATAGCATAGCTTCTGGCATAGTTCTAGCCACAAGTGTGTACCAACATACATTTACAACCATTGCACTCGTTTGGGAACACCACGTGTGGGGTGGTGCATTTGTACATGTACATGCTGTTGTGGGAAGCTTTCATTAAAACATTGTGTTATGTAGGGGAGAAAATGAAAGAGATGTATTCAATGAGAAACCTTCCAAGGAGGAGCAAATGGCAGCAACACAAGTGAGTCATGTGGGTGTGGTCATATGAGGCCATGTGGGTGTGGTCATAGTATCCCTTTGTGCATTGTAATCTTGTAGTCAGTTTGATTCTCTCGCACAGTATGGTGACATTGGAATGTGCAGTGTACTAACATACTCTACATGTATATTTTGGTATGTATTCGGATCCTGTGCAATTTAATCAGTCTATCATGTGAGCTCTCAAGCAAGTATCAGGTGATGGCATATGTCAAATGATGGCATACAGTGTATGTATTGGCCCAAGTGTCAAAGTGAACTATAATATTAACAATTTAAGTTGCAGGACCCCACCCCCAACACAGCGTGATTTTAGTATCCTACTGCTGACCCTACATGTGTATAGTCTCACTGGCTATTTTGTACATTCTACTTGCCTTCAATCTCCGTTTCGAATTTCCTATTGAACATGTCGCAAACTACTTAGGGATTTACTATAATAATTTAATTTGTATCCATGTATTGAGATGCAGGTACAACTATGTGAGTACATATATCCGTGTACTGTGTTGGCCAACTACATACAAGTACGTATATACATGTACATGTACATGTATATACCTGGTACATATTGAAATATCTGCTTTGTCATGTCAATGTGCATAAATCAGGCTTTGATAATTCAACCTCTACCTGAAGTTATTAATTCAGCTTTGATAATTCAACGTCTACCCCAGCTTTGGTAATTCAACCTCTACCCCAAGTTATTAATTCAGCTTTGGTAATTCAATCTCTACCCGATGTTCAGAAGCCATTTATTCTGCACACCTTCCTCTCACTTGCTGCAGCGTGAGAACTGAACATAAATACACAGGAATCGTATTTATTATTTCAGCATGGTTTCCTCAGTTGAAGCCGTTTTTTTAATAATTATGCAAATGTGCCTCGTGAAGTGCACCCAGCATGCTCTGGGTTCTAGTTTTTTTGTTTCATGTTTGTAATAATTGTTTGTTTATTCAAAACACATGTACATTGTAGCATTGATGGGTATAATTGTATGGCTTTTCATTGCCAGTACTTGGAAAAAATTGTCCTGCAATGAAACATTTTTGTCCATTAATATTTAATAAGCCAAATCAATGTTAAGAACCATCCCCTCCCATATTTGCCATGCAAAGTAGGGAAATGCAACACAATTTTTTGAAATAAATTTGGATTCTAGGCACTGCAAAAATCAAATGATTCACTATGGACAATTGTTAAGCATTAATTATCACACAGTTAATGTATAACCCACACAATTGGACAAGATGAGTCATTCCTAAGAAGCAGGTACACATATGTGTGTACTTTGTAGAGCAAAGAAAAGTTTTGTTCTTAAGCCCTGTCACTAAGTTTAACCCTCTACTCTCTGCCACCTAGGTTAACCCTTTTATTCTCTTCATCATCTATGTAACGATATGAGAGTATTAGAAGTAAAGATGAGGGGGAGGTATGAAAAGGGAGGGTGAGCAGTGTCCCCTAATGAAAACTGGACAAATAGAAACTGAAAACCTGATATTGATATGGTAGGGAAGTGTTGTTTTGGTGAAGACACATATAAAGCTCCTTCCTTGGAACACCCTCCTGTGACTGGTTGTTATGGAATGTGTGATGTGTGTATAATTTCATTGTGAATGTGGTTTCTGTATCATCAAGCTATTGTTGCCTTTACACTTTAAGAAAATGACATGTCACCTTTGTGAAGTCACTTTTTGGTCTCATATGTATAACAACTACAGCAATGCAGATTGTGTGGTAGAGACTGATAATCATTCTGGATTAGTGTTTGTTTAGATCTGCCCACCTCCCCCTGAGTTGTAATTGTGACATTTGAATGCATGATGCAATTGCCTAACTGTTGACATCGTCATAGACTGTAACGTAAAAAGGCGTTAACAGCATTAGGATCGTTGAAGTGCTTAGGGTGAAAACAACTGGAAGGTCATGACTACCACCCACTTTTCCACCCGGAGCACGAATCTGGTGTCAACTGGTTTGCTCCTTGGCTAGCCTGCTGCTGCATCATAGCCTCACTGCCCTCTATTGCAGACACCTGTTGGTGATCCTGATGTCAAGAATTTTATATATCACTTTGTTCATCGTAATCCCACATCTAAAGCATTGGTCAAGTCTTTCTGGCCACCTCCGCCTTATCCTAGACTTGTGTAGGTATTAAGTCCTAAGGCCCAGACACCTGGTCTTATGTGCTACATGGACATAGTGTGTGCTACATGGACATAGTGTGTGCTACATGGACATAGTGTGTGCTACGTGGACATAGTGTGTGCTACGTGGACATAGTGTGTGCTACGTGGACATAGTGTGTGCTACGTGGACATAGTGTGTGCTACATGGACATAGTGTGTGCTACATGGACATAGTGTGTGCTACATGGACATAGTGTGTGCTACGTGGACATAGTGTGTGCTACATGGACATAGTGTGTGCTACGTGGACATAGTGTGTGCTACGTGGACATAGTGTGTGCTACATGGACATAGTGTGTGCTACATGGACATAGTGTGTGCTACGTGGACATCGTGTGTGCTACGTGGACATAGTGTGTGCTACATGGACATAGTGTGTGCTACGTGGACATAGTGTGTGCTACGTGGACATAGTGTGTGCTACATGGACATAGTGTGTGCTACATGGACATAGTGTGTGCTACGTGGACATAGTGTGTGCTATGTGGACATAGTGTGTGATCTTGGCCTGCCTTCATATCATACCAGCTGTCGTCCTGGTGACTAAATGGCTCTGCAGCAGACCCTCGTCCCTATAGCCTTTAATTAGCCTACCTCGCCTACTGTTGTGCATAACTGGCTGGGTCACTAGAGCAGGCATTACTGGCAGGGTCACTAGAGCAGGCATTACAGGCATTACTGGCTGGGTCACTAGAGCAGGCATTACTGGCTGGGTCACTAGAGCAGGCATTACTGGCAGGGTCACTAGAGCAGGCATTACTGGCTGGGTCACTAGAGCAGGCATTACTGGCAGGGTCACTAGAGCAGGCATTACTGGCAAGGCCTTGTGCAAAACTTGAGAAGCACCACTCACTTAAGAGCAATAGTCGTGATTGGCTAGGTAATCATGCATTGTACATCATGTCCACGTGTGCTGTTTGGGTCAGGTACCACACCCACCTCAAGGCCTGCCATCTTGTGCCTTGATGTTGTCATCACACCCTCACCTAATATCATCACACCCATGCCCTAATGTCATCACACCCTCACCCTAATGTCATCACACCCTCACCCTAATGTCATCACACCCTCACCCTAATGTCATCACACACTCACCCTAATGTCATCACACACTCACCCTAATGTCATCACACCCTCACCCTAATGTCATCACACCCTCACCCTAATGTCATCACACCCTCACCCTAATGCCATCACACCCTCACCCTAATGTCATCACACCCTCACCCCTAATGTCATCACACCCTCACCCTAATGTCATCATAAATATGCTATGTGCAAGAGGTCATTTGCCTTCACTCCTTGTGACAATACAGCTGTTTGCTTATGGTACCTGGCAATCCAAATGGCTGACCAGTCATTGGGACAAGCTCATTGATGTCTTTTGATGTCTGCAGCTAATTTGTTGTCCTGCAGACCACTATTTAACCTCTTCCATGTTGATAAAGCTGACCCACGACCTTTATTGTCTTTAAGTTGAGTAGGCAACCTGTCACATGCACCTCTCTGTAGTGTAGGGTTGCTTACACATTGCCAGTACACAAGCCCTTTGATCGTGTGGTGTGCCTCGGTCTGTATGAACCCTTTCCACACAGATACCTGTATGTCCCAATTAGGTGGGTAGCAACTGCAACAATTTTATAAAAATATAAATAAAAAGTTAACCAGTGAGTATGGTTGTTGTACAGCATCTTAGTGACTCAAGTCTAACCTGTCAGTGTCATCGACATGTATTAGTGCCCACCACCACCACCACCACCACCACCACCACCCACACTCCCTATCCCGTCCCTCTTTTTTTCCTTGTGGGCAGGGAGGGTATGCTTCAGCAAGTGTGTAGTGTGGCATTTAAAGCCTTTTGTATGAAAGATGCTCCAGGGAAGTGTGAAAATGGCCCTAAGTGTTGAAGTAAACACTATGTTGCATTAGACATGAAAGTAAGCATGTCTTAAGACCACATGTATATCTTGGTTAGGAGGGGGTATCCTAGTAACAGGTGATCTTTGGTGGCCTGCTTTTTTATGTTTGATCTGTTATTGTAGCCATGGAGTGGTCCCTTTTTAGAACCATAAATAAGCATGACCCCACCCCTATTCCCCTACTAGTATTTCATTTTTAGAATCTGTGCTAATAGTGCAGAACTAGGGTAGGACAGGGGTAGTAGGCTAGCAGAGAGAGGTACTAGGCTAGGAGAGGGGTACAACGCTAGGGGGTACAAGACTGGAGGTTTGGACATATTACAATCTGTTGAATGTTACCTACATGGTTATATTGTCTTTTGTTTAAAACCATGAGGAAAGCAGGATGATGTGTTGTGTACATGTACTCAAGAAGATGGCTTGGTTAGGTTAGCAGTAGTAGCATTGTAGTGTGTTGTGGGTGTGGTTAACAAGTGGGGGGGGGGGCAAGGCAACACGCAATGGTGCTCTCTGAATTACAGGTCTACGTAGCTCTTTAGATGCCACACTCATATTGTCACAGAGTGCCTTAGACCAATAGGTTGGAAGCATTCATGTGAAATTTCTCTCTCCTTGTAACAACTGTGACGACCACACTGGAAACACCAGCTGAACACACCTGATACACCAATAATACTTATCTAGCCTAGGGGTGGGAACAGCAGTCCTATTTATTTCTCATCCTGAGCGTGTTTGGTGTGTGTTACGAATATCTTGGACTAGAATTTAAGCAGAGAGCATGTTCATTTCAAGTGTTCCCCAAAGTTGCTGGGCAACCATACCCTTGTCTTATTTTATAGATAGGGCATGAAGCTGCTGACTTCAATAGAAGCTTTGAATCACTTTACCCTTTCGTGATTGGGATTGTCAATTACAGGTAGTTGAGAGCTAGCATTGCCAAATAGAAAACTAATGAAACAGTTTTTTTTTTTATTCCAAATGAGATAAAATAAATGCACATATGAAACAGTTAATAATAATAAAAATTCTCTTTAAGAATGGCTATGTAGTGTGATGTGTAAAATGCAGTTGGAATATCAATAAGCCCTAAACGAGAATTTAGCACATGTCTCTATAGTGCTAAGTGTGGGGCTTATAGTCCTATCAGTATACATGTACACACACATCCTTACTGCCTGACATTTTAGAGGGAGGAATGGGTTTGAGGTTTGCAAGCCAATGTGGGGCTTCTGTTTGGCAACTGCTTGATTGAGCTGTAGGGCCAAGTGTAGGTCACATCTCCTGCCAGTGGTGGGAGGCTGTTGATCTCATCAAAGAACTTCCACCCTCTGTGGGTAGAGAATCCACCTTTCGTTGCAGTGTAGCCTTTGTTTGTCTGCAAGGTCCCCCCACAAGTAGTGGGGCTGTCAGTGTTGTTCTAATGTCAATTGTTATTTTTAGCTGCCACAACAGCTGCCCAATCTATATATCAGCTTGCCCAAACCAAACAGCCAATGGAAATCACAAGGGGTGCATGGGAGGAAGGTTGTGTTTGTTTAGTGGCACTATACGATATGCACAGGAATCAGTCAATGTTGAGGGTGTTACATGTAGTTGTGTTTGGGGGGGGGGGGGGGGGAGGAGGCAGCACTTGAAACATGTAAACTAACATACATGTATGTGCATGTGTGTGTTGAGGTTGAGGTTGGAGAGACTACTACAACTTTCCCTCATCCATTGATTGTATTACTATATATATGATCTCAGTCAACCAAGACTGCCAGGATCAGTTCACTGGCTGTTCTGCATACCACTGTGGGGGATATCCACATCAAACTCTTTCCCGAGTAGTAAGTCGTGCTGGGGTGTTCCTTGTAGATCCACTGTTAACATTGTGTCTTCTATAGCTGTCCTAAGACTGTTGAAAACTTCTGTGTTCATGCAAAGAATGCATATTACGATGGACATATCTTCCATCGTGTCATCAAGCAGTTTATGATACAGACTGGGGACCCGACAGGTTGGCTGTGCCTCCCAAATCCATAGGACTTCTTTTGTCCCTGCTTCCTGCACTTCTCACCTCTCTTCTTCCTTGTTTCATTTTCTTCTACCTCTCCATCCCTTCCTCACTAAGTTCTCTCCCTCCCTTTTCATCTCTTCCCTTTCCCTTTCCCTTTCCCTTTCCCTTTCCCTTCTCCCTCTCCTTCCTCCCCCTCCCTTCCCTTTTCCCTCTCCTTCCTCCCCTCCCTTCCCTTCTCCCTCTCCTTCCTCCCCCTCCCTTCCCTTCTCCCTCTCCTTCCTCCCCCTCCCTTCCCTTCTCACTCTCCTTCCTCCCCCTCCCTTCCCTTCTCACTCTCCTTCCTCCCCCTCCCTTCCCTTCTCACTCTCCTTCCTCCCCCTCCTTTCCCTCTTGTCCCTCCACCTTCCTGTGCTGTTGTGGTGTGACATAACTGGTGGTTCTATTTAGGTACAGGTACAGGGGGAGAGTCTATATGGGGTGGAGAGTTCGAAGACGAGTTTCACCCAACTCTCAAGCATGACAGACCCTACACAGTCAGCATGGCCAATGCAGGACCCAACACAAATGGATCTCAGTTCTTCATCACTGTTGTTTCAACGGTGAGGCATCCCATTTTGCACAGGTTTCCTTTTTTATTGTTTCCTTTGTTGTCATACATGTATACACACCTACACACACACACACTTGCACACACACACACACACACACAACACACACACACACACACATGCACATAGCCTTGGCTGGACAACAAGCATACAGTATTTGGCCGTGTGGTGTCTGGGATGGATGTTGCCCAGCAGATTAGTGAAGTGAAGGTCAACTCAAAGACTGACCAGCCATTAGAAGATGTCAAGATTGTAAACATTACTTTAAAATGAGTGCATATTTGTATTGTTTTTTAACGTTTTAATTTAATGCAATGCGCCATTTCGAATAATAACTTTTAGTAATATTACTTAACTTGGAGAAGGGCCTACATTGTTATCGTTCTAAGAACAATGGCTAAGAGGCACCTAGGGTGAGTTGCATGGCTCCGTTACATACCGTAGGCGCACGCACAATGGCTAGTTTTGATTGTGGGTGGGGCTGGATGATGGGCGTGCCGAGATGCATGTTGCACACCTGCAGAAGTCCCGGGCTTGCGGTTGCGTGCGCACCTGTAGCACGCTCGATCATAAGCAAGCAATACTCAGCCAACGACTATGAGGTAAGATCACTGATTTTTTAAAATAAAAATATTATTAGGATTTCTTGTTAGGTTTGCTTGCTGCAGTTGCACGGAGATCCCGCCTGGGCCTTTCCGCGCGCGTCCATTGGTTATGATGTGGATCCTCTGAAAGCCGCTCTTGCTGAAGTAGAAAGGCAAACCAATATCAAAGGTGTCGCTTGTCAACATCTGAAGTGAAAAAGAAATCGAGTTTCGTCTTGTTTCCCCTTAAGGTTGCAAGGGATATGCACTGTCTGTTGAGGGAGCACCACGCAAGGATGAACACACAATCACTATCTTCTATGTGATCCCAGTCACATTGCAATGTAACATATTATGCTTGTACAGAGAATGATGCCACGCACGCACGCACGCACGCACGCGCGCACGCACGCACTCACACACACACACACACACACACACACACACACACACACACACACACACACACACACACACACACACACACACACACACACACACACACACACACACACACACACACACACACACACACACACATGTACATATATACTCATAACATGTACACACATTCATTCCTTTCTCTGTAATTCAGCTTCATCTTCTTCAGAAGCACACTTTCAATCCCTTGCCAATGTATTGGAAAACAAAGATGGAGTTTACAATATGCCGCCTGGTCACAGGTAAGATCACAAAGCTGATCAAGATTGCAAAATACATTATGCTGTATGCTTACAGAGAAATGGCGTTCACTTTGGACCAATGGTTAAGAGAGAGGCACACACTACCAGTTGTCAATCTGGACATTTTGTTCCTTTGTAACAGTGAAGAAAAAGGAATTGGAGGCCTGGTGAAGGCAATAATTGACAATCCAATTTATGAAAATCGTATACGCTCTCCTGAGGATGAACTGATAATTGCAATTAACAATCCATTGTATGTATTTGATGCTGCACCTATACCTACTGAGTGACCAACATATAAAGCTGCCATTCATTTGTGTTGCAATATTGCACGAAAAAGTGGTACAAAACACACCCACAGAGGTTTAAAAAAATCTGCAGTTCAGTTATGTCTTTGAGGAGATTGTCTGTCCTTGCTGCCTTGCTAGGTCCCTTGCTTTCTTCTCACGCTCCTTGCGATAGCGCTCAAGATCCTGGAAACACATAACTTATAGTTAACAATATGTGGCTCAGAAGTTGTTTACTTAGACCACCATAAATAACAGTGGGAGATGAATAAGTAATGAAGGGTGTGTCCATGTTTACCATCAAGGACCCTCTCAGAAGTAAGCACTAACCTCTTCCTTCTGAGCTCGCATGGCGTCTACAGCAGGTTCTACGTACTTGGTGTCCTTGCAAGGATCCTCAAACATCTCAGACTTTGTAGATACCTATGACACAAAGGAAGGATGGGTGGGAGGAGGGATAGTAACAAGTGCAAACGTACATTGGAGTGTACCTGAGGAAAAAATCCAGCATATGCCTGCTTCCATAATTCCAGAGGGACTCTAAACAAGGATAATCAATTAGTTACAGGTCCTGGCTAACATCAAATGCTATTAGGATTAACCAAGCTTTGGTCAGATTTTGGTTCCTGCAAACACAATGCCCTTTCATTTTGGAGTACTGCATCAATGGCACACAACAACAGAACAACAACACAACCTCCCTTCCAAACAAGCAATGCAATGTTTGCATCGCAGCAGGTGATGGTTGCACAAACACACACCATCCTATGACCTGTCTACTTCAGACACACCACACCAGTGATACTGTCAGAGGTATCCAAACTCAGAACAATGTAATTCCCAACACAATTGGTACGTAATAACACTGACCCAACCTGTACCAAGAAGGGTATGCCACAAAGCCACTTCTCATAACACAATAACACACCTGGCATTAATTTTTCCAAGCTCTCCTGATGAAAGTGAAGGGATACCTGTGGGTGAGGAAAACCTGCATGCCACTGTGCTCCAAAAAGACATGGTGCAAACCTATTTGCCCAAGAGCATCAGATCCAGCAGGTACTGTCAGAGGTTTGGTATAGTCCATTGACATGGTATGGCTGGAGTCCAGAAAGAGAGAGAGTTAAATACAACCACCCACCCACACATACACATGCCATGCCATAAGGACACACCTCGCTGCTGCTCCATGAGCAAGGTGGCTAAGTAGCTGCCGAACCTTATTGACAAGAACGTCTGATTTCGAGCTATAAAACTAAATGAAACACTGATGTGATCATGACAGTTAAGGCAAGCAGCACAGGAGCACAACTGTTCCTCGTGTTCTCACCTGAAGTGAGGCTCCATTGATGTGCGACACAAAGCGCAGAGTTTTACAAACCATCTTCTTTTTCTCTGAATCAAAGTCTTGAAAGATGTCATACTTGGTCCCAATGATGAGAAGTGGGACAGGTAGGGGATCCAGCAGATCTTTATCCTGGTGGCCAAGAGCACATGCACTGAGACACATATAGCAGGCTAGCAGACACATATAGCAGGCTAGCAGACACAAAGGCTCAAAGCAGTCCTATGCGCACACTGAAGCAGCAACGCTCTTACTGGATGGTCTTCTCCAAACTTCTTCCACCGTCTTTGCTTGAGGTGCTGAGCTAGCTGTGAGTTAGAGGTTTTCAGTTCCCCCATCACCTGGTTGACACGATGGGTCACCTGGGAACAATAAAAATATTAGATTTTTTGGAATCATCACAACACAACCCTAAAAATTAGTGTGTAGTATTTCAAGTCTCACATAATAAACACCTCTATGATGTGCTACCTGAAAATTCACACCACAAGTGTGATATAGCAGGCTAGTGGAGAGAAGAGAGAGAGAGAGAGAGAGGGGGGGGGGGGAGAGAGAGAGAGAGAGAGAGAGAGAGAGAGAGAGAGAGAGAGAGAGAGAGAGAGAGAGAGAGAGAGAGGGAGAGAGAGAGAGGGGGAGAGAGAGAGAGAGAGAGAGAGAGAGAGAGAGAGAGAGAGAGAGAGAGAGAGAGAGAGAGAGAGAGAGAGAGAGAGAGAGAGAGAGAAGAGACCCTCCCACCTTTTCACTTTCACATCTAATCTCTCTCACTTCTTCCCTCATTAAGAGGGAGGAAGGGAAGAGGGGGTGGAAGAAGGGAAGGTACGACTGAGATACATAAAAGAGAGAGAATGACGGGGAAGAAAAGGAGAGGAGACAGGAGAGGGAGACAAATTGTTATAAGTAAACAAATGAGTGGGTGAGTACATGTAGGAGAAGTGTGAGGCATCCCATTGTGGGCTTGAGCCACCTGCCCCCTGATGGTGTTGGCCAGATAGCAGGCATATGTAAGGTTACCTCACCTGTTTCAGCACCACCTCCAGGGTGTTCCATAGCTCCTCTGGTTTTGACAGGTCCAGGACCAAGATCACAGACAGGTTGCTAACAACAGAGAAGGCGGAGATATAGCATTCAAAGCCAAAGCCTTCTTTGATCTGTGTGACCTATGCCACTTATCAACAAGGGTCCCAGCTAGCAACAGTTGTGGGCCACCCCAAGTATGCACACACACAGACTACACAATCCCACACCCACACATCAACAATAGGTTATGGGGGACCTGGCACACCTCTCTTGTGGCTCATATAAGGTGGCGGGAAATGTCCCAGTGAAACAACAAAGTTTCAAAGCTCACACTGATAGCGCCAGATTCCAAAACATATTACTGAATTTTGAAAATGCTATTTCTATTTAATTCGGTACCTTAAAAGCATATGTAGGATTGAAAAAACATATATATGCACACAACATACTATCATACCCAAACCACACAGCTGGTCACAAACACAAAACACATGTATGTATGCACTAACAGATTTCCAACACACCCACAGGCATACTGCTAGCACCTAAACAACCAGTTCAGGAATGTGATAATTCTAACAGAAGGTAACTGTAAACATTGGGTGGATGGTTTCCTGCACACATTAGTCAGTGTGAATACGCAGTGGAGCCATACACTTACTCGATGCTGCCAGCGGTTATGGGGATCTCGATCAACTTGGAAAGGGATGTTCCTCCCCCAAGTTCCCATATATGGGTGACATCTTTCTCCTTGAATATTAACCACACCGTCACAATAAAGCCCAATGAGTACACACCTGGTGTGATCACCTCACCATCTTGGCTCCCTTTGATATCCTGCCATAGGTGTAGTCTAATCCTGTGGTAGGCTTCGAAGGCTCTTCCCTGGAAAAGAGTTGACAGCATAGGAGGCGAGGCTTCTAATGCTAACGTACCTGTCTAGAAACTGAAGGACCAGTGTTGTCTTTCCCTGGTAAATGATACACAAACTGTGCACAGCATTTCAGACAAACAACTTTGTGCATAGAAATATGCCACATGCACACACACACACACACACACACACACACACACAAACACACATGCACACACACACAAACACACACACACGCACACACACACAAACACACACACACAAACACACACACACACACAAACACACACAAACACACACACACACAAACACACACACACACACACACACACACAAACACACACACACAAACACACACACACACACACAAACACACACACAACCACACACACACAAACACACACACACACACACACACAAACACACACACACACACACAAACACACACACACAAACACACACACACACAAACACACACACACAAACACACACACACACCCTCAACGCAAACCAGCCAAATGTACACACACTACCACAGTGCAATGCACACACCCAGTGTCATCTCTTAACTGCATGGTGTGTTTCCCTAAAAATCCTGGCCAACACACAATAGTGTACAAGCAGTTTTGCAATTAACTCACAGCATTTTGACTGCCAACAAAGAATAAGCTAGTATCACCTTCGACCACACCTTGCAATGTGTGACCTAACAGTTGACAAATAAAAACGTGCAGTTCATGTACAGGCTTGTACATCATACCAAGCACATAACAGGTACCATGTGCACGTAACGAATTCATATCTAAATCAACTCAATTTTGTATATACACTGCAAACTACAAGTACTAGTATTAATTCAACTGTACATGTCACTGTAACAAATTACTAGTTTGAACACCCACTTTTTTTCCTGTCTTCTGTATTTCGGTCTCTCTCCTCTAGTGCTACTGTCCAAAGGTCCTTATCCACGTCTAATCTTTGTAAAAATTATTTAAAAGTCGTGATGATACTTAATTTTTCAAACCCTTATCCCCTCTCCCATCGCTGCCACCACTACACATTTGCAGACGTCTTATAGTCAGTATACCTTTTCTTGTCCGCCATCGTGTTGCTGTAGCGATCGCAAGCACGCGACACAACGCCTCGTGCCCAGATTTGCTCACACAATTATACATTCACACACACAAAAAAAAAAAAAAAAAAAGATTCAGCTTTGGAGCACACAATAGGGTGGTAATGTGGGCTTGACATGTATTTCAAACAAGTTTGTGAGTCCATCCTTTCCGAAGTGAGAAGCCACATCCTTCAGCTCACAATGGACCAGCTCAAGAAGAGAGACACTACTGGTACAAAGGAATAAATGTACACTATAGTATAATGGCAATTGACCCAATAAATTAAATGTTTGTCCCAGAACAAAATGTAGGAAACTTCCATGTTCTTTCCCCCAAAAGGCTTTGATAAGGTGTAAGCCAAAAGCCACATCTTAACAAACCACTTCCTTCTTAAAACACAAAAGCAACAAAAAATAATAATACAAGAAGGAAAAAAGTGTTCCTCAAAGAACCTCAAACAACAACACAAGGTGAGTTTTATGGAGGCATGGTTAGAACAATAGCAAAAGTCAAGTTCAAAGAAGCTATGATTCACAACAGCCAAAAAAAAAACTCCCTGGTGTCATGGCTTCTCTCAGTGGGGAGCCACACAACAAACGCAAGCCACACTACAGACCCCGCAAATCCCACAGCTATATGTGTTTCCATCCGTGTTTTGACTGTTCTTTACCTGTTAAACCTAAAAAGAAAAGGGGGTCACACTGACGACTTCTCATGCATCCAGACACAATTGTTAATAAGCTTCTATCATTTTCCATACCTATCTGACAGGTGGTTGTCATCCAAGCGCTGCTGACACAGGATGCTCATCAGACGCTCCTTGCAGGGCCTTCCACGTGCATCCACGTCAATGGGGGCTGTGCGCCACCTGTGCAGTAGCTCTTGAAGGCTGTCGCTGCTGCCTATTAGAATGACATAAATGAAATGCAAGCCAGCAGTGATGATTCTACCACAAATAGACAGTTCCTGTGACCAGGACTTTAAGGTCTTGAAGTACTTTGCCTCACATCGAATGTGGTCAAGGTGTAAAATACAGAAAGTGTTCCTTTGTGCTGACATCAGCTTGGGTTGCAGCAGTTTGGGGTCACCTTTAGTCACACTACAGTGTGGTTCAAGTGAATTCAATTCCTTGCTTGCCATGCTGTCAAGCCTGTCTCTTATAAACTCGGTAGTAGAAAATATGCAAGGTTCGTTGCAGTTCGTGGTAACATGGTTGTTAACATCATCCTGTAGACCTGAGACAGTTTTCGCACAGTAGTCGTCTGATGACAATAAAACGCGAGGTGGAATAGTAGGGTATCCGATAGGAAGTTCAAACCTTGCACTCAAGCTCATGCCGTTGTGGGCTTGACACTGGATAAGTAGTGTCAAGCAAATCGGCTCGCGACATTGGTCTGGTAAGAGTTGTTCCAAGGTATCGAAATTATAAGGAGGGTGAAGGACACATTCGGATGGTTTACAGTAAATGCTTCTCAAGAAAATTACTTCTTCCACCTGTGTTCTCCAGCCGTCTTCGCACAAGGTGCCCATTTTCGACTGCAGTGCCATTATTTTGATTTCCTGTGGGCGGCGACCACCCCGTATATTGCGGTTTCGAAGGGTTAACAAAATTTTAACGTTGCGGTAATAGCGTATTATTTGCGACGGGACTCCTACGTAGGTCTGGCGTAGAGGTTCGAGCTATTTGAGGGGTGGAACTACGAAGTACGACCGTTCAACGTCATTCACTCATTCGCTGTACCTGAGGCAAACGTCGTACGACTTGGTTATCGACACTATGTCATCGAAACGAGAGAAAGCGAAGCCCATCTCTGTGAAAATCCAACCCACAATAGGCGAGTCCTTCAAACTGTCAGTACTCCCTGCGACAAAGATTTCAGCGCTTAAGGAGACTATCAGTGATCGTATGGGACTGTCTCCGCAGAAGATGTCTCTGCTTCATCACAACAGGTGAGAATTCGGACGCGTTTTTATATATGTATGCTATCGTGAGGCAGTGAGGCGTAAACTCGTGTGTTCAAACCCAATTCAACATTGTGACAGTAGCGTTTTGGAAGGTCTCGCAAGCACTTGTACCTGGCTGTATTTCCGTTTTGTAGGAAGTATCACGAAAATGGGGCGTATAATGGTTGGGGGACATAACGATAGGCCTATAAGAATATGGCATTCCCTCGGCAACCAATTCGTTGCCCCCAGCATTAAGAAAGGCGCGAGGAGTGTGTAGAATGCGATAACACGTTTGACAGCTGCAGCAAGTAAGAAGTCATGACTTATGGGGCCCATAAAACCTATTACATAGCGTGTGTGTAAACGTGTGTGTGTGTGTGTGTGTGTGTGTGCGTGTGTGTGTGTGTGTGTGTGTGTGTCGAGTGTGATAGAGGATACCGAGAGCTTCGCGAGGCCACGCAGGGCGGTATGCCAGCATATGCAGAAACCTTTTAGCCCCGCTGTTTAGCTATTGACAGCTGGCTTCGGCTTCTGCGGTACACAATAGCGATGCGCCCCCTCACAAAGGGTCTGCGCAGAATACGAATAAGTAATTCATTTTGGCTGTACCTGTGTGGCTGGTGATCCTTGACTTATGCACAGCATGTGAACGTAGACATATTTAGGTGTTACACAAACGCTGTGCGTGTTTTGGGGTTTTGAAACTGACCTAATTGACTGGTTGTGTGTTGTCCACACATTATGCATATACTTTGGGGGGTTATTTGGTAAGGTTGTGCTTTTAGAGACCATGACAATAACTTGTTTGCAATTGGCATGCCTGTGTGCTGTGTTCAGCAGCTTCATCTCAAAAGTTCTCCTTCCCCCCTTTCCCTCCCTTATGGACACACCCAAAAGGCCAAACTTAAGTATGTGAACCCAGTTGCATCTGAGCCACTTGCAAAGCAAGGGCCAGACTACTTATGTAATTTCAATGTGAACCATGGTGGTTCATGTATTACATTACTGCCATTATTTCATTCACTACCCTTCCTACCTGGTTACGTGTACAGCCCTTGTGGTGGCTTATTCATAAGCCTTCACTCCTCCCCACCTCCGTGTGCCCACTCCCACTTACCACTATAGACAGCAAGCCATTTTTCTCCCCCCCACCCTTTTACTAAGCTTTGGCCTTTGTCTAAGTTGTCCTAACGCCTCTTTGTGGCAACACTGTGTACACACTGGCAGGGCAAGGAGGATTTCTCTTGTGCATTCATTCATAAATGTCCCCTGTTAGATTTAATGTGTTGTATACTGGTGGGTCTGCTGCTACTGATGTTTTTTTCTTCTTCCCTTTTTCTTTTACCCATCCCTAGTGAGCTGAACTCTGGGACACTGCTGGACAATTCCATTCATGATGGCAGTGAGCTCCAGTTGGTGCCTGCCTTGGAGTCTGGAGTCACAGTAAGTGGTGTCTGCAAGTAGTTAGGTTACACCCATCTTTGCCTCCAACACCCCTCCCCCTCATTGAAAAAATTGGTTGTGGGTATGGGTTTTTAATAGCAGGGGGGGGGGGGCGTTTTCCATCCTAAGGTGCACCCGCCCCTTCATAGTTTAGTGTTGCCTGATTTGGGACCATATTCATTGTCTGGGGTGCTGGTGCTGCTTGCAGGCCCATGTGCAGTCACAATAGGGTTGCAATGTTTCTGATTGTAATGTGCATTTTCCCTTGGTCTGATGGTTTGCAGGAGTGAATATTGGTGTGGGTGTGTGTGGGTGTGTGTATGTGCGTGATGTGGACTGGACGGAGGAAAGGTACATGTACATGTAGGAAGTGGTTAGTGTCAGTATGAGGTGGGTGCAAGTTTTAGCAACACTGGACAAAGGGAAGTGGAAGGGAAGGGTGAGGCACCACTCTTTGCCCTGCACTAGTGAAGCGGAGTGTTTGTTGTGGAGCAAATCACAACCGAGGACACTGATGGTATGTCACAGCAGCAGTCCTCCACTCCTTGTTTGTGCTAACAAAAGCTGCATTCTTAGCCCCTGGTGAGGGGCTGGGGGAGGCTGACTCCCTCATGTTTTGGCACCTTAGGTCCTGCTGATTAGGGTGGTGGGTGTGTGCTAATTGATTAGATTTCTGATTTTCTAGGAGGGGTGCTTTTTCCCCCTACACTGGTGATGGTGGTGGTGGTGTGTGTGTGTGTGTGTGCGTGTTGTGTGGTATGTGTTGTCACTGTGAAGGAAACAGATGTCCATAGCTCTCGAAGGTGTTAAGTTCCAGCCCAGAGCTCTCATCTCGTGTATGCATGTCATCACTTGTGTTTAAACACACACACACACACACATACACACACACATACACACACACACATACACACACACACATACACACATACACACGCATACACATACACACACACAAACATTTAAACACACACACACACATACACACACACACACACACACACACACACACACACACACACACACACACACACACACACACATATTCTTGCATATACATTCACTTGCATTTGGGAGAGAGCCAGTACCAGCATAGTACTCGCGCCATTTGTCTAAGCTAAAAGGTGAATATAGGAATTGGGTTGTAGTCATGTGAACATGTCATCTTAGTCAACAACACTTGGTGACTACCAATTTGGCATTCTGAATTAAAAGGTGACCTACAGTGACAGAAGCAAGGACATTTCTTGTTAGCTGTGGCATCACCCCTTTATAGATGAATGGTTGGGAATCACGGGTGGCTGTTTGGGGGGTTGTTATGAGCAATGCCTTGTTTGGTAACAAGGAGCTTATGTTCCAATGGAGGTCCCTTTGTCAACAGGACCATGACCTGCAGGACCACACTGCTTGCTGTTTCCTTGTTGTTACAGGTGCAAACACAAGAAGTGGCTTACCTCTTTAAAAAAAAAAAATTTAATACATACAAGTACTGTAGTCCAATCTCCTCCATAGGGATGGTGTGTTATTCACAAACTGTGTATGGTAGTATTTTTAAGTCGAGGAAACACTCCTCCCCTCCCCAATGTGGGGAGAGCTTCTACTGCCTACTGCTGGGCAACCACAAATCAACTACACTTGCACTGTGAACCACTATGGTTATAGACTATAACTGCCCTGTTACTGTAGCGTATAACTTTAATGTAACTTGGTATAAATGCACATCATTCGATCGTATGTGTTTATACCAGTGTTATATGCTAGTTATATCAACAGTTATAGTTGTAACCATGGTGTTGTACAGAGGGCAGTCAGACCACCAACCATGGAATGGTGGGGGTGGGGTGGGGGGGGGGGGGAGACAAAGGGAAGAGGAAGTGTATAGGATGAGGTATGTGTGGATCTTGTTTGTCCAATCATGAGCACAGACATTTGTGGGAACCCAGTGAAAATTAAGGCGACCCAATAAACTACTCAGACATGTGAAGTATGCCTATATGTGTTGGGTGGCCAAGAAGTGTGAATGGTTGTGGTATGGTATGGTTTGTGTGTGTGTGTGTGTGTGTGTGTGTGTGTGTGTGTGTGTGTGTGTGTGTGTGTGTGTGTGTGTGTGTGTGTGTGTGTGTGTGTGTGTGTGTTTAAATGTCTGCATCATGCATGTGCACACATGTGTACCAAGTTTACAACTTTATCACGTCTTGTTTTCATTGCTACCTTTATACATGTATACACGTTGCCTGTGTTGGGAATGAGACTGCTGTGGTGTTGTGTGTCTGTGTGCAGCTAGGATGTCAGTTGGTGGCCCATAAGTGCACCTAGTGTTGTGAGAGTTGTGTCTATGCAGCACCTCTTGTTTTTCCCATGAGAGCTCTAGTGGTGCGTTTCATTGTTTGGCTTTCCACAATGTCCCTGCCCTCCCCAGTGTGCATAGGTACTGGGCCTGCTGTACCCTATATTGGTGCTTTTACTAGCTGAATGCACTCAAGTACTACGTGAATGTTGGGAAGTCACTTGTTTGGATGAATATTCTTGAACCCAAGCCTGAAGCATGCCCATGTGCATTACTTTGGCTAGCCCTGATTGGTTGTCTTTCCTTAATAGTACATGTGCAAATTTGTAGTGATACATATTGATGTGGTGTGTTGAGTTTCCCAAGGAGACATGTCGCGTTGGTGTGTCGCCATTCTGAGCAGGGTGTGACTTGAAAACATGCATATGGATCAAATTTTCCCCCCACAGACTGTAAATTCAGTTGATCCGGTTGCTATGATGAAGCACAGCATGAGTGGCATCTCAGATGAACAGGTGGGTTGTGTGAGTATAGTGTGCACATTGGCTGACAAGTCGTACATTGAGTTGCTTAGGATAGGGTGTGGTCTGTGAATAGTAATAAGTAGTTGCATGTGTACCTTAAACGGGTGGGGAAAAAATTTACCATCTACTCTCTCCCCCTCCTCCACAACAGATTGATGACTTTTTGAATGGAAAGTGTCCACTGTCTGTGGCCATTCGTGTAGGAGAGTCGGTTGTGGTTGTCAACTTGCACAGAGCCAAGGTAGAAGAGATAGCTGTGGAGCCCCCTCCAGTCAAGAGACGATGCACCAGACCCCCCAGGCACGTGCCAGAGTCCGTCGAGTGCTCCCCTTCACGATCATCCTCTGCTGGTTTGAGACACCTCAATACTAATGCAGGGTCAAATGACCGCCACTCGCCAATATTCGATTACCCATCAGTGAGTACACCGGGACCATCACGGGCCAGAACTATTCCAACAGACACTATTGATGGTCCCTGCAGTTCTAGCATACTGAGAGAGCACACAGCACACTGTAGTGAGAGTAGTGGGAGGGTCGTGCAAAGGGATACTGACCGCAAGACACCAGACAATGGCATTAGTGTGAAGCGTAAGGCAGTGATGGAGGCAATCAGCGAGATCCTCAAAAAGATGTATGCTAACAGTGACAAAGGGAGACTTCCCGGTTCCTTCAGAGGACGCTTTTCATCCGAGTTCACATGTGACAATGACATGAGGGAAATACTCCATTCGAAGACCACTATGACAGGCTATGGAACGGAGGATGATGAAAGGTTGGAGCTTGTTGACCAACAATGTTTGGATGGCAGCATACCTCTAGGGGATAGCCTGACTTCGAAGGCCAAAAATGAAGAGAACGAGCAGCTTAGAAATAAAGTTGCAAGCCTCAAGTGGAAGATGCAGAAGACAAGGGCTATCAAGAAGGCAAAGAGGTTGGGGAAGTCTCCCTGTGGCTGGATGGAGTCATTGAACTGCGACATGCCCCTCGAGTCACCAATGGTTCAGGAACAAACTGGATTTTGCGGAATGAAGAGGGGGTTCCTTCTGGCAGACTAGCACTAAGTGCTTTGTGTGTGCATGCGTGTGTGGTGTGTGTGTGTTTTTCTTTTATGCTTCTCGTCTCAAGCTGGTTCCAACAGCTTTCTGCTTCCTCCAAAACATCTTTCAAATCTGACTGCAATGTTGGATTTCGTTGTGTTTTTGGAGCCTGGTCTTTCATGGATGTATGTACTGTACATATCTTAGTGTATGTGTATGTGTATGTGTTTGTGTATGCATGTATGGTACATATTCTTTAGTGCATGTGTGTGCGTTTGTGAAGTGTGGTGTGAAACGTACTAAGTGTTCATTTGTCATTTCACCCTATTGTGGCTGATGTACAAATGTTGCATAAAGGAAAAGAAGTTCTATTTATTCACTCACTTAAATGTTATGTGCGATTAACATGGCGATGTATGGTGTAGTAGCTAGCTACTTTTTAGCGTAGTAATGAAGGGAGTAGTGTAACCAGATCAGCAAGAAGGACTGATGGCTACCGCAACCCTGGGAATGGCAGCCCTACAAACAGCACTGGGTGGATATTATATTGACCATTGTGCGGAAAGGCACAACACAAAAGGATATAGTGTCAAGTGACATTGACCATCATCACATGCCCTAAACGTGTATATATAACATGCGGTACATCTTTATCTCACTATCATAAGATACCACAATACCGGCTGGAAGTAGGCCTCCTATCCTGTTCTGAGAAGTGCTTGACTGTAGGTGATGCAAGTGACTCCACAGTAGAGTCATTACTGTGGCTAATGTCCAAAGGGATAGAGTTTTTCTTCCTGTGTACCAATATTCTGTATGCACCGTCAGCTGATGTCCTTGGCTCCCTGAGCAAACTGACCTGCTTCAGTTCGGAGGGGGGAACCCCCCATCCTTCCAAGACCTCCAGTATGCCCATATCCACAAGACTGCGCCCATTGCTGGAACCAATAACAACATGACTCTCCCTCACACTACTTAGCCAGGAACACCCAGTGATGGCACGCATGTCTGTACGCTCCTGAGGGTTCCTTGTCAAGATGCCACTGATTAGATCCTGGCAGGATGATGAGATGTTTGAGGGCATGGAATACTCCCCCTCCAAAATCTGGGCCTTCAAAAGGGGTATAGTCTGTGCCCTGAATGGAAGACTCCCAGTGAGCATGAAATATAGAAGGATTCCCAGTGCCCAAATGTCAACCATAGGACCACAATAGCTTTCTTCCAAAAACAGTTCTGGTGCGGCATATGGAGGAGAACCACAGAATGTGTTCAGCGTGGGGGAGTTTGATTGAATGCTGAAGCCAAAATCCCCCACTTTGACATGGGATGCAGCAACAAAGAAGACGTTCTCAGCCTTAAGGTCTCTGTGAATAACACATTTCCTGTGCTGTGTGTGTGAACGCAGCAACAACACATTTGCACACGAAGTAAAGAGAGGTGCTATGAGTCGTGCACATACAACCTTATGCTGTATATGGCTTGTATGCTTATGTGCACAAATCTGTGCCAGGTGGGTGTGCATGTGTACACACACACACACACACACACACACACACACACACACACACACACACACACACACACACACACACACACACACACATATATACACACAAACACACACACACACACACACACACACCAGCTGTCAACCTCAAATCAGGGTATAAACCAACAACCCTCCCCTCCCCCCCTTCAATGTGGTAACACATCCACAATGATATCCACACCACAGTCACAAGCTGGCCCCACTGTCTCACCATGTGATCTATAGCAGATACCAACTGGAGGAATATGAACCTCCCTTCCTCTTCACCCAGTGGTCCCTGGGCGTTCACCCGCCCTTGGAGGTCCCCCCCACTGGCATACTCAGTCACGATGTACATCCTGTGGTAGGTGTCAATGACTTCAAACAAACACAAAATGTTGGGGTGGTCAAGCTGTTCCATGCAGGACACTTCGTTGGAGAGGAGGCGCCTGGAGTGGTCATCTAGCTTGAGCTTGTCGATGACCTTCACTGCCACCTTCTCTGTGGGAATGATAGAGGATCAATGACCTAGATGTTTGGTGGGTACTAAACAAGCACTCCATGTTTGGTGGGTACCTACAGGAGCACTCCATGTTTGGTGGGTACCTACAGGAGCACTCCATACCTACAGGAGCACTCCATGTTTGGTGGGTACCTACAGGAGCACTCCATGTTTGGTGGGTACCTACAGGAGCACTCCATACCTACAGGAGCACTCCATGTTTGGTGGGTACCTACAGGAGCACTCCAACATCATGAAACATTTTTTAAGCAATTGTAGCTGATTCATACTAATGCAGATGCCAATAGGTGAGGGAGGGTTAAAAAAAAAGAAGCAATTTCTTGTTCATTAACCACACCACACCCAACACAAAGTTACAGGAGGGCTAAACACACTAAGTCATGGGTGGGGTGGAGCATTCTGGCTGATTTTAGCACCTCACTATGAAGCAATCTCTCACACATGTACCTCTTCCTCAAATATACACACCTGCCCATGCCATGCATTTCCCACTCATAAACACTCTCAGATGCACACATAGACACATCATAACGCACCCCACACATACAAAGTAATGTAGCACCACACACTAGGCTTTGGGAGTACCAAATCAAGTATGCTATTTTGTTGTTGTTGACGTTGTTAGTTATAATGGGCCCCTCCCCCTCAAGAACATACATCCCATTATACCATTTCATTCCTGGATGTAATCATTTAACACACACACATGCACACACATGTACACACACGCATGCACGCATGCACACACACACACACACACACACACACACACACACACACACACACACACACACACACACACACAGATCCATATGGAACCTCCACCTTCCACTCCCTAAATCCTACATAGTTAAAGTGCGATAGCAGACCCACACAAACTACAAAGAGCGGAAACTCTTACAAGATACACACACCCATCCATGCTTATCAGGGGCAGATTTACTTATGCTACAACAAACGATAGACCAGCGCAACAATCCTTTGGTAGGTTGATTATAAATGTCCCAGCCCACAGGATGTAGTTAAATATTCCGATCTATATATCAATCGGAATATATGTAAGTGTGGATATGTGGATATCGTATATTGGTCGTTATGGTGTTCTATATGAAAGTAGGTCTGGAAAGTCTGGAAGCAAGTAATTTTTGTCATATTTACTATTCTATCTGTTTTTAGCATGTTTCTAAGCAATTATGCTATGTTTTGTGACTTGAAAAGTGCAAAAAGTTGCAACGCGGCTGGACCTCCGCCTCAGACCCCGATGGGGGAGCGCACAGCACTCCCCCAACCTCCTCGCTGGGGGTAGGCGTGTCCTGCCCCGCCCTTCCCTATCACTGTATCCCCTCGCTCCGAAACCCTGGATCTGCCCCTGCTTATAGGATGACAGGAGAATATCCACACATGTGTTTATGTGTAGGAAGCTAAGGTGTGGAGCATCCTCTTTACACCACAGGATGCTAAGACTTATGCTTTGAGTGCAGTTCACATATCTTTGTATTGGCCACAAACACACACACAGAGGTTACAAAACAAATCAACAAAAGATGTTGAATAAATTTACCACATCATACGATAACTTTGCCACTTTGAATGGTCATTAGTAAGGCTGCCTTATTCAGCACTATCAATAATATCAAATACATAGATTACAGAGTTAATCCTTTGCCCAGGATATTAAGCATTAGAAGGTATAGAGCGTTTGTTAAAAGGGGCTAAATTCACATATTTCCAGTCTACATCATCGCACAAGTTGTGCCAAATGCAGAAATATGAGAGCATGTGAGAAATGGGAGGAGATATGGAATAATGGTGAGGTTATTATTATTATTTTTTAAAGATAAGGAAGATATCAAAAGGGTAAAAAAAAAGGCTTTTGTGAACACATGACAAATATTGACAACACTTCCAAATAACCTACAGCTGCATGCAGGTTTTGCCAATGTTACATCAATATGATGCAATGTTCCCCAGATCCAGACATGTGAGCCATGCCAGTCATATAAATACATGTGAATGCATATCTCCAAAGCAAACATACACGTATATTCCACCATATAAAAACACCTTAGTACCCAACAGGTTAAACAAACAGATGATTGATAAGGTGCGAGGAAGGAGGGGGAGGAAGTTGTGAGGAAGTTGGGGGAGGAAGTTGTGAAGGAGGGGGAGGGAGGAAGGGAGGAGGAAATTCTTAGGAAAAAGGGATAAAAGCGAGGTTTGGAAAGAAGTGGAAAGAAGGGGGAGAGAGAATAGTAAAGCAGGAAGTGGAAACCAGCAGAGGGATGGGAGGGCAAAAGGAAAGATACTTTGGTCTCCGATGACAAAAATATAAATACTAACATTCAAAGGGGAGTGATACGTGTATAATATTATATACCTACAGGGCTGCGCAAAGTAATAACTACTAAAATGCGATAGCACGAACCCTACCGTACAAGTTACCTACCATTAGTAAGTAGGTGAACTCCAAACTTGACGCTGGAGAAGTTTCCTGTGCCGAGGTGTCCTTTGAATTTGTATAGCCCTATTCTTTTCCCCAGAGCAACATCTCGCACAGCCTTTTCGTCTTGCTCTAATTCACTCGTCAAACGTTCATATAGCGGCTTTTTTTGTCGGTTGCTAGAGGTCGTTTCATGGGCCATGCATGGTGTGCATTATTATGCACAGTGGGCGGGACATGTCAACCGTGGGGTTAAAATCAACTTTAGTTTACGTGTATAAGCAAACCGTATCTATGAGCAAACTAAAGATTAAACTTTATGACCGGATCCACCTGGAGAGGATTGCTGTCGCATTTGCCCTCACCAAGTGCAGGTTAAGCCAGTCAGATAGCACAGACATATTTGGTTTGCCGGATGTTGTATGAAGTCGGCTTTGTGAATGAGTCCATCGCTTCATTTCCCCAAACACCGTAATACTCTACGACCAGTGACATGCAACACTAGCCCAAGGCACTGCACATTGAGTCGTTTTGTTCATGTTTGCCTTCAGTAGATACATCGCTGCAATCCCATAATTTTTGGATTTAGCGTTGATGTCACTGAGAGATCCGCATAGTTGGATGTTTGCAGAGTGTGAGTGGGAGGGTATGGGAGGCCGTTACCCCCATCGCCACCTTCACACTCAGGTGGGCTCTGGCTAGTCTGGGCGTTGCGGCAAGTCTTCACAATTTCGAGTCCAGCAGGTACCTTTTTTTTTTTGGATTATATTTTACACTAACATTGTCAGCAATGAGCTATTCAGCATACTGATCCCAAGGTTTGAACGCATTAGAATTGTAATGCCCTGATAAACACATTGTACTGCACTGCACTATTGCACCCCCACCCAACCACGCCCTTTCTTTGAGTTGCCTCCCTTGAGCCATTTGCTAGCAGGCAAATCTTTAGCAGTTATTGCATTTCTTAAGACTGTCTCCTTCACTGAATTTTAAATGGCACTTGAAGTCAACTTAATTAGTGCACTCCCAATAGTAATTAACCCAAACAGTACAGCACTTAACAAAGCATCTTCAATTTTGTAATATTCCAATTACCTACCTAGAAGTTATTCTGTAGCCTCAAGCAAGGTACATGTAGAAGCACATACCATGCCCCCACACACATACACATACATGCATGCACACACACATACACACACACACATGCACGTGCAATTTAGATATCTTTAAAATGTGTGCTTTTTTAGAAGCATAGCACACAATCAAGGGGAATTTTTTTTTAAAGCCTACATGTATTCCCTGATAAAGGAAAGTATACTTTTAATACTTATCTCATTGAATGAAATGTGCAAGAATAATTGGTTCATTCATTCCTGATCATATGTTTGCATCTTCCTTGCTTGTGATGCAACTTTCTACATCAGCAGAATCAGTACTATTCATATTACTTTCTCAGTACATGTATTGCATACATGTTCATTGGGATGTTAAAGCATTATCTCATCAGTGGAAGTCTTTCCAATCACCAACACACCTATAATCAGATTGCATCAGTGCATTACAACTGACACCACACATGCATGCTCACACGCACCTACACACACACACACACACGCAATTACTACACTATTGTGTCCCACCTTGCAACCTGGTCATTGGATTTTGGACTCATATGATCGATCTGTGCAATGTACAGGTTTTTATATACATGTATGATTATTGAGACCAATTCAACAAATCATTCTCCTACACATACATTCTCTGTGAAGAAACATATCTAACTTTTTGTCCCCTCTTGGAATTAATATTGAATAAAGGATCATGTATTTGTTATGGTGCATGGGCTGATTAGGATCGGCAAGGAACCCCATTGCTTTACGTTGACCTGAAGAAGCATGCATGAATACGTATTGGATTCACTACAGAACTTACATCCAATGACAACAAATGCAGTCATTCCACTAGCAATCTCACAAGGCTTACTGCACATATATTTTAAAGATTGATTTGACGGACCAGAAACATTAGTAACGATGTCCTTCCATTTGACTTAGGAGGTGCAAATACTAAATTTTACAGATGGCACCAAATATTATTAAATTATCTGGTTAACCATACCCTTGTTATGAATTCATTTGCACTTACGGCGTTCCCAGCTATACGTAAGCATTACCGCGTAATTACAGTACACATTATTATACGGTAATGCGTACGTGTGAGTCTGAGAACGAGACACTTTCACAACGATATGCTATTATTACAGATGTAGAGGCCTGCGTATGTTCTTGCGATCTGGACAAGTATACATTAAATTCAAATCGTTTGTTGGCTTCCTTGTTTTAGTCCTGTATCAGCATGGAGCCTCCTTACGGTCGTGGTGTTGCTACATTTTTCATCTTTCAAAAGCCGCGGACATATATAAATATTCGCCCTGTGCTGTACTCGCAACGTGTGCTTACTACCAGTGCTATTAAAGAGTATCATCTGTTGGAACCATGCTGCTCAAATTTTGGCAGCCGGTCTCTAATAGTATTATACATAACAAGAAGGCGGAGTCATTTAGCAGACACACCTACTTCCACGTGGTGTACGGTATAGCCTACTGAAATGGATGCGCGCAACTTAGACGTTCGTTTTGCACCCCCAAGCCGCGTATCGGCTGCTAGGTTTACAACCTACACGGGAGATGAAATAAGGAAAATAAGCTGCAAAAAGATCACGAATCCGAATACCTTTGACTCTCTTCTCCATCCAAACATGGGCGGACTGTACGATCCAGCACTCGGGCCCATCGACAAGTCGGACGTATGCGGCACCTGTGGGCTGAACTATGTTCACTGTCCTGGACACATGGGGCACATCACCCTCCCCTTGCCCGTCTACCACCCGCTGTTCTTCATGTCACTATACCAGTTGACACGAGGGTCTTGCTGGAACTGCCATCGCATGCTTTCCACTCCAGTTAAGGCGCACCTGTTTCAAGGACAGCTACAACTCTTGGAACGCGGGCTTTTATCGGAGGCGGTTGAACTAGAGAGCAACGTGCTTACGGGAGAGGAGGCACAAGTGGACGAAATAGTGCAGGGCATTGCTAAGTACGTTGCTAACCACACTGTGAACACTGAAAAGGTATCGCACCCGACAAAGAATCTGACCGAGTTCAGGCGTCATTTAATCAGCGAGTTCATCAAACAGTGCTCGGGGACGTCCAAGTGCTCACACTGTTCGCTGCCCGTGAGGAATACTCGCCACGAAAACAAAGTCCGCATATTTTTGAAAGGCCTCGCAAAGAAGCACGCCTCTGCATGGGCTGAGGCTCAGAACAAGGAGATTGCGAGGAAGAAGGCGGAGCAGGAGAGTAGTGGAAGTAGCGTAGCAACGACTACAGAAGCAGACGTTGTGAAGGTCGCGGACTGCTGTCTTCAGGCGTACGTCACTGTTGTGGAAGTCAGGGAACACATGAGGGAAGTATGGCGGAGGGACAAAGGCTTGATTGCAGCTGTGTGTGGTGCTGACCTTGGTACGACGGGAAATGACACGTGTCCTCTGGAGATGTTCTTTATGGATGTTGTTCCTGTCCCACCGTCAAGATTCAGACCTGTATGTTAGTGTGTGTGTGTGTGTGCATGCGTGTGTGTGTGTGTGCGTGCGTGCCTATCTTCATGTATTGCCTTCAGATACCTATGGTGTCATAATATGTAATACAGGTAACTTGGGACTGCATGTACTATTGTAAAGACAAAATAATTGTTAGTATGTCAGCTGTTTGCATAATAGTGTTCAATTGGAACCTTGACAGTTGTGGTTTGTCTGTTGATGTGATTTATAAGTGGCCTTAGATTTGTGAACCCAAATACTGTTAGAAATAGTGATTCAGTATTGAAACAATTTCAATCATGAAAGTATAATTTATGTACTTAATTCTTCAAATCATTAAAGATGTATAAATTGTGCATTAGATTGTGATCCATATTATTGCAGATACATCTGCCATTGGTACCTACTAAACATTTGGCAGGCTGCCTAAACATCCAAATTCATGCAATTAGAATGGCATGTACCACCTCTGTACTGTCAAAATTTAATAAGTAGCTTACTCGTTTAGAATTGTTAACATGCTGCACTGTGTTGCGTATGTAACACCTTTTACCCATGTGTGTGTGTGTGAATAGTACTAGTACTTTCTGATTCTTTAATCATTAAAAATTAATCATTAGTATATTTAGATATACATATCAGTATTTACATTTGCTTTGAACATGTTCCATTATTATTCATACATACTGTTTGTTGTCAGTGAAAGTTGAAGGCCGCTTATTGAAGCCTGTTTACAGATTGTTGTAGAAAATGTGTTTATCTAGAGCTTTAATAATCTTGGTTGATTGCATAATAATCTCAGTCAATTATACATGTACAACTGAAGTATTGTCCATGCATGCCACCTTGTAAGGCATGTATGCTTACATAGGGCATGTATGCTTACATAGGGAGCATTTATGTTGTGACAAACTTGAAACTGTGATTGAGAACCTTCTTGTATTGATAGATTATGGTGGCACTGTCAAATCAGTTTACCCTTATTTTTTGATGTATTTAAAGTCACAATATGTATTATTCCTTCCCATGCAGTGTTAGTGGTCCAATAGTATCATAGTAGTGTTACAGTATTAAACTTCTGTTGAACACTTTGACATATTACATAAAAGATCCGTAAGTCCTGTCATGAAGTACGTATACGTATATGGCTGCAAAAATAAAATTGGATGACGTAGTCATGGCAATGTGTCTGTGTACGCTGCCACTGTCAGTATGCGGATGTTGTTTGCTGTTGTCAGATATCAAGGATGGGAGACCGCAGCTTTGAGAACCCCCAGAGCACAAACCTCACCAAGATACTCAACGACAGTATTGCAATCTTTGAGCTGATGAACGAGAAGGTCAGGGAGCAGCCTGTCCCAGCAGGATCGTCCAAATGGGTGAGTGCACTTTATTTGGTACTGTGATGGTTTCTATTTGTGAGGAGAAGTTGGACGTGAAAATTAAACCAAAAATTCTGGCATACTTGTAAGGGAGGGGGAGGAGTACATTGGTGTGGGCTGCACGTTCTATATGTACGATTGTAGGCACTCTTGTTCTATGGGAGATTTAGTGTGTCTTAAAGTTTTCAAAAATCTGTGCTCGTAACTCATTGTAAAACAGCAACTCAGGCTTTGAAAGGTAGTTTATAGATGCAACTGCTCAGAGAAGGGTAAAACTGTTGATTATGCATGCACATGGTATAACTTGGGGTTATTCGTGGAAGCGAATAACATCCATGTTTTAGTGTGCACATGAATAATGGTACTTTTCTCATGAGCAGTACTGTATATCAAATTTTCATGTTGTTAACATCACGTTGCTCTCTATTGCTGGTTGAGAAGTTATTTTATTTTGTGAATTGAAGAGGATTTCATGGAAGGAGGGGGTGGGGCAGCAAATAAAAAAAATTGACACCCATCATTGGTTGTTATGGAGCTTGATGAGAGGATTTCAAGATTATTTTTTTAGAGGGTTGGGAAGAAAAAAACTATATGAAGGCAGGGTGGGGATCAAATCAGGGGTGTGCTTCCCCCCAAGATTTGATTTTTGAAAACTGACCTAATTATAAGATGTGGCACTTTCCCCAATCACACACCCCTCCACCTCCGACGATAAACGGTGCCCAATAATCAACTAGGAATGCAACTGGTTGATGTCAGTAGGGTCCCCAGACTAAATTGACTATGGATTGCGGTATTTGTGGCAGCATTTGAAAAGTGAATAGTAAATAGTGAAAACTCTAAACGTCACTATAATTCTAAGGCACGTAAGAGGAAGGGAGCCACTACATGTACATTAACCAGGGCCGTGGACAATGAAGAAGCAATGTGAATGGTTTATCACCAGCTCTGCGGTGCAGTGCTATATGCTTCCACCGCAAAGCATTTGACCTGGAACAAAAAGTGCCTACCACCAGCAGATGAACGGTTATGGCAACAGTGGCCTCAAATAATCCCAAAACCGGGTAATATTATAATATAAACTTCAGGATGACCAAAAATGTTGAGATAGTATTGGGTGTCCTCCTCCAGTAGGATCAAAGGACGTTGTATTAAAGTTTCTATTTGTCAAAGCATTATTATACCTGTGACTATGTCAGTCCTATAGGCTCTGGCCTCATACCCACCCAGGCAGGCCTCTAAAAAGATTTTGATGATCTCACAGCTATTGTACCCTAACCCTTTAATCGGCAACTAAAATTGCTAACTCAGTGGCCGATTCAGCAGCTGCTATGGTTAATATCAATATTGTAAATATTTGTCCTATTAAATTATCTATGACAACTGAGTTTATAAAAAGAAATAGCTAATAACATCAATTATATAGACTTTAACATTATTATAAGATTCTATTTAACACTTCCTTATAAACAATATAATACCCTGTTAAATACTCAATGTCTGAAGGGACTTGAAGGAACTACCAGGGGTGGTATCCAGGGACTACCAGGGGTGGTAACCGGTGACTACCAGGGGTGGTAACCAGGGACTACCAGGGGTGGTAACCAGGGACTACCAGGGGTGGTGACCGGTGACTACCAGGGGTGGTAACCAGGGACTACCAGGGGTGGTAACCAGGGACTACCAGGGGTGGTGACCAGGGACTACCAGGGGTGGTAACCAGGGACTACCAGGGGTGGTAACCGGTGACTACCAGGGGTGGTAACCAGGGACTACCAGGGGTGGTAACCGGTGACTACCAGGGGTGGTAACCAGGGACTACCAGGGGTGGTAACCAGTGAATACCAGGGGTGGTAACCAGGGACTACCAGAGGTGGTAGCCAAGGGACTACCAGGGGCGGTAGGCGGTAGCCAAGGGACTACCAGGGGTGGTAACCAGGGACTACCAGGGGCGGTAGGACCAACTTTGTCAGTCCAACAGATAAGCCTCATTAGATATCAGGGGCCCTATGGTACAGGGACTGCCGCAGTAGCTATCCTCAGTTGCCTCATATATCACACAGCATGTAGTGCCTAGCCCCTAGGGATTCCATATTATTCTCACTCTAAACCCCCCCCCCCCCCCCCCCCCCCCCTTTTAATAATCCACTCATATATAGTTAAAGTACACATGTACATACATGTAGTTCAAAATTGAAATAATTCATTTGGATTTTTGCGGACTCCTCAAAGTGGTCAAACCTGCATTCATATACCACCTTCTCACTGTCAGACTGCTTTATTATAGGAAGCACCAGAGATATATCAGTAGAAAGAATAATATAATAACATGAAGAGAATTTCAGCACTCAACGTAGTCAGTGATGGCCATCAGGTGAGACGTAGGGTTAAGCTGGTTATCACCCAGACGTAGGGTTAAGCTGGCTATCACCCAGATGTAGGGTTAAGCTGGCTATCACCCAGATGTAGGGTTAAGCTGGCTATCACCCAGATGTAGGGTTAAGCTGGCTATCACCCAGAAACTCCTCAAGCCTCGTACTCTGATCTAAAATGTCACAGGTGTGAGTGGATTACATCACCGAGTGCTATGTTGCCAACACCAAAGGTTGAGACTTTGAAAGTACTGTCAGATAGTGCTTACTGAGCTGATGAAGAATCACTTACTCCTGTGATACTTCTTTATATATTGGGGGCTTGGTTATTTGGATCATTTTCAGGTGTGTGCCTAAGATTTCTTACCCCCCATCCTGTTTGAGTGATGCGGTTGTGAGATGTTGCTGGTGGAATGCCAAGTGCCCCACTGCACAAAGGACAACTTATAAGTGGCTTGGCTTCTATTTACAGTTATTTTGTGATCTTTGATTAGTGTTCTTCCTGGAGAATGCTATCATGTGGCTAAAATCTGTCTCCCTTTTCACAAATTAGCATCTTTGTTTTGGACCACAGTCTATCTGGCTGTGCATGCACAATCAGCCACACAGTCCTAGGTCTGTATGTGCATCACACTACCGATCTCAAAAGTACTCTTTTTACATGTTCTGGGCCATTGGTTAATAAAATCAGTGTGTTCTACCAGTAACGTAGGCGTAATGTAGGATGAGTTCTACTTCAGTGGAACATGCATGTATCTGAGCTTGTATTAAAAATAAATAAATTTTTAAAAAGACGTTTATCAAATTTGGCAGAGATTCCACTTATGATTCTATAGTGACCCCTGACCCTTCATGTTATGATGACACCTCTGCATGCTGTAGTGACCCTGACCCCTCATCTTATGATGACACCTCTACATGTTATAGTGACCTGAACCTCTTTTGGTGACCCACCCACCTTTGTACAGACCTTCTCAGAGCGGCTGCAGAGTGCATGGACTACGCTGCAGCTAGATGTGAACATGTTTATGGACAGCCAGAGTGACAAGCGTATCAAGGATGCCCCAAGTGGTATTCGACAGGTTAGAATATTTGGGAGTGGTGTGTAGTGTAGTCTGTTGAGAGAGGGGGAAAGAGAGAGAAGGAGTGAGGGGGAAGAGAGAAGGGAAGAGAGGAGAGAAGGGGAAGAAGCTGGTATTGACCCAATGCATGTTGCAGACCTCTACAGCATATTCTACCTTATCTTCCTCCACTTCAAATCCTTCTTTTGACCCTACCCCTTCACCACCTAATCTTCCATCCCCTCCTCCACCCTTCCATCCTCTCCTCCACCCCAACTCCACCCTTCCATCCCCTCCTCCACCCTTCCATCCTCTCCTCCACCCCTCCTCCACCCTTCCATCCCCTTCTCCACCCTTCCATCCCCTCCTCCACCCTTCCATCCCCTCCTCCACCCTTCCATCCCCTCCTCCACCCTTCCATCCCCTCCTCCACCCTTCCATCCCCTCCTCCACCCTTCCATCCCCTCCTCCACCCTTCCATCCCCTCCTCCACCCTTCCATCCCCTCCTCCACCCTTCCATCCCCTCCTCCACCCTTCCATCCCCTCATCTTCCATTCCATCCTTTTCATTACTATTCGAAGCATGCAACTGTGAATTGTGGTCCTTGTTGACTTTTGCCTAACAGTATAACCTTTTGTATTGCATGCCTCCATTGCTAATATAATCAATGATGATTTCTGTAGTTTGGGTACAGTTAGGCAGAGGGCAGGGTAGTTAGGCAGAGGGCAGGGTAGTTAGGCAGAGGGGAGGGTAGTTAGTCACATCTGGAGGCAAAGCATCATGATACAGGACTGCTATTAAGCAGCAGGCAAGACCTATGTATACAGATTTATAAGATATGTTATACCACTCTTAGATTATGTTTGGATTGATTCCTGTTTGTACCAGTATTTCCCAAATTGCAGACACTTATTTGAATGTCACATTTTAGACAAACATAAACAGACTTCTGTGAAATAAAGGACTGCCCAATTGGCCTGTGTCCACTATTATTTGGCTTGCATGGCCTCAGATATGGTGTGTGGTGTTTTCCCTTTGTGGCCTGCAGTGAGCAGTTCATATTCCAATACCTTTTTAAAAATCCCCTCAAGATCCTTGAGAAGAAAGAAGGTCTGTTCCGTATGCACATGATGGGCAAACGAGTGGATTTTGCTGCTCGTTCTGTTATCTCTCCTGACCCGTACATCAACATGGATGAAATTGGCATTCCTATGGTCAGTGAAGTGGTATAGGAGGAGGCAGCTTGGGGATTGGGAGGAGATGGGGAGGAGGTGTCTGAAGGAAGGGGGAGGAGGAAGCTGAAGGGAAGGGGAGGAAGCTGAAGGGAAGGGGAGGAGGATGAAGGGAAGGGGAGGAGGATGAAGGGAAGGGGAGAAGGAAGCTGAAGGGAAGGGGAGGAGGATGAAGGGAAGGGAGAAGGAAGTTGAAGCCTGAAGGGAAGGGGAGGAGGAGGCTGGAGGATCTCATAATTGTTGGTGATAAGTAGGATGAAGGGTGGGTGATGGTGGGATGACTGTATGAAGGGGAGGAGGAATGGAGGAGTGATTGTATATTTGCTGTGCATTGTATTACGGAAATGAGTTGCAAACTCACTGTGATTGTGAAAATCGATGAAGGGGTGTATGTCTGAGCAGTGTTGGTTGAAGTGCATGTAGGCATTGCATAGTGCATGTAGGCATTGCATTGTGCATGTAGGCATTGCATGGTGCATGTAGGCATTGCATATTGCATGTAGGCATTGCATAGTGCTCTGGACTGTACTTGTGTGTGTAGCTTTATTTAAAGGACAGCAGGCTATGTATGTGTGACCACTTTCTCTCCTTATGGCAGGTGTTTGCCACCAAGTTGACCTATCCTCAGCCTGTGACACACTGGAACATAAACGAAATTAGACAAGCCGTTATCAATGGACCAAATATCCACCCAGGGTGTGTGTGTGTGTGTGTGTGTGTGTGTGTGTGTGTGTGTGTGTGTGTGTGTGTGTGTGTGTGTGTGTGTGTGTGTGTGTGTGTGTGTGTGTGTGTGTGTGTGTGTGTGTGTGTATGTGTGTGTGTGTATGTGTGGGTGTGTATGTGTGTGTGTGTGTGGGTGTATGTGTGGGTGTGCCTTGCATGCATGTGGTCACGTGCAAACATAAAAGCAGATAGTGGACAAGGTAGAGTGTTGTATGTGGGGTGTGTGTGTAAAACTATGCAATACATGTCTGTACTTTGATTTGTTATTGCACAGTTACCCTACAACTAACAATGGTGTAAATGATATTTAATGGTTAAATAGCCACAGGCAGGCCCAAAACTAAAAACAATTTAGTCCAGGAGTCAGTTATTATGCATCATTAAACCTCATCCTCGTGAGGCAGAATGCCAGGGCAATTTTGGCAAGATGTGTCCCACCAACCACATCTTGTGACTTTTAGTCATAGTGTTTTAATAAATAGTTGTGAGTATTAAATTGTAATGTATATAAATTTATTTACCTTCGCATGTATATGACTCACTAATGACCTATAAGATCATTTAATTTCATTTCTGACAAGGATGTATTTAACGAAATGTCTTTTTTTATTATAATGAACTGAAGCCAGCTTTTATTTAAAAAGATATAATTCCTGGTCTAGTTGTCTGATCCTGTTGGGCGTCTTGTCTCCCCTCACCAAGTGTACACCTGCATCGGTGCCTTTGTGTGGCCCCTCCTTACCCTTCAGTTCTGGGACGAGTACAGTATTGCATCCAACCAACAGAAAGCTCACATATGCATGCGCCAGTATGTGTTTCCCACTGGGTCATGGGGTAATGTTACTGTTGTGTGTTTCCCAACTCTGTTGTGCTTCTGATGGATGGATGTCAGTGTGTTGAAAGTTCATTGCTAACACCTTGTTTTGTGTTTACCTTCAGAGCTACACACGTGCAGAATGAAGATGGATCTGTTGTCTTGCTAAACCCTCACAACCCCAGGCAGAGGCAAGCCATTGCCTTTAAACTGCTTGCTCCTGGCAAGGAAGGTGACACTGCTGGAGCAACGAAGAAGGTATGTTACCATGACTCCCTGTTGTCAGTGGTGGACCCAGGATTTCATGTTTGGCACGGAGGGGAGGGGGCGTGCCAATGGCACAGAGGGGAGGGGGCGTGCCAATGCCACGGAGGGGAGGGGGCATGCCAATGGCACAGAGGGGAGGGGGCGTACCAATGCCACAGAGGGGAGGGGGCGTGCCAATGGCACGGAGGGGAGGGGGTGTGCCAATGTTTTCTGCCTACAGGATCAATGCATGTGTATGCAATGAAGATGTGGGCGTGGCTGCATTATAAAAGTTATCATAGTTTTTGGGAGGAAGGGGCAAGGGACATACCCCCGGTTATAGAGAGCAAGTTACCATCACTGTGTGTAGCTGCTCACATTACTGTGTGGAGTCTTGCTACCATTAGGGAGTTTGTATTATGCTACATGAAGGCAGCATTATGTATGTGTTCTGATAGGATGTGTTCTGATAGGGCACTGTACTTATGTGTTCTGATAGGGCACTGTACTTATGTGTTCTGACAGGGCACTGTACCTAAGGTCCAATATTATGCATGAAAGTTGAGGAGCTAAACTTTCCACGTGGCTGCTTTTGCTTCCAGTTGAGAGATGCTATTAAGTCCGCCAACATACATGTAGTGGTACCATGCACTAAGACATAGTGGTACCATGCACTAAGACATAGTGGTACCATGCACTAAGACATAGTGGTACCATGCACTAAGACAGATGCAAACAGGAGAGTGGTGTGGTGCCTTTTGCAAGGTTCATGCGTCTTGCAATTATTTAGTTTGCATTTGGTATTTAATACATGTACACATGCACAACACACACAAAGTCAAGGGTCTAGCAGGAGAAACCAATCGTATTGGTGCAATTGCAAACAGTTAATTAACTATCTTAGTGCAATGAAATAACTCATGTATTTAATTTATGTCTGATTTACTGTGCATTGTATAAGTACATGTATGGGAAATTGAAACGTTGAAAACTTGCAAATAATGCCATGATTTGCAAAACGTTTATTGTGATATATGGGAAATCTCAACCATTTAAAAGTGCTTTACACCTTAACAGTGTGTCATAAAATATTAAGTGGGCACTTGGGCCAACTGTTAGTCTTTCACACCTTCAGTCATACTAATTCGTTTTATTTGATGGCCTTGTTCTGTTGAATAGGTGGATAAGGCCACCTCTCAATCCCTCTTACCACCAAGAATTAATTTAATGATTATAAAATCTTTCTCAAAGTCAGTTGGCTACTGGTAAGGTTGGTGGCAAGAAGGGGGAGAATTATTGTCCCTGCGTGTGGAGCCCCAAAGGATCCATGTGTATCGTGCAGCTGCTGCTGCAGGGAGGGGTTATGGTTAATGGTTTATTTGGGGCTGGAATCCACTGTTCTGTCATTTACTTGCAGGTGTTCAGGCACTTGAAGACTGGAGACATTTTGCTACTGAATCGACAGCCGACACTGCACAAACCAAGCATCATGGCCCACAAGGTTTGCACAATTCTAGAATGAAAGTGATGTGGTGTGTGTGTGTGTGTGTGTGTGTGTGTGTGTGTGTGTGTGTGTATGTGTGTGTGTGTGTATGTATGTATGTATGTATGTGTGTATTTGTAGGGATGCATATGTGTGTACATGTACATGTTTATATGCACGTGTGGCTTGCATTGGCAATGTGTGTGTATGTATGTGTGTATGTGTGTGTGTGTGTGTGTGTGTGTGTGTGTGCACGTGTGTGTGCACACATGTACACGTGTACACAAATCAAGGTTTAGTCCTTATGATGCCCCGGTCATTGTCTGGTCCCCATGCCATTGTCTTATGGTTTGCCATGAAACAATCTTGGTGTGGATGATAACTGGGATAACTGGTTGCTCTGATGATGATGAAAATGCTCTGTTACATGACCTAGATTTTGTAGACTCCAGAACAGCCTGGCTTGCATAGGAGCCAAAAGGCAGCCCATCAAGCCTTGTGTTGAGCGGAAGAGGAACAAGGCTCTAGTTTTCTCTTCCCTGTTCATTGGGGGCCAAATCGAGAGCATTCTTTCGCAAGTGGGAAAAGGATAAAGCCTTAGTAGCCGCCTAAAACGCCTGCAGGCAGTTTTGGAAGGGTTGGACCTATGATGAAGGTGTGAGCTCAGAAGGGCGGAAAAGCTTTGCCAATTTTGACAAGCCTATTACTGCTGTGGAAGAGCGACATTCTATTGTGGAAGGTCAAAAAATCTCAGGACTCCAAAGCAGTTTTGCCCACTGCAGTCTTAAGTCCTCCCTTTGCAATGCTTAGCAATATGGTCTGAAGGTTTAGAAATGGGGAAACCGACAAGTGTCCATGCGGTCTGTGTGTATAGCTACTCCACTCCATTGTTAGTATTTAATGTTGTTTAGTAAAAAGCTATTTTAAATGGACAATATGGATGTACCGATAAGATTAGTGATGGCCTTGAGAGTACATTTATGAAGTGGCTGTCTGCATGTAGGTGGATGAGTTTGCAGAAAGTAAGGTCGTCACCTCAGTGACCATGCACATGTCATAGGGATGGGTTACCCACCCTTTCAATTCTAACATCTGATATCCAACACGTACCAGTGGCTTATGTGGGAGATCACTTTAAAATGTTTTTGTTATTCAAGTGTGTCAATGGGTTCAATCATTGGCCTACGTACTGAAGCGCTACAGCAGTAAGCAGGCCCTATCCCCACTAGTATGGATATTTGGATTCTATCATTTGTGTGTGTTGTACTTGTCTTCTAACCTCTTCCTATGCTGTAGGCTCGTGTGTTGCCTGGCGAGAAGACCCTCAGACTTCACTATGCTAACTGCAAAAGTTACAACGCTGACTTTGATGGCGATGAGATGAATGCCCATTTCCCCCAGAATGAACTGGCACGTTCCGAGGCTTACAACATAGGTAAGTTGGTCATCAGTTATGGGAGCATGGTGGGTGGTGCACATCTGTACGATGATGTCCGCGCAATTAGTTCCCTGCAAAATGTTTGCTATTTTGTGACTTGTTTATAAGCGAAGGCTTTGATGTGTTAGAGTTTTGTTCGTTAGGAACATGATGTTCACACACAGGATTAAAGAGGATGAATGGTTTTTTTATTTCGACAAAACTGTTGGTGCTAATTGAAGTTGCTGTCTAAGCTGCAAATAAGTAATCAGCTGTGCATGTATTTATCAAGTTGCTTTCAAGTGGTACATTTGTCAGAGTGTGTTAGAAAAATTCACAGGCTGTACCATAAATGAATTCCAGCTTTTTTTTTTTTTGCTTCAAATACAAATGAGTTATCTCCCCTGTATGAAGGATGGGACTTTTGTACGTTTTTGTATGCACAAAGATGAATTAGAATTAGGTCTACAGATAGTGAACTTGATATTATACACGTATATTGAGGGCACGGCTGTACTTGAACATTACTGGAGTCAGTGCTCAGATACTGTTGGGGTCTATTCTTTTGGTATGTTTGGTTGTACGCGATATAGTCCACACTCAGGAGATCTTTTCATATCAGTAGATATATTACACTGTAACGGTAGGTGGTACAATAGGCTACATGTAGGCCTGCATAATTCAAAGTTACTACTATCATATTATGGTACATGCTGCTTTCTAACATTAATAATGCATAATGTCTCCTCCTCCCCCCTCCAGTGTCTACTCACAATCAGTACTTGGTACCAAAGGATGGGACACCACTCAGTGGGCTTATCCAGGACCATGTGGTGGCAGGGGTCCTGATGACCATCAGGGGGAGGATGTTTTCAAGGTATGGTATGGGGTACCATTAGGGGAGGATGTTCTCAGGGTATGGTATGGGGACCATCAAGGGGAGGATGTTCTCAGGGTATGGTATGGGGACCATCAAGGGGAGGATGTTCTCAGGGTATCGTAAGGGGACCATCAAGGGGAGGATGTTCTCAGGGTATGGTATGGGGACCATCAGGGGGAGGATATGATATTGGATACCATTGGGGAGGGTATGGTATAGGGACCATCAGGGGGAGGATGTTCTCAAGGTTATCAGGTATTGTGGTTCTTTTTTTTTGCACTCGGACATGAGTCACCCTCTTTTTGGGGATGCATTCAGTTCAGTGGACATGTAATCAACATAGCTTCCATAAGTTAGTCTTAGAATTTGATTTTTCTTTTTGCTTCAATAGAACGGACTATATGCACCTGGTGTTCTCAGCCGTCCCAAACTTGCTGTCTCAATTCAAGACACTTCCTCCTTGTATTTTGAAGCCAGAGAAGCTATGGTCGGGGAAGCAGGTTAGTGCTGGTGCTGTAGGCTTTTGTGTCAGTGATCCAAGCATGGACCCTTGGATTGGCCAGGTTGTCTCCACTTTGCTTCTTAACATCACACCTGACGACCATTACAAGCTGAACCTGGTCTCCAAGGCAAAGATAGCACCAAAGGCAGGTAGCTTGTTTATATGGTGATTGTGGTGGTACACAGAGGGACGAAGGGAGTGTGAGGGAGACCAATGGCAGTGTGTGCAGGCATATGGAGTGGTACATCACATTACTGTGCAGTGTGTGCAGGCATATGGAGTGGTACATCACATTACTGTGCAGTGTGTGCAGGCATATGGAGTGGTACATCACATTACTGTGCAGTGTGTGCAGGCATATGGAGTGGTACATCACATTACTGTGCAGTGTGTGCAGGCATAAGATATGCTCCAAAAGACTATTTATGTACACTCGTTTGCTTCATGTTAAGAAGATACCATCCATTGCACTGTGCTTGTCTGGTACACAAGGATGAGGGGTCACATGTCTGGTACGCAAGGGTGAGGGGTCACATGTCTGGTACGTAAGGGTGAGGGGTCACATGTCTGGTACGTAAGGGTGAGGGGCCACATGTCTGGTACGTAAGGGTGAGGGTCACATGTCTGGTACGTAAGGGTGAGGGGTCACATGTCTGGTACGTAAGGGTGAGGGGTCACATGTCTGGTACGTAAGGGTGTGAGGGGTCACATGTCTGGGGTGAGGGTCACCTGTATTTGCTGTTGCAGGAGTGGTCTAGAGGGGCTGTGAAGATGGGGAAGAAGAAGAAGAAAGGTGTACAGTATCAGGATGATATCATGACAGAATCAGAGGTGGATGCACATACACACATATTCACACATACACGGTGTCTTATTCTCAGGCTGTCACTTGGAGGGGTATATAGATAGTTACTTAGGGAGTGGCTAGTAGGTCGAGTTTTAGTAGGCAAGCTCAATGTGTAATAGTATCTAAGTGATCTAGTTACGTGTGTGATGCATTTTATCGTTACCATGGTACTCCAACTAAAGTATGCACTCATTACTTTAGAATGCAGCATTAATAGACTGTCATCCACCCAAAGACAGGCCATAAGAACATCTGGTACTGCCCTCTGGTATCATATACTGCCCTCTGGTACTATATACTGCCCTCTAGTATTATATACTGCTATCACATACAGCATGTGTATGTACAGTGATGGCTGCAGGGCTGTGTGCATGCTTCTTTGCTGAAAAAATTATACCTTTACAATCCTTGTTCTTTCTGAAGAGGTGCTTGATAATGTTAGTACTGTTGGAGTGTGTTGAGGGTAGTATTAGTGCCATTTCTTCTTGTGCGACTTAATGTTTCCTCTGTTTTATCATCTCGATATCCCTGGATGCAGTTGGTATTGGGCTATCCTTAAGCAGCTTCCACATGTACATGTACATGTGGATCAGGCAGTCCTGTTGATTGTTCCATTGAGGCATTGTATCAGTATTGTAGTATTGTAGTGTCATTGGTGTAGCTTTGGATGTTTGAAAGGAAGCACTTACTGCGGGCATTGTGGTGAAGACATACATGTAGTTGACTAGCAGCCTAATTGTTGTTTTGTAAAATACTCATTGCACGTGCATGATGTGTAACGTCCTCTGTACCCTTGACTAGTATGTGACTAGTATGGGGCTGCCTTGGACTGGTGCATGATGTGTAACGTCCACTGTACCCTTGACTAGTATGTGACTAGTATGGGGCTGCCTTGGACTGTACCCATGTGACTAGTATGGGGCTGCCTTGGACTGTACCCATGTGACTAGTATGGGGCTGCCTTGGACTGTACCCATGTGACTAGTATGGGGCTGCCTTGGACTGTACCCATGTGACTAGTATGGGGCTGCCTTGGACTGTACCCATGTGACTAGTATGGGGCTGCCTTGGACTGTACCCATGTGACTAGTATGGGGCTGCCTTGGACTGTACCCATGTGACTAGTATGTGACTTCCTGTTATGTGATGACCGTATCTGTTTGCGAGCTGTTCGAAATTTGTAAATCTGCACAGATTTTATGAGAACCTTGCAAGCACAGATTGTTTGCGTTGGAGATTTTAGAAACCACGTAGAGCTACTGTACGCACCTTTAAAAGCACCTTTATGGACCACAGCATACCTGGTCTTCTGCCATGCATAATGGGTTTGTGCTAATTAGGTGTTGTCTTAATTAGGCCATTCACAAGTTGTGCTGCCACCTGCCTGGTTAGTTTACAAATGGTCTTATAACAAGACCGCCAAAGGTGTGTACCCTAGCCTGTATCCTTCATTGTAGAGATTGTATGAAGTACATTAAGTTAACAGGGGTACATGTAATGTTTTGAGACTAATCAAAGGCAGGTGGAGGTATGTATAAGGTATTTATGTTTATGAGTTTTCAAAAAAAAAAAGAAGCCTGTTGTATTGACACGTTGTACAGTAGTGGACTTGTGTATGATACCGCTCTTAATAAGAATTTACAAATGGCTTCTCATCGCCTATTGCCCATCCTTCATACACAGGGGATGAGACAGACTGAGTGGTCTGGGGAGGAGAATTATTAGGCTGTTTAATGTGCTTGGACATTGGGTTCATGCATGTACATAGGTACTGTACATATATAAAGGTATACTGTATCAGTACTGTACATATAAGGGTGTACTGTACATATAAAGGTATACTGTACATATAAGGGTATACTGTATCAGTACTGTACATATAAGGGTATACTGTATCAGTACTGTACATATAAGGGTATACTGTATCAGTACTGTACATATAAGGGTATACTGTATCAGTACTGTACATATAAGGGTATACTGTATCAGTACTGTACATATAAGGGTATACTGTATCAGTACTGTACATATAAGGGTATACTGTATCAGTACTGTACATATAAGGGTATACTGTATCAGTACTGTACATATAAGGGTATACTATATAGGTACTGTACATATAAGGGTATACTATATAGGTACTGTACATATAAAGGTATACTGTATAGGTACTGTGCATATAAGGGTATACTGTATAGGTACTGTACATTTAAAGGTATATTGTATAGGTACTGTACATATAAGGGTATACTGTATAGGTACTGTACATATAAGGGTATACTGTATAGGTACTGTACATATAAGGGTATACTGTATAGGTACTGTACATATAAGGGTATACTGTATAGGTACTGTACATATAAGGGTATACTGTATAGGTACTGTACATATAAGGGTATACTGTATAGGTACTGTACATATAAGGGTATACTGTATACTGTGTGTATGTGTTTTACTTGCCCTGTGTGTTGTCAGGTGATCTTCCGGGAAGGCGAGCTCCTAAGTGGGGTGTTGGACAAGTCTCAGTTTGGGGCATCACAGTTTGGCTTTGTACACTGTGTCTATGAGGTAAGAGTGCTCTGTACCAGTGCTCCAGATAGTTAGCTAACTGACCAGTTTACTGATTTAAACAAATTATGGGTTGGTTAGTTTATTTATTAATGTCATGTAAATTAAGTTTATCGACATGATGAGCTGTTACTGATTACATTGATTAGTGTATTGATTAATTCAGATGGATCAAGATAGGAAGAACCCTCAAATTCTATATCTCTAGCAATTTATTTTTTAACTAGATTTTAGAGGGGTTTGATTTAATCTATTTACACTCGTGTAGTTTGCACAAATAAATCCATTTTAGTACGAATTTTATCGATTTATGGTAGTAGCCAAGATTGTGTGAGACAAGAGGCCTGAGGACTGGGAGGCAAAGTACACTTCTGTGATGGCTTTATGTACATGTATGTGACCTCCATAATGTTGGCATGGATATTGCATTATAGGGTTGTTGTGAGTTGGTATGCTTTGCCCTTGGGTATTGATGTGCTTAGAATAATTACATTTAAGACTGCACATGCCATTGCAAGTGCTGCAGCCTGTGTCCTTAATGCAGCCATTGCAGCCTGTGTCCTTAATGCAGCCATTGCAGCCTGTGTCCTTAATGCAGCCATTGCAGCCTGTGTCCTTAATGCAGCCATTGCAGCCTGTGTCCTTAATGCAGCCATTGCAGCCTGTGGCCTTAATGCAGCCATTGCAGCCTGTGGCCCCCTGGTGAATCTAGATGTGGCAAACAACCCGCGTGTGATGGACCCCACTCCAATAGTCATTGTTGTGATTTGTATCAGTTAGCACTTCTCATGGGTTGTCCCTTTTACCATGCAAATATGTGGTAGCCAATGCTGATGGTTATCTATCTCTTGTCTGTAGCTGTACAACGGAGAAGTCTGCAATCTTCTGCTTAGTGCCCTGGGACGGCTGTTCACTTCCTTCTTACAGCTGCATGGCTTCAGTTTAGGCCTGGAGGACATCCTGGTCAAGCCTGAGGTACGTTCAACCACAGAGTTTTGAGCTTGTGGCTGAGAATGCCTGAAAGGTGAATGATGTAATTGCTCTAAATTATACAAAAATTCCAAATGAGGTCCTTTGTCATGTGCTGTGAGCAAGGGCATCTGGATGCAGGAAAACAGAAAGGGGGTGGGCCTGCATGGGGGGCAAACCAGTTTTTTTTTTTTTTGCATTTGATACCATTTTCATACTGTTGCTATAATATACAGGGTGTTTCTCAATCAAGGGAAATTGTTTATAAATTAACCACAAGCAGTTAATTAACTGGTAATTGTTGTTAAAAGTAGCAAAAGAAGACATGCTGGTGAAATAAAAATAATATAATCTTGAATGGTTAATTAATATTGATAAAAGTCTCAAAACCCCTATTCATTTCAATTGAATATTATTAATGTTAATAAATTTAGGGTGGTGGTTAGTTAAAAGCTGCAAACTGTATCTAATCAACTACTTCCGTTTAGAAGTTATTCAAAATTTGAAATCTTGATTTTTTTTAATTTTCGCAATGTACTTGATTTAGGGGTCATTAATAAATTCGGCCAGGTTGATATTATTAAAATTCAAGGAAATGTTGGAGCTTTTGGATGCCTCTAAAATATCTGTTTCTAATTAGGTGTTATTGGGAATTATTAATTCATTTTCGTTAATTTTAATTTATTTGATTTTAGTTAATTGATTTTTAAATTAATATTTAGTTTGATTACATCAGCATTTAAGGCCACGTTATGATTGTGAAACACCCTGTAGTAAATGGCAGAAAAATAAGTGCTACAGAACTTGAAATTACATGCACAACACAATGATATGCTAGTAATTAGTGTTGATAAATTTAAAAAGCAAAAGCATCTCAGCTCTCTCAGGGGCTAGACGGTTCCTCTCTGGATCATAAATTTCACCTGCACCAGAAAAGAGCCTTTCTGATGGAACAGAGGTTGGAGGTGCGGACAAATGTCTTTGAGCCAGCTTGGAAAGATATGGAAAACGGATCTTGTTTTCTGCCCAGCAGGCCAATGAATTCCCTCTATGGAAGGGTAGCAGAGGTTCTGCAAGATACCTGTCAACATCAGCATTGTATGCTTCAACTTCAACACCTGCTTATTGTAATATGTCTGCTAAACACTTCAGTATATCAGATCTGGAACGTTTTGGAGATGGTTCTCTGGGTTCGTCACTTCCAGTGAGTTCAGTAACTTTTTCATCAAGTAACTACTTAGCTTTATTCTTTTCAAGTGTTGCACTGAAAAATTTGTCCTTGAATCGTGGGTCAAGCAAAGTTGCTAGAACAAGTGGTTCATTACTTTCTATTTCTACATCACCATACCTCGTATTCAAAGAGATCAGCATATCATTCTTCTTCATTGTTCTTATTCCATGATCATTATCATGGTTCTCCAGAGTTTTGGGAAAAGTTCTCACAAATGGTATGATAAGAGACACCGAAGCTATCTCTGTTGATATTGACTGTGTAATTTCTTCAACAGGATTGAGAGCCGCGAAAATCTTTTCAAAAAGGTCCCACTGGATTGGTGTTAGTTGTGGGATGTTGTGTTCAGCACTATAAACAGCAAGTGCTACTTTTTGTTTCAAGATAGATTGCAACATATATACAATGTAGAACTCCATCTTGTAGGCTTGGAGCAGCACAGTTACACCTTTGATGTAGCTGAGAATATTGTAGGCAACTTTAAATATCAGCAGAAAAAAAAAAAAATTATTGCTAAAAGCAGGCCATTTGCATACATTGACAGTTTCTCTGTTCCAAGAGACTGGATCTTCTCTGTAAGCTATATCATGAAGAGCTCCTATAATTGTAGGACAGAAATCAACAAATGCCTCCAGGGAATGATGCCATTCAACCCATCTGGTTCTGCAAAGTGGTTTTTTCCCTCCTTACTTCTGGAAATTCACTTTCTATCACTTCCACCAATTTGTCCTGCCTCTTCCACTTGGACACCTCATTAACCTTCTGACGCTCGAATTGGCCGATGCATGGCATCCATGACTAAGGTCTATCATTAGCCATTCCCTGGGCCTCGTGGTTAGCCTTATAGCACCATGTTTGGAGGTGTGGTGAGATGGCACCCCCCAGTCATGTGGCGCCAGATTGCTGCCCAAGGAATAGACAGAGAGATCTCGATCCCCTTAAACAATTCCTATATGGATCTGGATAACTTAAATAATTTTATGCGTAGTGGTTGAGCTCACATGTGCATAGTAACAAACTGTGACTGGCAAACTGGTCTTTGGGGTAGCCGGTGGATTTCAGCGCGTCCTATACTTTGGTGATGAACTTGCTCTTAGTGATTGCAGGGGGAACGATAAGATTGAAGAATTGATCAGACGAAATGTCAGAACAATATTCAACATGTTCAGTCATTTATATAAATTGGTCGGACAAGGATAAGTATCATCTATTTTATGTAATACAGTACAATATGATTCACAAATCATGTAAGTAACTATAAGCAACTAAGCATTGTTTTGCAAACTAAAAAACAAACCGAAACAAAAAAATCGGAGTGTCTCCCAGTCATCTAGACTGAATATGTATGGTTCAATTGCCAGGTTTTTGTTCTAATTCACATAATGGGCTCATTTTTGTGAATGCCATGTGTTCTTTGCAGAGCATACATGTATATACAATCTCAAACTTTCTTTTCATCTTAAGCTCTAAAGCTGCATCCATTGTCTTGCTATTGGCGCGTAGTCAGTGACACTACAGTACTGACTCTTTTTAAAGAGCTGCATTGCACGCTCATGCATATAGGAACTTGCGTGGTCTTTCACTGATGAGAGGCGAAGATTACATGATCCTGTAATAAAAGCTGTGTTGTAGTTCCTACAGCTTAATAGCCTTTCATTGAATCTAATGCACGAAGAGCATTTTAGCGTGGTTACGCTATCCCCATTGACTTATCGTACTGTAGCCAAAGACTCGTACTTAAAGCCTTATCGTTTTCTGCTTTCGAAACACTTATCAACAGTTTTAACAGAAACAGAACGCTTAGCTATTTTACGTGTCCCTTCAGCATCTTCACTTTGTTGTTCGAGCGACACTTCTTTTTTGAGCGGACATCACTTACCGAGCGTGCAAATAATTGAACGGTCACATGATTTAATTGATCGGTTTTTGTCCGATGACCGACCATTATCGTTCCCCCTGGATTGGTACCTTGTTGCTATGGGCGAAAAAGGCACCTTGGGTGTTGCCCAGCGCCTTGATGCATGCCAGCATGGCTGCTGTTACAGGGCAGAGCCGGCAGCCCGAACGGCCCAACTCCTTCCTTGTACATGTACACCACACTTATTCCATGCATATTGACAACTCTTAGTTCAGTGTCGCCTGTGTACAATGGCCAACGTCATGTAACCACAACACATTCATCTCCAATATACTGACAACACATAGTGACAACAGCAACCACGTATATCCACAAGCACAATCACTACACAAACCACACTCAGAGCAGAGCAGGGACCTACAAGCTACAGCTACTTTTGATTTTAACCTAAGTTATTTAGGGGTGGTGGGCCCACACCACCTCATGGGAAAAAAACCTCACTGTGTAAGGAAAAACCTTCTTACACACTGCTCTGGACACCACAAACATGACGCAAGTTCCTCAGTAGAGGGTCTTCAGCTTTCATCTGTCAGAAGTGATCATTAAGGAACAATTAGCCTCCGTTAACATGAGGAATGTGTTTCTCACTCTCTTCAGGGCAACAGAGGCATTCCATCCCAATAACAGCACCAGCCACCCAGCTGAAATTGCCAAACGCATTTCCTCGTACTTACAACTCTGTTTCAACAGAAAACGATTAACATGCCTTAAATTCACTACTAATCGTTTCATCCCATTCCCACTAGATACAACGGAAATAGGACTGCACACATGTGGCTGTTCAGTCACCCTGTCTACATATCCACCTTCCAGCAATTCTTTTATTGCTATCTCTACAAACTCAGCTTCTACAATTGCTGAACGCTGGTTAGCATGACAGTAGGGTGTGGGTTTTGCTACAAAAGGTAATGCATAACCCTTAACAATGGTATGTATAAGCCGTGGAGAAGCACACAATTCATCCTGCCAAAAATCCACACATTTTCCCAGGCCTCCTTTAACAGAACTTATACCATTGCTTGTAGGCACATCTAGCAGAGGCACCTGCTGCACACATCTTCACTATCAGGTGACAAAATTCCCTCATAATCAACACCCATTGACCCCTCATCTGACTCATGGAAAGGATACAGAGAGCAGGTCACAAGTGCCTTCTTGGGACAGTACCGCTTAATGTGACCAAATTGACCACACTGGAAACATCCACCCAATGCACCGCCAAACGATGGCATTCCAGACCCACCACTAGCAGGCTGAAATGGAGCCCTCTGAGCAGGCAAAAGCTGTGGGACCTGTGGCGGTGAAACTTCCTCCTGTCTTGATCCAAACTGAAACCTCTGTTTTGTCCCCCTGGTTTCCTTTGTGGCAGCTTTCCTCCTCTTTGCCAGCTTCTGCTCGGTCATTCTCTCTGCTCAGTCATTCTCTCTGCCCCTCCATCCTCTGCAAGGCCATCATCGACGTACTTGTCAACCACCGCCCAACCGGCCTTGGACCAATCTGCAAACTTGATTAGTTTCTGCCTGCGGGAAATAAGGTTCGTACCTTCGCACAGCACTTACTTGGCTCTGTCGAAGGCTGCCTTTCTGCCACCACATTCTGCTCGCACCAGTGCTGGTCAGGCAGTCTGCGATCTCCTTGCAGAAATGGTACTGGTTCTCGTTACCATGACATTTAAAGATGTAGGGGTTGTTGTGAACACCTTTCTCCAACTTCAGCATCACGTCCTCCTGTCCCTCTTGGAGCTGCCTGACCTCTTCCAACAGTAAGACAAACTGCCACTGATCCCTCTCTGGCTGATCCCTCTCATGCTGTGACATCTCTGGCTGTGACATCTCTGGCTGATCCCTCTCTGGCTGTGACATCTCTGGCTGTGACATCTCTGGCTGATCCCTCTCTGGCTGATCCCTCTCTGACTGTGACATCTCTGACTGTGACATCTCTGACTGTGACATCTCTGACTGGTGAATTATCACGCGACATTTCCTTAGTTCACAGACACGTGCACTGGCAATGTAGAATGACTTCCTTCCCACTCACATAACCCTATATACCTCTACCACCACGTGGTCATCATGTGCTGTACAGCCAATCACATACGGAGGGAGCGTAGGTTCTGTCTAATTCACTAAGTTCAACCGACAGCAACATGTATGAGCATGTTGGCTATGGTGCCAAATTGGTCTCACTTGGATCTCCGCAGACGGAGGTTCATCATGAGATACAGCACTTTGTGTCTCTCTCCTTGAGCCACCAACACACTCTGCAGAGCTGCTGAACCTTCTCTCTGTGGGGGGATCCAAGAGCTTATGTAACGAATAGCACGGATTATTCATACAACTCTCTAGCGTACTGTATCATGAAGAAAAAAACTAGTGGCAATTTCAGAATGGTGTATTCAGACGTGACAACCCTGTCCTCCATGTTGCTGTATACAAACCTCTTCTGAACAATTGCTGTGTAATGAACCTTAAGTACCCCCTCTTTTACATTATGCTCAATATTTGATGGGAAAAGAAGATGCACATTTATAGGAAACGTAAGGTAGTGCTTGCACATGTGGATATTGATGGCCAAACAGATTACAGAAGCGAAGGAGTTCTTCACTGCACACATTTGACTTCAATGGGCAGGATGATATAGCTTGCTATTGTAATACAACTTACAGCAGATCTGCAACATTTGAAAGTTTGTAAAACAGGTTGTATTTGGAGTAATGTTTTCAGGGTGGGTGAGGGGGACAGGGTGGAAAGCTTGGTGTTTAATCCAACCAAAGAATTGGAACACAACTAATATGTACATGTAACGACGTGTTTTTAGACTCTTTTGGCTACACGTCTCTTATTTCCCATCAAACTACTGGAGTAATCCTTGACTACAACAAATGATTTGGATATTGGTTTGATAAAGTGCAATTTCTGTATGCCTACTATCCTTTTTGACTTAGCAAATCTGGCTTTCAAGAATTTGGCTTCCTCATATTCTGCATTTGTCACATAACCAAATGACATACCTTTTATTTATTCTACGGCAAATTTGTATAATTGTTTTGAATTCAGTATGCGATTTTTCATAAAGGCTTTGTAGGCTAGCTTTTGTAGCAAGACGCTTCAATGTACCTGCAACCCCATCTGCAGCTGTTTATTCATACGAAGTGGCAAAAAAGTGCCATTTTGTTGGTACACCAAAATCATCCATGTGATAGCACAGATAAAGTTTTTTTCTACTTTTATATTGAGCAGCACATCCATCAGACACATAGATTATCTTACTAGGCTTTTGATCAAATGTAGCTGTTAAAAAATCTACAAGCCTTCTCTGAAACTGATGCACTGCAACTGTATCATGTTTCGTGCATTCTGATATGACTAAATAACACTTGCTTAAAACATTTCCACTTCCATCTCTGTAGTAGCATAGGAATAGGTGGATGGTTGCCTGCACTTTATTCCAGTGAAACGCTTGAACAGCATCCTGGGCAAACGCAGCTATAATTTTCTGAAAAATCAGCAAAAACTAAAACATTCATTAGGTCCAAGATTTTCCTTAGCTTCACTATCCTAGTTTGCTTGCATTTTGGCTATAAAATCATGGTGTTGAAGCTTTTTAAGTGCTTTTACAAATGTTTCAATGAATTCCTCCACTTGTTGAGTAACTGAGCGATCTGTAGATGTCCGTTGTTTTTACACTATACTATCTACCATTTTTAATTCCATGATATCTTGTAGTTTCTGGTTTAAAATTGCTACTCCAGGACATTGTTCCTCCTCTCCTTGGGAATATTTAGTTTTATATGTGGATCTTTGTTTTACTATGTATCATTCGTATCATGACATCCTTGACTATAGATATCATCAGTGGAGTGGATGTCTCAGTGACATGTGTTAAGACTAGTGTAACCTGCTCCATGTTGGATGAGTCCGTCTATCATAATGGTCAAGAAAGGAGCTCATTGTTGATTTCTCTTTCTGGACTGGTGTAAAAGTTTTTCTTTATCAGCCAGTTTTTCAGGACTGTGTCATTTTAAGCTTTCATTTGTACAATTTTTTTGTTAAAAGTGTCCTTCTGCATCATCACATAGGGCCAATCCTTGTCTTCACAGAAACCAAATACATTGCAAACAAGCAGTGCCTATTGTTCTGCCTTTCAGCAGCATTTTGCTCTTACAGAAGCGCTCTAACATCTGGGGTTGTAGAAGGAAAAGTTATCATCATTGTTACTGCTTCTTTGTAGAAAGAACTTGACTCATGGTTCCTGGAATGATGCCATAGCATTCTTAGCCAGTCACCACCTGTCACAAATGTTGATATGCAATAAAAGTTACTTTCAAAAGGAAAATGTAAATAGTTACTTTAATCTAGATATCAAAACTTATATTGTTATTTTTATGTGCAAGTGTAATTGCAATCCTATGTGTCTATATTATATGTACAATATCGGCTCTGGATGTTTAGCAGTAATACAAGCGTTTCAGCTGGCAGGTCTCTCAACATGTATGGCAAAAAACTGTATTTTGCCTCATCGTAATGCAGTAAAGGCCACTTAGTAAACCACTTTGGCTTACATATCTAGAAACTCCGCCTTTAACAAGGGAGACATCAGTGCATAATTAATTTTATGCACTATTGATTAGCGGCTTACTTGCACCATTTATAATAAATCAAGTTAAATATATGCACACATAAAAAAATGTGGTCCAGTGAAAGCTGGACTTGCCGGACCTATTCCTGTGTCCCTGATGAGCACTATGCACATTGGCTGCTAAGCATCACATCAAAAGGTAACCAACCTAAGTAACCATAGTGACTCAAGTGAGGGTGAAAGCTAACATAATGGGACACAAGCAGAGTCGAAAATAACGTTTTCGTAATGTCCGGACAAATGTCCAGTCAATGTAAGATTTGTCTGGACATTTAGCTAAAATGGGTGGTCAAAACATGATTGTTTGTGTAACACTGTTTAGGCTTGAGAATGATTTTGAATACAGATGTGAAAACATTAATGTTTACATGTGAGTATATTAAATCATAGTGAAGTCATCCCAGTCATCCAACAAAAAGGTTTCATCATCAGAACTGGAGGCATCATTAGCTTCTTTGTCTTTGCCACTGCTGCCTGTAATGTATGGTTTTCTAGATTTCTGAATGGGCCTTCTATCCCTTCCGATCTAATTCGCTTCATGACACGAGGCACTACAAAATCGATACGTTACGCGAAGATCACGTGTAATGATAGTCATAATGATTACTATTTGATAGACCGCGTATCGTACCACCGCGTGTGTTGCAACACACGCGGCGGTACGGTACGCGGTCTATCAACAATAATCGAATAATAAACGTTGCATTGGTAGATTGTTAACGATTAAAAATAATTGACCGGTCAACATGACCAATCGAGATCTTAATTGCCCGGACATTACTGTAAAATGCGCGGAAAATGACCGATGACCGCACGTTATTTTCGACTCTGACAAGGCTAACATATTGAGACACCAGGCTAACATATTGATCATAATGACTAAAGGGGTTAAACTTGCAGTGCACATAGCAGCACCCACAATGGATCCTTAATGTCTAATGTCCTGGCCGCAGAACAAGTTTATACAACACAGTTCTGCCATTCAAGCATTCCAGTGATGATGTTGTATGTGTAGCTTCAAAGCAGCGAGTGGTTTGGTCCTAGAGTGTTTTGGCCCACACTGCCACAGAAAAGGACTTACAAGTACAACATGCCAAAACCATTAAACATTGCTGGAATGCTTGAATGGCAGAACACACACACAAAAAAAACCCTTCTGTATACCTTGGTGTCCCACAGCTGGTGCCCAGGACATTATAAAATAATATATTCCCACAAGGGTTGTGATTGCAAATGCTGTATAAGCACATTTTAGTGCTTGCTTACTATTTCCTACATGTACTAAAATCCTTTTTATGTGTGCACTACTATTGGTACTGAAGTACATTTGGGGAGGTCATGTTATAACTTTAATTTTATGGTTTGTTTCTCGTTTAGCTTGCAGTGTGGCATGCAGTGTGTGGTGCATGCACATTGGAGGGGGTTCTTGATTTAAGGGGTTATGGGGCAAAAGAACATAGAATAAAGGTTCCCTGAAGAGAATTTAGTGTTACCTAGTGCTGAACTGTTGTCCAAAAGGCTGACATGGAGAGGAAGAAGGCTATTACGGAGGCCAGGGGCTGTGGAGCTTCTGCTGCAGCAGAGTGTTTTGGAACGTCACCAGATGATTTGGCTCAGATCAGGGAGAAGTACGAGGCTGCCCATCACTGCAGGGACAGCACTGCCCTGAAAACATTGGATTTTTTTATGAAGAAGAAAACTGACCAGTATACCAACATAATCAACAGGTACATAAAGTGTGGGGACAGCACTGAGGAAGTAAATTGATTATGTGACGTTCCAATGAAGTGGTATGATGATGATCCACACATCAGTAGATACATCTTTGTGTGGATATTTGCTTTTGGTTAATTTCTGTGTAGGACTTCATTGTTTCAATTGAGAAAAATGATATATTATATTTCAGGCTCAGCTTCGTCTTGATCTCACTTGTACGAATTTTGAAGCACCCAATACAACTTAAAATCCTATCTTCACTGCATGTTTTGTTCACTATCTAGATGCAAGCTTGTGGGAAGTATTGATAGCTTTGGTTAGTCTCAATGTGAGGTTAGTTGTATGTACAATAATTAACTTCAATCACTTCAGTTCGTTCATTGTTGTTTGCAACCTCATTACCAGCTCAATTGCAAAAGAGAAACTTCAAATGTGTGTACATGTATGTAGAGAATGGGATATGCAGAAAGACGTTGTGGATGCTTTTGACGACCAATTTGTTCAATATCATTTATTCAATTGAAGCTGTACGGTAGATAAATTAATTCCCCAATATCCATTACAAAGATGTATCTATTGATGCGTATACCACCAGTATACCGCTTAGCTGACCATCACAATAGTGTTTGTCCTTTTTTTCTTTCTTTTTTTTTTCTCTCGAAATTACCAAATACCTAAGCTCGAAACATTAAATGTCATTATTGTTTTAGTTCTTTTATTATTATATTTGCATTTTTGTAAAGCAGTAGTCTGTGGCTACCTCATATCATTAAGTCCTTGCACAGAGGCTGTGGAGTGTCCACTGTTTCGTCACTGTATTAATAGTCACTTAACTACGTATCAGTCTGGACGTGACATCACTTTCAGTCTTTTGTGTTATCATCATTCCATTGCTTACACGCAGTTGGTCCATATGGTCATTTATGAATCATCTGATATGCAGCCAAATGCCCATCCAGTCATTTACAGGGATGGTTGCTATGTGGCTAATCATCTGTCCGTGTCTCTTTACCAGTGCCTGTGTTCCAGCTGGCCTGTATAAGCCATTCCCTCACAACTCCCTCCAGCTGATGGTACAGTCTGGATCAAAAGGATCCACTGTGAGTTTCTTCATTTGTTTTATGTAGAAAGATACGCTGGTGGGGGTGGAGGTGGGGTGGGGGTGGAGGGAGGGGGAATTGGTAATGCTGTGAAGGCAAACAAGCAATTACGTGTATAGTGAGATAACACATTGTGGGATCACACGTGTGATCACATGGGACCATGGAACTAGCTTGAAGCGACAAATTGGTTAATGTTTGTGATAATGTGTACTTGCTTAAAAGATGGTTTCATATACATGTATGACTATACTAGACATGGAGTACCTCCACCCCCACCTCCCTTCTCCACACAACTTTTCCCAATGATTGTCAGCAGACTGAATCTTGGATAAGAATCCATTTTAGCAGTGTTCCAATACCACTTACCATGTGCACACACACACACATACACACACATGCACACACACAACACACACAGGTAAACTGCATGCAGATTTCAGCCCTTCTCGGGCAGATGGAACTTGAAGGGCAACGCCCCCCTCTCATGCCCAGTGGACAATTCCTCCCGTCCTTTCGTCCCTATGACATCAGCCCCAGGGCAGGGGGGTTTGTGGATGAGCGGTTCCTCACTGGTGTGCGGCCACAGGAATATTTCTTTCACTGCATGGCTGGCAGAGAGGTATGTTGTCCAGAGCCCACGCTACAGTAATCAGAATCATTGGGGTGTACATGTGTGTTTATGAGACCAGGTACATGTATTCATGTTGTGGCACCACAACAAATATGTTTGTGGCATGTTGTGGGTGTGTAACGTGGTTGGTATGTTAAACAGTTGCCCTGGCAACAGTTGTGTTTATATTGTCCCTTAGGGCCTTGTGGATACAGCTGTGAAGACCAGCCGCAGTGGGTACCTCCAGAGATGCCTCATCAAACACATGGAGGGGGTGATTGTCAACTACGACCTTACTGTAGGTCCACGTACATGTGTGGGAGCACTTTGGGCTGTGTGGTTGGTGTGTATGGGTGTTAGTGTGGGTGGGTCTTTTGAATATCACACACGAGTTATGCTAGGAATTCAGACCCATTGTCACCATGCCCTTGCCACCTGTGTTCTCTTTGTAGGTGCGGGACAGTGATGGGTCAGTGATCCAGTTCTTGTACGGGGAAGATGGGCTTGACATTGGGAAGACTAGGTTTTTGTCTGACAAACTATTTCCTTTCCTTGTGGATAATTACAAGGTGATATAATGCAGTCTGTGCAACACGCGCACATTTATGTGGTCTATAGCTGTACCACACATACACCCACATGCACATACACACATACACATGCACCCATACACATACACGCACACATACACCCACACAAACATACACACATACACACATGCACATACGCACACACATGCACATACACCCACACACATATACACATGCACATACACCCACACACACATACATGTACATACACACATACCAGTACATACGTGCGTATAAAGGAACTCTGGAAGTTGATATCACTGTTGTTGCCTCCCACTTGTAGGCATTGCTTCACAAGCTTGACCCCAGTGCAGCATCTGGTGTGCTGGAGGGCACTATGGCTCCCAGGTACCTCAAGAAGGTCAGTTGGCACAACCACATGCTGTCCCAGCTGCTTAGTCCCATGACCATAGTCCCATGACCATAGTTTGCATTGTAGTGTCTCAACCTATGATTTGTTATCTCTGTGCTGGAGTGAGTGCCTCTATGTGTTTTGTACATCCTCCATGCCCACTTTATCTCTAGCAAAAAAAATCCTTGCAGCTGTATGTGTGTGTGTGTGTATGTGTGTGTGTATGTGTGTGTGTGTGTGTGTATGTGTGTGTTTGTTTGTGTTTGTGTATGTGTGTGTTTGTATGTGTGTTTGTGTGTGTGTATGTGTTTGTGTGTGTATGTGTATGTGTTTGTGTGTGTGTGTGTGTGTGTGTGTGTGTGTGTGTGTTGTGTGTGCACTGTATGTGGTGATATAATCTGTGCTGTGGTACCTGGTGGTGGTGATGAATTTTTGCCTGTGGTGATGCATTGCCTGTGGCTGTGTACTATTTGGTAGTCTGTGAATAATGATGTCTGTGTTATTGGACAGCTGGATCACTGGGTGGCCAAGCATGGTGCCACACCTCTCGTTGGCAGGCCTCGTAGGAGCGCATTTCTGCATTTCTATTCAAAGCACCTCCCAGAGGTGGAGCTTCAGGCATCTGCAGGGAGTCTCCAGCCCGACAGCTGTAGGTCAAAGGTGAGCAATCAGCTAGGACTATGCAAGTCCATTCCAACAATGTATAAAGCAGAGCATGGAGGTGTGTACCTTGTAAGAGAGTACCCCAGGTGACCATAGACATTGTGGTGTACTAAGAGAGTACCCAAGGTGACCATAAGCCTTAGGTGTCCAAAGAGAGTACCCAAGGTGACCATAGACATTGTGGTGTCCTAAGAGAGTACCCAAGGTGACCATAAGCCTTAGGTGTCCTAAGAGAGTACCCAAGGTGACCATAAGCCTTAGGTGTCCTAAGAGAGTACCCAAGGTGACCATAAGCCTTAGGTGTCCTAAGAGAGTACCCCAAGGTGACCATAAGCCTTAGGTGTCCTAAGAGAGTACTCCAGGTGACCATAAGCCTTAGGTGACCTAAGAGAGTACCCCAGGTGACCATAAGTCGTAGGTGTCCTAAGAGTACCCAAGGTGACCATAAGCCTTAGGTGTCCTAAGAGAGTACCCCCAGGTGACCATAAGCCTTAGGTGTCCTAAGAGAGTACCCCAGGTGACCATAAGCCTTAGGTGTCCTAAGAGAGTACTCCAGGTGACCATAAGCCTTAGGTGTCCTAAGAGAGTACTCCAGGTGACCATAAGCCTTAGGTGACCTAAGAGAGTACCCCAGGTGACCATAAACCTTAGGTGTCCTAAGAGAGTACCCCCAGGTGACCATAAGCCTTAGGTGTCCTAAGAGAGTACTCCAGGTGACCATAAGCCGTAGGTGTCCTAAGAGAGTACCCAAGGTGACCATAAGCCTTAGGTGTCCTAAGAGTACTCCAGGTGACCATAAGCCTTAGGTGTCCTAAGAGAGTACCCCAGGTGACCATAAGCTTTAGGTGTCCTAAGAGAGTACCCCAGGTGACCATAAGCCTTAGGTGTCCTAAGAGAGTACCCAAGGTGACCATAAGCCTTAGGTGTCCTAAGAGTACCCCAGGTGACCATAAGCCTTAAGGTGACCATAAAGCTCTGGGGCCATAGATACGAATAAAGAGGGAAAATAAGCACTTAACTAAGCTTAACAGAACTTTCAGTCTGTTTTATGGGTCTACTAAGCGGATCCAAGTTGTCGTGTGAACATAGCCTCAGTTTTACTCTGATATGCACAGAAATTCAGAAACAAGAGAAAGGTATTTGAGCCCATTACCAAAAGTTACATGCCTTTGGAATTTTTAGCCGTCATGTCAAACCATCTTCCCAACTGTTGTGACTGCAGTAACACGTGGTACAAGGAAGGTTTACCTATAAAATAAATTTGAGCCCTTAAAATTTCATTCCTGTATATAATGGGAAAATAGTTTTGAACCCAACATGTAATGATGAATAATAAATTGTACAGAAATGAGTTGGCCTGAATGGTTCAGTTCTAAGGTACAAATAAAATTGCTAACATACGTACGTCTGTCTGTCCGTCCGTCCGTACGTACGTACGTACATATGTATGTATGTATGTATGTATGTATGTATGTATGTATGTATGTATGTATGTATGTATGTATGTATGTATGTATGTATGTTGCTATTGCTGCTAAACACTGTGTTCCTTACATAGGCACAGCTCAAGGTGATTGATGCTTGGTATGGTCTGTCCCCCATGTCTAAGCAAAGGTAATTATATAGCAATTAGTGGGGGGAGGGGGAGGGAACACCACATACATGAAGCCCTACATTTCCTACAGTTTAAGGAAGAAGTATTTGCCCCGCCCTGACCCTGTCAATGCAAGCTTGAGGCAGGATCGCTTCTTTGGATCTACTCCGGAGATGTTGATGGATAAAGTGAAATCATTTATTGAGAAAAACTCTTCGATACTTCGTGCTATTGAGGGCGATAGGTAATAGGCTAGCTAAGTTGTGCTGTCAGTGTTATGTTGTCTCTAGTGATGTTGCCAGTGAGAAGTTTACAAGTCTTGCCCAGTTGAAGTGCCTGAGAGCCTTGGCTGATCCTGGGGAGGCTGTGGGCCTCCTGGCAGCTCAGGTGAGCCTGGGGAGGAGGGAGCATTTATTTGTTTAGGGTTTCTGTATATAAGCCTGAAAAAAAGTGGCACCTTTATTTAAACCTTGGGGGGGAGCCTTTTTATCCAGCCTAGGGAGGATGAAGGATGGTGAGTCATAAATGATGGTAAGGCTTCATACATGTATGTAACTGAGAGGAGGCCCAAGTAGGGCACTGTGTGTGTGTGTGTGTGTGTGTGTGTGTGTGTGTGTGTGTGTGTGTGTGTGTGTGTGTGTGTGTGTGTGTGTGTGTGTGTGTTGTGTGTCAAAAACAGGAAAACAAAATTCTCTAGGGGGCAAGGGTCGTGTCTCTTGGAATTGGTTACTAGTTCTGCCTCAAAAGTATACCATGCTCTGTCTTGCCTTAACATTCCTTATTATTGTAACAGTTATGTTGCAAGTGTCAGTGCTTTTTATTTTTAAAAGCACATTTATAAGTATTACCATAATATGCAATGTGAATGGTGATTTTTATTTTATGTGGTCAGACATTGTACATATCCCTCATTCATCCTCCTGGTTTGCAGTGTACCAACAAATAAGAAATAAGAATAATCATTTTCATCTGGGCTCTAATGATTCTCCTCTATCTGGGCTCTAATAATCCCCCCCCCCAATCTGGGCTCTAATAATATTTCCTTTCATCTTCCAATGCAAATGTAGTCCATTGGTGAACCATCAACTCAGATGACCCTTAACACCTTTCACTTTGCGGGACGTGGTGAGATGAACGTAACTCTCGGAATACCCAGGCTCAGGTTAGAATGAGGTGTTTTTGTAATTGCTAGAAGTTTCTGTCATTTATTGTATCACATGTGCCTAATGTGCTAAGGTTAGGGGGTGGTCAGGGGGAGGGGCTAAGGTTAGGGGTGGACAGGTGCCTAATGTGCTAAGGTTAGGGGGTGGTCAGGGGGGAGGGGCTAAGGTTAGGGGACGACAGGGAGGTGGGATGGACAGGGTGCGTTGCTGTGGTTAGGGGTTGGACAGGGGGAGGACTGCTAATGTTAGGTGTGTAATTGGCTCCAGGAAATGTAGGAGATTGTTTTGTCTTTTCCATTGTGAATGCCGTTAGGGAAAAGTCATTCAAATTCAAAATTTGGTTGCAAATATTACATATGTTGTTCCAAATACCAGTGCATGGGGCACAATGATTTTGCTGGTAGGGTGATGCACAGAAGATGTTGTTCTCTGTAGAGAGATCTTGATGACTGCAAGTGCTAACATCAAGACCCCTTCAATGGATGTCCCACTTCTGTCCAGACCGGATGCAAGAGAACAGGGAGAGAAGTTGAAGAAGTTTTTAACCAGAGTGTGTCTGTCTGAGGTGAGGTTTTGACATTTAATACACCAACAAGGCTAAATGAAAACTACATTTGTGTGACGCAAGTCTGTGTACTTGCAATGTGCATATACCCACAGCATGGACTAATCTGCTCAGGTATACCATATACAGAGTGATATTAAAATCTGCTCAGGTATACCGTATACAGGGTGATATTAAAATGACTTACTTGGGCTAGAAGGGTATGAGTTGTGAATTATAACTTTTAAATGTTATATAAATGTTTTATGTTTGCATCGACACATCATCCTACACACTTCCTGGTGGTTGGATGTGTTTTGTGGTCTTGCACTAACTCCTTGTTATAATCGTAAGTTCCAGTACCTTACAGGGATCAAAACTGCCATAAACTTTTGGAGGATCAGTTCATACGTAGAGAAGTTGACTGTGTAGCTCCTGATTTGTTCTGTTCATTACTTTTTAATGTCATCTGTTATGGAGATGTACAGTACATGCACTTTCCCCCCCCCCCCCCCCCTCCCCTCCCCACACACACATGCACTCAATTCGCGCCAATGATTTAGGCAAACAAATGTATGGGAGGTGGGGACTATCATCAGTATGGATCAGCATGGACTACAGTGGCGCAAATCAAAATGTGCACATCGTTTTGAACTGTATATCTATTATAGATGACAGAAAAATCAATGAACAGAACAAATCATCAGTTGCAGGACTTCTCTACATAGAAATGATAGAGAATTGATTTCAATGTCCCCGTCAAATGTTATGGTGGTTTTGATCCATATGGGGTATGGACTTCACGATTATAACAGAGTTAACGCAAGACCCCCAAATACATTTCATCGTAGGGGTGTTGGAAATTGGAAGTCGATAGCATGAACCGTTTGGATGTTATAGTAATTCAAACATACAGCATTTTTGTACAGCGGCTGTTTTCATCAGCACACTTAACATGAAATGATATTGATGATGATGTTGATTTATGCATGCATAAATAGGTATGCATCTGGCATTCATAGTTTGATGGGTCACCATATATATGTCACATATGACCACACAAGTTACAATGTATAAGGTATGCTCTCCGCAAGAGAACATCCAAACTTTAAGAGGAGGGGCGTGCACCTTATCTATAGTTCATAACTGTGCCTTTCTAACGACCAACCACCCTTGTTGTCTCTTAAAGGTCCTGGAGAAGCTGGAGGTATGGGAGTCACTGGAAAAAGAGGGCAAAGGCCACGTGCACCAGCAGTATCGCTTGAGGTTCACTTTTCTCCCACAAGAATGCTATACTGTAAGGAGCTGCTGGTATTAGTGTAAGGA